>JARYHS010006964.1:6248035-6283035 GCA_031002005.1 Vandiemenella viatica
TGCTAAAAACAATCATATTGGCAATAAATAATATTTCCATCTTTCTTCCCACCACCTCTCTGCCACTATGTTGTTCCAGTCCTCTCCTGTCTTCTGTACACACTCCTCCACTACTTTCAGCCATCCATCTCATGGTCTTCCTTTGGGTCATTTACCATGCATCTCTTTATTGTATTTCACAGTACTTTTCTACACTACTTCAACCTGGCTTTTACCAAAAAGAGGAAATTTGTGGCAGAAAGAACTAGTAAAACTGGGTTACCACAGGTTAAAAATATCATGAGAAAGAAACCGTTTCTTACAGAATTACTGTAAACAAAACCAAGTGGATCAAAATTTTTCAAACTATGTTAAAAACTATAAGAAGATTTATAAAAAGAGTAATTCGACAAGCAAAAATTATGGCAAATGATAATTATATAAAAAACTCTTCCAACAAAACCAAAGCAATGTGGCATATTATTAGACAACAAACTGAAAGTACAAAAACTGAACGAAAGAACATCAAATTATGTACTGATAATTCAATAATAATTAGTGACCCCAAAGTTATAGCTGAAGAATTCAATAAATATTTTACTTCTTTGGCTGAAAAATTAATTAAAACAAACTAAAGATGTTCCCAGTCTTTCCACAATATCTAATGCTACAATGTATCTAACTGAAACGAACCCTGATGAAATTAAAAAAATCATAATGACATTAAAAATAGTTATTCATGTGGACTAGATGAGGTCCCAGATTTCATATTGAAAACCTGTTCTAATTATGTAGCTGCCCCTCTGGCAAAGATTTTCAACATATCTGTACAAACTGGAACTTTTCCTGAAGTACTCCAAACTGCAATAGTGACTCCACTGTTAAAAAAAGGACCTCCTGATCAGTTGGCAAATTATAGACCTGTATCCCAATTAAGTGTTTTTTTTCATAAATATTAGAAAAACTCTTCCTTGACAGACTCCTTAAGTTTATCAACAAATATGCACCACTTTCTACCCAGCAACATGGATTCAGGAAAAATAAATCGACTCATACAGCAATCTTTGAATTCTTAAATTCTTTTTTAAAAGCTTTGGATGGAAATGATATAGCTGCAGGTATTTTACTAGACCTATCAAAGGCATTTGATGTAATAGATCATGGTATACTACTAACTAAACTGGACAAAATGGGGATAAGAGGGAATGCAAAAAACTGGATAAAATCGTACCTTGAAAACCGTAAACAAAGAGTGTCTGTTGACTATGAAACAACATATTAGAAAAATTGTACAAGGGAAAAATTTACCTCAGATGAACAGTTTGTTAAGTATGATGTATCCCAAGGTTCGGTGTTAGGACCTATTTTGTTTCTAATTTATATAGATGATCTCACTAGGAATATCGATCCAAAAGATGAAGTTTCAGTTTGGCAGATGACACAAGTGTTTTACTCACCTCCCCAAACCTTAAAAATTTAGAATTAACAGTTGAAAAACTGGTTTGACGCAAATAATTTAATCTTGAATGAGGAAAAAAACAGTGTGTTTGAATTTTTGGCTACCTCATTCTGCTAACAAAAACAATATTTAAGCAAACATAAGTGAAAAAGATCTAAAAAATGTAAATGAAACCAAATTCTTGTGATTATGGGTACAACAGAACATGAAACATGTTCACATAAGCAAATTAGATAAAAGACTGTCTACAGTGTGCTACGGACTAAGAATTCTTAGGGATACCACTAGTATTAGTACAGTATTGCAAGTATACTACGCTCATTTCCACTCACTGGTCAGATATGGAATTATTTTCTGGGGTAGCTCATCACAAAGCACTGATATATTTAGGATGCAAAAAGAGCAGTGAGAACTATATGTCGCCTAAAAAGACTAGAATCGTGTAGAACTCATTTCATAAAGCTCGCCATTCCAAATGTTCCATGTCTGTACATCTATGAAATAGTTCTTTTCACAAGAGAGTACCTCCTAAGAAACAATAAACTTATAAAAAATGATATGGTACATAATTACCTCACTAGAGGACATTCAGACATCCACAAAACGTTTTGCAGGACTACTACATATCAAAAAAGTAATTTTAAATTCGGGAATAACACTCTATAGTAAAATACCAGAAGAAGTAAAAAATGCTTCCTTTAGCTCATTTAAAATAAAACTAAAGGCATTTCTAGTGAGGCACAGCTTTTACTCTATTAGTGAATATATGGACTCATAAAAAAAATGGGTTTTAGGATTCCTTCAAATTTTGTTTTCATCAACTTATTGTATTGTTAAATTCTCTTCGTGTACACTTGTTTTGTCATTGTATTATCAACCATGTATATCAGTATATTAAAAAAAATATTTTATGTTTCCTTCAAATTTTGTTTTCATCAAATATTGTATTGTTAAATTCTCTTCATGTACACTTGTTTTGTCATTGTATTATAAATCATGTAAGTCAGTCCCATTATCTCATAATAATATGTAACATCTAATCATCAAAATGACTTATCCAATGTCAAATGTGCACTTGTACTATAAATTGACTAAATGGATCAATAAAAAATCAGATCAATCAAATCAAATCCCAAAGTCCAACCCCTCCTCCACGTGGTGGGAGATGGGCAACGGCATAAAGTAAGGGATTGCCTGTAGGGGTGAGGTACGGTGGGGATCTAGTGTGGCACATGACCAATACGGTAGCTGTGAAGGCCCTACAGGAACCCTGAAAAATGACAGCGAACGGGTGAAGCCATGACAGTCCTATGAATCCTGCAGTGGATTGGAAAACAAAAATAAGTGAAATTCATGTATCATAAGTCATAAATATGGCACTTAAATCAAGTCAGATTTACATATCAAAAGACATAATTCTAAGGCAGCCGATAAGAGTGCCCATAAAATCGGAGGTAAGCTATATAAGAAGCCTCCATCTCATATAAAATTATTCTCTGAGAATAAATTCAAAATAGTAATAAAATGATATTTATGTATTAAGTTATTATATAAACTTGATCAATTAAAAATTATTGTATATGAATGTACTTTTTTGGAATGTTCTGTATTTATAATGCAATTTAATTTGCATGAACGTAAGGTCTTGACTTTGCTAAAAACTTGTAATCTCAAGCTTACTGGAAATAAAAAATTATTATTATATCATATGCAAGAATTTACACTTACGGAATTTACCATCAACACAGTTAACAAGTAGTCATTTGGGTATCCTAACTAAATCATGATTACATATTTCCATGAATAGATAACAACTAATACCTTAAGTAAGAATATACACAAACCTAGAAATTTCACACTCTCTACCTCTTGAATGGACTGGCCTGCAAATTTTATGTCTATATCAGGTGTTAATATGTGTGATGTACTGAACTTGCATATACTGAGTTTTATCAAAGTTTAAAGACAAGCCATTAGCTGTAAACCATTTATTAATCAGTTACAAAGACATAATTTGAAAAATATTCTGTAGATAAATCTGGAAGTGTTTTTAATTCCTCTGTTTGTGTCATCTCCTAATTAACAAATTTTGAGTTTTTAGATGAAACACAGGGTAGATCATTTATATATATATTAAAAACAATAGTGGCCCCAATATAGAACCCTGAGGTAGTCCACATAGGATTAATTTCCACTCAGAAAACAGTGGCACCTCTTAAGGCAGCCTTAAAATTCTCCATTGACACTTTCTGTTTTCTATTTAGAAGGTAAGAACTAAGCCATTTATTAACAATGCCATCTATACCATAATACTTAAGTTTCTGTATCAGAATTTTATGATCTACACAGTCAAATGCTTTAGATAAGCCACAAAAAATTTCCACAGGAATTAATTGATCATTTACTCCTTCTAAAATAATTGTCAGTGAATGAAAATATAGCTTGTTCTGTTGAATGACCCTTTTGAAAACCAAATTGTGATTTAGTTAGAATATTATTATTTTCAAGGTGTTCATAAACTCTATTGTACATTGCTTTCTCAAAAACCTTGGAGAAGGCTGTTAGTAATGAAATTGGTCGGTAATTCGATACTTCTGCCTTATCTCCCTTTTTATCGAGTGGTTTAACTACAGCATACTTAAGCCTTTCTGGAAAAGTACCCTCAATTAAAGATATAATTAAACAGATAACTTAGTATATTACTTAATTCTGTGTAGCACAATTTAATTAATCTGCTGGAATATGCCATCATAACCACTTGAGTATTTGCTCTTAAGGGATTTGATATTTTTCTTATTTCTTCTGGAGTATCTAATTTTATAGACATAGAGTTAAATTTTTCTTGGAAGCCTGTTTTGGCAAAATCCATACTGTGTGTCACTGAGCTATTAGCAGTCAACTTATCAGCAACAGATAAAAAATGTTTATTAAAATTATCAGCAATTGAAAAATTAGATTCTACTGAATTTTCTTTGACAAAAATATCATTACTTGTTTGAATACTCTTTCCTGTTTCCTTTTTTACAATGTCCCATATTGTCTTAATTTTATTTTCAGAATCATGAATTTTATGTTTGCAGTACATACTTTTGGATTGTTTAATAACCTTTTCAAGTATTTTGCAGTACTGTTTGTAATGTGTTTTAACATTAGCATTCTCACTGTTCCTAGAGGCAATATACTAACTTCCTTTTATTAATGCATGATGTTCTAATGCCAATAGGTATCCAAGGCTTTTGTTCTTTTTGAGAAGCACGACACTTTTTCAAGGGGAAGCAACTTTCAAAGTAATTTAATACAATGCTACTAAAAATGTTGTATTTTTCATCCATACCTTGAGCACTGTAAACCTGTTCCCAGTTGTGGTATTCAGGCACTTTCTAAAACAAGTAACCGACTCATCATTTATTACACCCTGAAGTTTAAAGACACTTACTCTTAGTGCTAGTTCCTATTGAAGTAGCTATTGATGGTTAATAACTGGGCATCGTGATTCTAAAGTCCATTGATGGATGGCTTGATGGTAAAACTGAATTTTGAGGTATCTAGGAAAACATTGTCTATAGCTGAGTGACTATTATTCATTATTCTAGTTGGAAAATTAACTACCTGAGTTAAATTGAATGAACTGACTAATGATTCTAACATGACTTTACAGGGTAAGTTATTTAGAAAATCTACATTAAAATCACCACATACAACTATTTTGACTTGTTTTCTGCTTAAAAATGTTAATAAGAGTTCAAACTGGTTCATAAAAACAGAAAAGTTTCCCGATGGCTGCTGAAAACTGCAACAATTTCTAACATAAGTGACAACTCCTCCTTTCTCCAAGTTCATTCTACAATAATGAGAGGCTAAATTAAAGTCAGTTACATTTGACATACCTATTCCTGAAGTTATGTGGTGTTCAGACAAGCATAAAACATCAATTCTATTGATATCATTTAATTCATTTATGTGGACTAGCAACTCATCCACTTTATTTGTTAACCCTCTGACTATTCTGATGTAATAAATTAATCCCTACACAATTTTTAATTGTGGTATCTGAAAACTCATTATTGTTTAAACTAATTTCTTTTAAAACTCTCTGCCTAATACATGATCCTAATCTAAAAAAGGAGCTGCCCTAACAACATTAACAACAGGAATTTTTTCATGTAAACTTGTGGCCCCAATTAATTGTTTTGCTATGAGGTCTGAAAGAACCCCCTTCCCTCTACTATTGAGGTGTAGGCCATGCCTAGTATAACCCCACCTATCAATAGCATCTCCAGGTATTATTTATTTATTTTCCCATATACAACATAGCCCAGCACCTAGTATCTAATCTGGGCCCATATTTCCATACTTTTACATTTACATATATTTGTATCTTATATATATATATATATATATATACATATATATATATATTTATATATATAAAATGTATTAACATATCAACAAAGAATGCAAGAAAATTTTGATTCAATTCCTATATCTATTACATCTACTGTTATTAAACAGCATGGGTACCACACCACTACTACATCTACTAGTACTGCTATTGTCCCTAATATTACTACTATCATTACTACTACTAATACTACTATTACCACCACCAATTGACACAGCCGCACTTCGGTCCACTAATGTTCATTTTTTCTTAATGTTGAGTCCCCGGAACCGGCAGCAAAGTCAGCCGCCCAGGCCATCAAGAGTTGACCTCCTGGAATACAAAGACGGCCCCAGCTGTCGCTCAGAAGACGGCCTGTCTGGAGCACACTGAAGTTCCTCCGACGATTGATGTTGCTCATTGTCGTAGGATATCTTCCGTCAATCCGGTGTTGTCAAAGCCAGACTTCCAGCATCATTGTTCCCTCTGCAGTTGTTTCTGGAATTAGCTTCCTCTATTCCATGATTTGTAATTGTGTTCTCCTCTTCTGCTATCTGTGGCGTTTGATTTCGCTCCACATTTTTTCTTTTTATAAATTTCTCCTTCCAAACTATTGAAGCTAGATCAGCTGCCTCTTCCAGCAAATGCCACAAACTTTCGTCGCGCAGTATATCAAATATTCTCCTACCTAGCCTCCGAGCTTGTTGGTGTTATCTCAAACTGGCTGTGAATTCACATTCCCATACCACGTGCTCCGGCGTACTCTCTTCACCACATTCACACCTGACCGAGTCCACCATATTACAACTTCGGAGCCAGCTATTGTATGGCCCGTGACCTGTAATGTAGTGCACCAATCCGGGAGAAGGTTGAAGGTACTTCAACTTTAACCTCTCCTCTACGGATGGGAACATATCATATGCTCTTCAACCTGTTTCACTTTTGTTCCATTCTTGTTGCCATTCCGCCAATAGAAGCTTCCGAATGTTCATCTCCAATGTTGCTTCGCTGCCTACAATTTCTGCTACCTTATCTTGTTTCCCTTTTCTGAGCCAGTATATAGCACCCCGTTTCCTTACTTCAAGTTCCAGTGGCCATACACCAATGGCAACGGTTAATGAATTTGTTGCCACGGTTCTGTATGCTCCTGTCAATCTTAAAAGTATTCCTCGTTGGACACGTCTGACTCGTTGTTTTATTTTTCTTAGATGCTTTGCCCACACACTTGCTGAGTAGCCCACTAAAGAGGATAAAATTGTGTCATGATATTGTCTTATTGTTTGAACTGGAAAAGTGAATTTTCGTTGGCCAATATTAATGATTTTATTCATGACTGCCACTGCTCTTGCTATTATCTTCTCTAAGTGGGCTTCGAAGTTTAAACGTTCATCCAATTGAATGCCTAAGTACCTGCACACTGGGATTCTACGAATTGATTTACTGTCGATTCTTATAGTTGGTTTTCGAGTCAGCTTGCCCTTGAGCAACATAAATGACGTTTTATGTGGTGCTAAACTCAGCTTGACTTTACTGCACCATTGTCTAAGGCAGTTAAGTACTAGATTACTATTGTACTCAATTTCTGCTCTTGTTGCTCCTTCCACGAGTAATAAAAGGTCATCAGCAAGAGCTATTAGACCTAGAAGTTCAGGTATTCTTTGTAATAGTTCGATCACTGGTTCCATCCCTATATCCCAGAATATGGGACCGCAAACTGAACCTTGCGGGCATTCTTTAGTAAGGGTCTTCGTGATGAACTAGTTCTGGCATCTCAAGGAAGCAGTTCTAAATCTGCAATAGTCCCTAAATATGTGGAATAATCTTCTTGGATAACCAATCTCCCTCAGCCATTCAAACAGGCCGGGCCACCATAAATTGTCGAAAGCTCCAAAAATATCTATAAATATGGCTACTACGTAGTTTTTTGTACTGCTACAAATTATTTCCATCGACCGATTTATTTCATCCTCTGTCGACTTCCCGGTTCTAAATCCATATTGACTAGGATTCATTCCCTGAACCTCCCGATGGTTTTGTAATTTTTTGCATAGAATATTCTCTTGAACTTTGCCAAGCACATTCAACAGACAAATCGGCCTGTAAGTTTTCGGTTGAAGAGGATCCTTGTCGTCTCCTTTCTTTAGAATTACCACCTCGTTTTACTTCCATATTTCCGGAACGCTACCCTGATATAGGCATTCATTCAGGAACCTGCATAGGACAGGGGTTAATTTTATGACTAACTCCTGCAGGACCTCGGCTGGAATTCTATCCGGGCCGGGAGCCTTCCTTTTTTTCATTTTGTTTATCGCGATTATTACTTCTTCGGGTGTAATAATACTTCCTTCCTCTTGACTCCAGCAGGGCTGCCACATGTTCCTTCGTAGTGTAGCTTGTTCTACAGTTTCTTCTTCCGGGTTATCATCAGGAAGCAATACTTTTAATAACCCCTCCGCTGAGTCTCTCCAATTCGTGGTTAATCTTCTTTAACTGTGGATAGTATTGTGGGAGGCCTGATTTTACCTGCAGCTATTTTGTAAGGAATACCCCATGGATTGTTCATGAGGTTTTCCTTCACGAAAACTTCCCAGCATTTTTGTTTTTTCTCTCTCATCGCGTCTTTGAAAATCTGCCTCTTCTACCTGTAGTGTTCAAGAAGGAAACTTCTGTCTGCTGCCACCATGCTTCGTTAATACGTTCTCCTCGCTCTTCTCATGTTTTGTCGTAGTTTCTGAAGTTTTTCTGTCCATATTTTGTCAGTGGGAACTACTATCGTTTTTAGTGGTATCGCCCGTTTCATGGTACTTTATATTGCAGTTGTCAGCTCTCTTGTGGCTTTTTCTACATCGAAGTGGTTTTCTGGCAAATCCGGTGGAGTGAACACATTCCTAATTTTTCCCATGCAGCATTCTTGATGTTATATGATGTTTTAATGTTTCCGTTATCTCTGCTTTTTTCTGTCTGAGTTCTGCCCAGTTCATGGAAAATCTAATTGTGATCATTTGTTGTCATATTTTCAAGCACTCTCCAACCCAAAAGAAAATTTCCCGCATGAATGTTTGTAATTGTTACTTCATTATTTGTTCTTGAGCCAACACTGTTGCAGAAAGTAGGAGGATTATGTGCTTGGTTTCTAACCTCTAGACCCAATTCGCTTAACAGTTCTTCTAGGAGTTGCCCTCTCCTGTCAGTCTTCATGCGGTGCCAAAGAGCAGACTTTGCATTGACGTCCGCTGCAATAACTAATGGATAATTTCCCAGAGCTGTATCTATCAGCCGTATTCTATCTAGGTAAGGGAAGATCTCATCACTGTACTGGAAATACATGATTACCATTATGAAGCTTCCCCATGCTGCTCCTATCTCAGCACATACTGTGTGTTAATCACATAACTTCATAATTTTTGTAACTGTAATCTGTTTATTTAAAACGATTATTGCTGCAATTGGGTTATTGCCCTCTGTGATTATTCGAGATGTTACGGGCATGTGCGGTATTTTGCCTTGCCAGGAGTACGGTTCTTGTAGACAAATAATATCTGATCTCAATTACTCAGCCACCTTTCTGATTTCATGTAGAACCATGGCATTTCCTTTAGTATTCAACAGAGTAACTTTTAACATAGAATTTACGGGCGTCTTTCGTGCACATTGCACTGGGGCCAAGGTAGTCTTGTATCTAACAGAATGCGTCAATGGGTCATGACAAACTGCTTGTATGTTTACTCAGGATCAAATATTTCCTCTCTTCTCTCGAAAATCTTGTGAACTAGTGTCAGGAGCTGCGAAGGATCAGGTGGAAGATTTAGTGATCTCAGTTGTATTCTGCCAATTGCTGAAGGTTGTGGGAACGTTATGTTTTTACCGCCAGGATGGAGGACTCTTGTCAAATGTCGGAGGGCTAGTGTAAGTTTATGCACTTCTTCAAGTCTAGTTAGTCGAAGTGTATCCTCAAAATCGGAGTACAATACTACTGGATCTGCAGTAATGGCATTCGGTTGATTTTTCACAAAGTTCGGGTATTTTATTTGGTTGGTACGCATACTTGGTTTGCGAAAATGATATTCGTTTTCTTTGGAATATCCGAGCCCACCGCCTCTAACAAAACGCTGGCAATAAGACGAGTCAGAGGTGGTACCAAGCCCATGCCAGAGCCAATATCAGATATAAGATACCGTTCCAGTTCCAGATTCACTCGCCTCGCAGCAGAGTTCATCTGTGGCCGATCATAGCGTCTCAAGACCGACATCACACTGACCCGAGTGTGGCACGTTGCTTCTGCTATTTTCTCCAGTTCATCTCTGATACTATACCTATCATTCCTGCCCAAACTATTTACCGCTCCTCCCACTATCACTACATGATCCTGATCTGTGAAATCCTTACACAAAGAAACTATATCTTCTACTGCCTGACCAAGACTAGCACTAGGTTTGAAGAAACTCATGACCTGGAAACCTGATCCTAATTTTTCCTGCACCAATGGCCCAACACCTCGTCCATGGCTACTACCTAGCAGCAAGACTTTCTTTTTCCCTAATCCCTGCCTACCAGACTTAACTACACAGCTCTTCCTACTAGTCAGCTGATTTTTACCTACACCTACAACTACAGAAGGCTCATCCCTGTCTAACTCTGGCAACAGGGCAAACCTATTTTGCACCCCAACAACAAAAGAATCAGAAGCCGTTCTTGTTCTATTTCCCTTTTCTCTGTCACCAGTTCCCAACCATTTCTGTTTCCCTCCCTGCGCAGCCTATCTAACTCCTTTCTAGCGTCTATCAGTTCAGCCTCAAGGGCACTAATCCTTTCCTCATGCTCCAATATCTTCCTACTTTTGAAACAATCTTTACAGAACCATGGGAGAGCCTCCTCAATTTCCCCAACTTCGACGCCACTACAAATCGGTCCCCAATGAAACCATTTCTCACACCCTTCGCAAAAAATTCCAACCCTCAAAAATCTAAGGCAATGTACACACTTTTCCTCATGATTACAAGACACTAATAACAACAAAGTACACAATGCTAGAGAGAAAATTAGTTGAACTTAAGTTTACAAAAACAAAAACTGCTAAATTAATTCACAACTAAGCTTTATCTAAATATATTTACGCTCTATAACAAAAATCTGAACGTAAGCCTAGCGTTCAAATTTGTAATCACACAGAAAATAAACACGGAACAGAGCAAAGCTCTTAATTACAAATAAATATCGTATGCACGAATAAAAACACTCACTAACGCTCACAGTAGTAAAATGTATTAGAATTAAGAGATTCGAATTACTATTACAATAAAAACTAACTATTTACTATATATATTTCTAATTTAAATACACACGTTCGTGCGTTACGTGTTTCCGCGGTATTCCAGAGATAATAATAATGGAAAAGAGCTCGTGTTCTCACCTTTGCAAGAAGGTATAAAATAAGTATAAGTGCACAGTGGGATTAAATAAAATCATCTAGCATCTGTACAAGCACATCTGTTGCTTTTTAATACAAACTAGATTTCCGCTAAATGTAATACATGTCAATTCCAGAGTAAGAGACCGTTACTTACTGCAAAAGACGAGATGTGAGTGATTTTAGAATCATAGCGATTGCATCCACTGCCGGATTTGATTTGGGGGGGGGGGGGGTTGAGGGAGTTTGAGTGGATGTTGGTTTGAGGGGGGGGGGGGTTGAGCGGATTTTGGTTTGGGGAATGGGGCTTGAGTCTGGTAAGGGTTGGCTTTATAGTCATGCCGCCCTTAAAAGATCTATAGAGTTAAAAACAAAAGTATCCAATCCAAATCTAAAAAATTACGATGTCGGAGGTAGACCCCTATCCCCTCCCCCCCCCTGGATCCGCTACTCATTGCATCTCAAACTCCACTTCCGATCAATCACTGTTTATTCCCCGGCAATGGAATACAAATGTATTTCGAAGATTCTTGCTTTTTCTTTTAGGATAGGGAAACTACATTTGTGAAATGCTGATAGAATTAGCAAATTGGGCAGATTTTTTGTCTGTTATCAACGGCATTCGTTAAGAAACAACTGCTGTCCTGTTTATAGTGTAGCACATTCGGAAAGGTTTTGGTCCAAACGCAACTCTGCTTTACCCACTCTCTGGTTTGTAGTTGTCCATTCAAGGGCGTAGCCAGGATTTTGTTAAGGAGGGGGGGGGGGGCAGGCGAGAGAGAACTGATAATATGCATGCTACAAAAGCATTTATTAATGGAATACATATTAATTAATCAATTGATTAATTAATATAATTAATTAAACTATATTATAATTACACTAATAGTAATTTTTCGAAGAAATTCATCTGCAATTTTATAATAATTTTCTTATAAACATTTTCTGTGTACACCAAGCATACACAGACAGTTTAGATCGTTCTCAAGCATCGTTGACATCAGCCATGTTATAACAAGGCGCAGTATAGAGAAGGACTCTCTATGTTGCTTGTTGTACAAGGCTGAGCCAAGCAAATTAGGATTGCGGGTTTTTTTTCGCACAAAAGAATATTACCGCCTCATTTAATTCTTTCATAAAGTCTAGTTCTCTAAGATTTTCTGTTACCATACCTTTTTCCATCCACAGTTTATACCATAGTTCTACTTCATAATCAAAAAATTATAAGTTATAATATTGGTAGAAACTTCGAATTTTTTTATTTTAAATCATCCAATAACATACTTAAACTTTATCTAGAATGTAGCTAGGGATTCCAATCCAACAATGCGGGATCCAGCATCATTTGGCAATCTGGCGGATCCAGCACCTTAATAAACGGGTCCGCAATCCGTAAAATGGGGGAAAGACACGTTTCAGTCTTCGTCACCTAGCCTCCTTGTCGTCTCTTTCTGGTCCGACTCGTTCTCTACAGCATCAGTTCCCAATTTTTTTTTTATTTTTTTTTTTTTTTTTTTTTTTTTTTTTTGGCCACGTAACCCTTATTGATAATACATTTTTTGGCGGATCCCCATTTTTATAAGCGTAAGCTGAAAAACCAGTCTCGCATGGTTAAGTCGTCACAAACGGAAACAGAACTGTGATACCCTTCTCACGGCGTGGTTATGACTCTTTTCAACAAACGTTTTATTTAATTCTCGGAAAGACACGGTACCCTTGTGACTCTTCCACGGAACCCCAGGGTTCCGGTGACCACCATTTAGGAACCACTGCTCTACCCGTTGTATCGCCCCATTTATCTGTAACTGTCAAGTTGACATTTGACTCACGGCAACCAATGTCTTCCTTAGTGATCGTAAGTAAATACATACACTTTTACGTTTTTGTAAGAACTCTAGTTTGTTTTTGTGTTATATATTACTGTAATTTGAGTTATGTTGCCCTATTATAAACCTAGGTCTGAGATCGTACACACGAAAAAGGTACAGTTACAGTTGTTTCCGTGAAGGAAGTAGAAACAATACAAAAAAAAGGTCTACAACTACTGACAGCTATTTCAAAATCTATTGAATAAATAATGTGTTAAAATGTTTTTTTTTTAAACTGTACTTCATCGTATTTGAGAAATTTCTTTTCAAAAAGTGGATTTCAATTTCCTAATTTGCTAATTCTGCAAGATATATTATAACAAAGTTTTCAAATTCCGTGCACGTTGACATAATTATTCAGTTTGAATATTTCAAAATACAATGTTAAAGATTTGCGTTGAGTATTTGATGAGTGGACGTCCCAAAAAAATCATCTATTTTTAAACGTTTATGTTCACCGCAAAGAAACACATTTTAATACCAGCTTGCTTGGAATACGCGTTTCGTGAACAACGGAGCATTGCATCAGTTTGATCAAAGGACGACTGACAGGCTGTGGTGTTGCTGTTGAAACTAATGTTATCGGCAAAAGATCTGACGGGACAAGCGACAGGAAAACGTTTTGCCATGGTATCTGCAATTGTACCTTTCACACAGCACACAATTGGCAGCTGTCAACATTTTGTACCCCTCCCACCCCACAAAAAAGGAAACTACTGAAACAAATTGAACGCACAGAAACAATTTTGACTCTGACGTAGACCACGAAGACCTGGAAGCCACTATTTAAGCACAAAGCGTGACCGTAACACTGGTTCATCCACATACTGAGGTGATTCCGAGATTTAATGATCTAAAAAAAAAAATGTTGGTTTTTTCAAAAACGAGGAGGTAGAAAGGGTTTTCTCGGCTGCTGGCTATATATGTAATAAAGTGATAGTTTCATTGCTTATTAGATAAATAGATTATTTTTCAAACTGACATGATTTACTGTGAGGAATGTAATGTGATTTGAAACTGAATACATACCTTAATTGATTGTTTACTAAATATGGAGATAGATTTAAAACAAAACGTGTAAAAGCACAATATATAATCCCAAATCACTGCTCCGGAAATGCTATCAAAGAATTTAAACTAGATATGGATATAGATCCCTTTCAAAAATCGTGTAGAGATTCAGCAGGGTGATTGGAACTACGTTGTTGGACAGATACAATGCGCCGGACTTCCAAATCGGTTCAATGGCAGCTGCAGTTCTGGTACATGTGTTTTATCTATCTTAGCTCTCCGTGTCTGCGTTGCTACGATGATCTTTTATGACAGACATTACTCTAATAATATGATCCATGCACGTATATTTGTCGATCGCCTTTGATTGTAATGCAGTGGCAATATTTTTCAAATTCCAATAATCTTCAGTATTCAATCCAACGCACATAATGAATTCTGACTTCATAGCAATGCACTGTAACTGGTAAGCAGCTTTCCTCGCCGCATCATTCCCTTCTCTAGAAACATCCGAAAGTCCATTGACAATGTCTTCAAAATGCTCGTAAAAATGGCAAAACACGTATATTATTGAGAGCAGCGGGTCCCATATAAAGCTAAAATATTTGGCACGTACTTTCTCCGAAAAAGGATTCCTGTAAAAAGTTTATGATGTACTATATGGTGCTAATTGTGTTCCATATTTCTGTAATTTGATTTAAATTATTTACAACCAGGTTAAGTCTGTGGGTTGCGCAATGAAAATACAAGGCTTTTTTTGTAATTCTGTTTAGAAAAATTTGAATCACACCAATATCACCCGCTAATGTAGAACACCCTTCATATCCTTGGCTTACACACCTAATAGGTTTTCTGAAAACCTGTCACTTTCTGATGATTTGTCAATCAACGCAATCAGTTCTACGAATTCGAGAAATTTTTTGCGGATAGTATTTTTATCTACGTCATTAAAACTGATTTTTAGGGATAGCCGTTCTTTCCCAGCTGTGCCACATGTCTCATCTGCCAATACAAAATAACTCTTCTTTGTGGCCTGCATAATTTCACTTTTAATGACTAAGCCGCACAGGACAATGATTTCGTTTTCAATCTGTGGGGAGAAATACATGACATTTTTCTTAAACTAATCAGGGCCGGCGTTAGGGGGGAATAAGCGGGGCAAAAGTACCCGGGGCCCGCTGGCCTGAATGCCTAAATAAATAGAAATCAAACACACATTTTAAAATCTGCATCAATAACTTTATTTCTGAATTAAAATTTTCTGTTATCAAAAAAAAAGTGTAAAGTAAAAATATTTTCGGGGTGGGATGGGAGGGGGCCTAAGATCACTTACCCGGATGCAGGCCCTGAACCTAATAATAATAATTTATAAAATTTCGATGGAGCGCCCGTTCCGGTGGTAATCTCTGTGCCCACCCATCTTTCTCCTTTCCTTTTCCAAACTATTTTTGCCCTCTACTAATTTTTACTTCAAATTCTTTCAGTGCTTCCGGTAAATTATTCATCACTTCCCTTGGCAATTTATTCCAGTCCTTAAACCATTTCCTATGAATGAAAATTTGCCACACCCTTATTCCTGAAATAAAGTGCCAACTTGTGGTCATGGACAACCTTGCCCTTCCAAGCATCTCTCCTAATTTTCCCACCAATATCTTTCCATGCTTCATCTCCAGAATAGGCCTTGTACACTCCACTGACCTTCTTCACCCTCCTTCTATCCTCCAGTGAATCCCACTCAAGCTCCATTATCATATTATTTACCGATTGTGTTTTGTGGTAATTTCCAAAGACAAATCTGGCAGCCCTCCTCTGCACCAACTCCTGTATTTTGATACCCAAAATGTGGGTCCCAAACTACGCCTACATATTCCAGCAGTGGTCTGACTAGAGTTTTGTAACCCAATTCCCTTACTTCTCTTGTGCATCCCCTCACCACTCTTTCCAATAGATGAAGGATTTTGAACCCCTTTGGTATTACCTGTCCAATATGTCCTGCCCAGTTAAGTCTGGTATCAAATGTTATGCCAAGGTTTTTCATTTCGAGCCTTCAATAAGTAGCTCCTTCCCCATTGAAAAATCATAATTAACCTTTAGCTTTATATCTGTGTGCCTAATAAGCTACCTCTTTTTTGCAATTACCTTCATCCAAATTTTTCAATATGCTGTTTCAAAACAGGGACACTTGAATCAATTCTTAGTTTCAGCAGGTCTTCATGAACACCTTGATGTTGCTCTTCTTAAAGGCAAGTCATTTGTATGGTGTACCACAGAAAATAATCTAAGATATTATAGATGACACGATTTATCGATTGCCTTCTACTTCCTTCTGGCGGAAACGACCGGAATTTTTTCTGAGAAGTTCTTAGCATCGTTAGCCGCTGATTGATGATAATATGATGAAATGTGTTTTGCAGTGTTCATAGAGATTTTGAGCGACAGAAAGTTCGAGTAACAAATTAATTAGAATATACAAGCACAGACACGCAATTATGGAAGTAACAATTATTAAATTTTCATTTCAAATTAGTGGCTTTAGCATCTACAGAAAAGTTTTAATTTGGAACAAGGCACCCAGCAGTGTTTTAGCATCTCTCTCCAACACCATAGTACTTAATTTATAAGACTGAAGTTAATATGCTTGTGTATAGCAGTATAGATACGAGCATAGAATGAGTGAACCAACTTGACCATTGGACTGACCCAACTCTTTTCCAGGTGAAACCAGGCACCTAGGACATACATACTATGAATTCAAGAGTCATGAATATTTTATCACAAAATTAGCTCTTACACTATCGACTTTTTCACAATCGCTTAGTGGTAATAAAAATAAATAAAATACAAACGAATACAACTACTATAGTTATTAAATAAAAGTCGTTCTTTTTGGAGGTCTTGTATGTAATACTATTAAGGGCCGTGGTTAGCCTTATGGTAAATACAAATTAATTACTTAAAAAAAAAAAAAAAAAAAAAACTTAGACAGGCGGCAAAGGACCTGACTACTTGTCCCGAGTGCAGTTAAGAGTGAGGTGTCTTTGCTCGAGTTGGCTCACGCGGCACAGCGACAGGTAATGGATAACGAAAACTCTCGCCTTGTAATACAATTGTATAGTGCCAAATTTTTGTGTAATAGCAAATGTGCAGCTTAAACAGATTCTAATTGTATCACCTCCATCACCACCACAACCATCACTTTAAACTCCAATCAACAAATCTATAGAATCGCCAAAAGACATGGTTAACTCAATACATTATACCTAAGTAAGGTGTAAGTTCTCGTTAAGAATGGCAACAAAACATTGAATAGCAATAAAAAATTAAGTATAAAATGGGTGCAAATTCTTTCGGAGCTTCTCATAATGCGTTAAAAACATCTGGAACTGTTCAAGAGAATAATTGTTTTTGATACTCGAAAAAGGTATTGCAAGCTTTCCCGAAACTGAGTGTTCACTGGCTCAATTAATGATTTTAGGAACTCTGCCGTTGTCATTCTCGTAACATTTGTTTATTATATCCTCGATGGCTTCATATCTATGTCTTCCATGAGTTTCTCACAATACTGCAAGGTCCGGTCAAACAGAGCGCGGGCAGCGGGCGCGTGCAGGGAAGTCTGCACGCAGCTGGCACTGTATTACGTTGTATTGCATCAACCCTGTGAAACAGAAAGCGGGCAGAAATGGCGATCCAGTAGCGGTCAGCGCGGGCAGCGATTAAGTTGTGACTGCTCACAGATATCGTGCGATCACGTCGAAGTGGTGAATGTTGAAATAGATAAATTAATTAATTTGGTGCTCGAATACATTTATTTATATCATTCATTCAACCCTGACTAAAAAAACAAAAGTGAATCTTGGACTGAGATTGCGGCGAAAATGCAAGAAACCTGCAGTTTCTAATTGAATTACTATTTATTTATTTAAGAGTATTTTATTTCGTTTATCATTTGAATTACATTATTTATTATTTATTTTCTTGCAACTTATCAGGCCTATTATTTACTTGCACTTTTGACGTATAACATATAATCATGTTTATTTAAGTAAGTAGGAAAGTAGTAAGCATGTATGTTTACGATAGTTTAAATGTCAATTAGAAAATTAAAATAAACGACGAACTGATCTATCACTTGGACTTGTTCTCTGTTTTTTCGGCGTTGTATTTGAGAACGCCGTTCTGGACAGATTTTTGTATCTGACATTTCATCACATGTAATATCTGCAGCATTATGACATAGAAGATAACTGGGCAAGTAACATAATGCTTTTAAAAATAATAATAAAAAATAAAACAATATAAAAATGCCGCTTCTTGAATTATATGCCAATATCACTTTGTGAAACGTGGCGCTCTACTAAACTATTTATTAAATATTTTCTTTCATCGCCTGTAGGGAAAGGCGCATTAAGTCTGCAGTGCGAAACATTAGTCACCTACAAATACATGAGGGACGGGGTATCCATACTTGGCCGATTGCTTAGAAATACAGCTTGATCTGGATTTTATTTTGACATGATGCGCTGAGTGGCAACTCACTCTAAATTGTAAAAAGTGTAAGATCAATGAGCATAACTAACAAAAAGAATTCAATTGTTCAGAAATACGAGGTAAACAATTCAGTTATTGATATGGTCGATTCTATGAAATATTTGGGAGTAACAGTACAAAGGAACATGAAATGGGACATACACATTAATACGTTAGTAGGTAGAGCAAATTCTAAGCTGCGATTCATAGGTTGAATCTGAAAAATTGTAATGATCAAACAAAGGAGATAGTGTACAAGTCTCCTGTTTGTCCACATTTGGATTATTGTTGTGCCATTTGGGATCCGTTTCGCTAAGGGTTTGATCGAAGGTATGGAGAACGTACAGAGAAGAGCCGTTCGATTCGTGACTTCTAGCTACAGTCCTTATGATAGCGTCACAGAACTGACTAGTAGACTAGGCTGGGAGTCTCTGGTATATAGACGACGCACGTTTCGTTTAAACTTATTGGTAAACATGTGTACTCACACTTTCACTTTCGAGTGTAGTGAAATACTTCTTCCACCAACCTTATTTGAGTCGGATGTACAGGAATGATAAAATTAGAGAAATAAGGTGCCGCACTGATTCATATATGAATTCTTTTTTCCCTTGTACCATTAGGGATTGGAATGCACAACAAAGAGATTAGCTTTGGTGCTGAGCACCCTCTGCCACCCACAATTTTGTGAATTGTAGAGTATATATGTAGAGATGCGTTCGAAGATAGAATGGTTTCACAGTGAACGAATTCAGAATAATTGGAGGAATTTTGAATGAAGCTAGTGTCGCCGTGCCAGCCATAACTGATAATATCAACTACAAGGAACTTTGAATCTGGATCAGCAACTGCAGGTAGAATGGGAAAAAATGTAACAGAAATAGCTTGAGCCAATGTTGTTAGGACATTTTATTTTCACGTGTTTTCCGTTCACACTTCAAATGCAATTCGGAAAATTCCAAGGTTCTCTGAACTCTCCTCAGAGTTTTTCACACATCAATCGGTCGGAACAGGTACTTCCTTCACTTTGCTGGAGACAGTTGCATGGTGACCTCAAATGAAAAGCGATAGTTTCGTGCGAGTCACCCCCAGCCAAATACCCGATCGTTTCGCGTGACGTTTGTTCTACACGCTTGATCGCCTTGTACAGCCCGCGCTGTGTTTGACATCAACAGAACGCGGTGGGCATCCCTTGTCGCGCACGCTGCCCGCGCTCTGCTTGACCGGACCAAATACAATTTTGATATCCACCAAATCACCTTTCATTTAGTTATCTAGTATACAGTGTGATGCATCAAAGTGAAATTTGCAGCTTCTCGTGCACGTGAAATGTCCATGGTGGTTTGACGAAAGACAGTGGCTGGAAAGTTTGCCGCGCAATCCGGAATGTGTTGCGTTGCCACGCGCGGTAGCCGCGCTGTTACAAAAATGGTTCACGCGGCAACCGCACATAGTCGATACGCAACTATAAGCTTCGTATCCACTACGTGCGGCACACCCTCGATCATTGGCTCGCGTGGTAGCCGCGCATAATGGATACGCTGATGCCACGCGAGCCAGCTCGAATATTGGCGCGGTCGAACATGCCACGCTGCGAGCCATTCTCTGTCGGCCTTTAGGCGCGCGGCAAAGGCTCCCCACTAATTGGCTCGCGCGCAGTCGGGACGGCGGTGTTTTTCTTTGAGCTGGCTCGCGCAGCACAGCGACAGTTTACTGCCACAAACAACGAAAAGTGTCGATTTCTAATATAGCTGTATGGTGCGAAAGATTTTTTGTGGAATAGTAAATGTGCAGATTACTACAACAAAACGCTGAAGGACGATGCATGGAAGGAGATAAGTTCAGCAAATAGATTGTTTTGACACTTGAAAAAGGTATTGCAGGCTAGTATATGAGTCTCAACTTGCTAGAAATCTTAAAGTTATTGCTAGTCTTTCAGTAACTGAAATCGCGTCTCGGAACTTAGTGTTCACTTTATTCACACTCGGCTCAATCAATGATTTTAAGAACTCGAACTCTACAATAGTCATTCTTGTGAAATTGTTTATTATATCTTCAATGGCTTCATTTATCATATCTTCCATTAGTATCACACTATATTGCATTCTATTGACGCACAATTTTCTCATCCATAATCACATTTTTCGTTTAGATTTCTTGTGTATTATGTAATGCATCACAATGAAGGCGGCAGCTGCTCATGCACGTGAAGCTGACTGTGCCTGCTTTGCTTGCCGCGCAACTCTGGCTGGGTTGCGTTGCCGTGCGCGGCAGCCGCGCTTGTCAACAGAAACCCTCGAACACTGGCTCCCGCGGCCATACCTGACACCAAACCAGGTATCGCTGCGCGAGCCAATATTCGAGGGTTTGCCGCGCGTAGTGGATACCCAGCAAGGGGCTCCGGTAGGATGGAAAATGATGAATATTGTCATTTTCGTTTTTTTTTGCCGATTATTGATCTTTGGAATGTCCTCTTTAATTTGGTGTATAATACATGCCTATTTCTAACCTAGAAATGCTTTAAAAAATGCTTTGTTGGCGTGGCAGTCTTCGCAACGTCAAACAGGAAGGGGTGAAAAGGATTTATGAGAGGTCAGCAGCTGATGGGGTACAGTATATAAATTACCTGGGGGATAGGGATTCAAAGGCATTCAAGGCAATTGAAGATCTGAAACCTTACGGACCAGATGTGACAATAAATAAGCTAAAATGTATTGCACGTGTGCAAAAAAGATTGGATTCCCGCTTGCGACGTTTGGTATCAGGATGGAGGGGTAAAAAGATGAATGATGGTAAAGGGTTGCAAGGGAAGAATAGACTTACAGAAGGCAAAATTATTATGGACTATTAGACATAGCAACAACATTGTCGAAGAAATGAAACGATCTGTTTGAGCTGTCTTATTTCATATTGCTTCAACTGATTCTGCACCCAACCACGGACTCTGCCCAAAAGGAACTGATACATGGTGCAAGTACAACAAAGCACAAGCAGCAGGCCAAACATTTGTGCACAAGGATGGTTTACCATATGCTGTCATTGAGATACTCTTGCCTATATTCAGGGATCAATCTGATGCACAGCTACTGAAGAAGTGTTTACATGGTCGTAACCAAAATCCAAATGAGTGGATCAACAGTGTTATTTGGTCAAGAATCCCAAAAATTGTTTTTGTATCAATTAATGCTCTTCATTTTGGTGTTTATGATGCTGTAATGGCTTTTAACAATAGCAACTTGTCAAGGTGTGAGGCATTGAAGAAACTGAGTATTAGCGTAGGGTAGCGTAGCGTAGGCTTGACCAGGAAAGGGTTAGGGTGTCAGAGAAAGCATTGAGAGAAGTGAAAGGAAAGGCAAGAGAGAAGAGAAGAAGACTAAAGAGAAATCTGGAAGAAAGCTATCAGGATGATCCAGATCACCCTAGTTATGGTTCTGGAATGCACTGAAACTATGACAGCATTTTCCCGTAAGTTTACTTTTTAATAGCTTTAGTGTACCTTTTCTTGCAAACTACCTGCAAGAACTTCCTGAAACTTTTACAGCCTTGTAAGTAGGTTTCTGTGAGTATTTTAACGCAGGGATATTGTATTTTTCCTTATAGTTTGGAAATTATTGACTTGACAGCACCTCAAAAAGTGCAAAAAATTAGAATATTTTTAAAAAAATAATTAATTCTGCCAAACCAATCAGAACTTTGGGAAATCCCTGTGTTAAAGTATTGTAAAATCATCATAGATTCACCCTATTTCGTTTCAGATGTGTATCACAATTAGTTGTTGAGAAAAGGTACAGTGAAGTTCCAAAGAAATACATGGGAAAGATACACCCTACCGGAGCCCCTTAAGATTCGCCAGCAGCACCGTGCGTGGCACATTGTACCGCCTCGCCTTCCTTAACGTCTGTTTCCCGCACATAGCTGTAGCAAGCAGGTTTAAATCGTGCGAACTGAATTAATTTTTTAAAGTTGTTTAACATTGTTTACTCTTCGGTTCGGCAGAACTTTGATCGGGTGCGTACTCGCGTCCTGCTAGGGAGGAGGGGGCAGCTGCCTCCCCTACCCGTACCTGGCTACGCCCTTGTGTCCATTATGCACTTGGATTTCAAAGTCCTTTTTGTCTACTTCAAGCTTCTTTTCAATTTTTCCCTACATCTTGCCGCTTGTGCTGCTTTTCTTTTCTTTCTAGGTATCGTTTCTTCTGTCTCATTTGTTCTTCAGCGCATGTGTTGTATTAAAGCTGTTGATTCCACTACTGGTTTCGTCATATTCTATTCTATTTACTACCATCTGCAGAAGAAACTGGGAGGTCATGCATTCGTTCCGCCCATTTTTATATAACTTTCCACACTTTGTTCAGGGGATGCAGATTGGAGATTGGCATTTCCTTTATACTCCTCTGTCTTGTGTCCCATTTCAACACACAGACTGCAGCAGAGCCTGGCTGCTGGCAATATTTATTGATGTGTCCAAGGTCATTGCACTTTTAACATTTGGGCATGAACAAGTAGTCCTTTACTATCATTGCTGAAAATTCTAGGTATAATTACCTGATTTTTATTATTTCTTTTCTGATCGAGGAACTGACTTCCGTGACGTAACGAACTATTGCCTTGTTCCTATACCCAGTTTTAAATTTTGATTTGGACCACATTGCTCTTCAATTATTTTTCGCTCAAAATTTTGATTATATGCGGATTCCACTAGCTTTTCGTATTCCATTGAAATAGGATTCATAATGGTTTGCGTTTTCGCGGTAGTTCGCAGTTCAATTCTTTGATTAATTCGTACTGAGATTGTGGGTGAGCGGTTAGAGCTCTGGCCTTCTATTCGGGAGAATGGCGTTTCGAATCCCTGTCTGGGCATCCAGATTTGCATAACCCATGGTTTCCCCAATTCACTCCAGGCGGATGCAGGGATGCTTCCTTCAAAAGTCTATGGCAGAATTCCTTCCCGTTCCTTTTCCCAGTCCTTTCCCACCTATAAAGACTTCGACGAAGTATGAAGCTATAGTTAAAATAAGGTTGATTCATTATTATCCAATAAATTTTTAGCGTTCTCATTTGAAGCCGTTTCAGTTACCACATTTATACTGTGGTGTTACTCCTATTAATCTTTATTTTCTCCTTCCCTGGCTTCAAAATACAGGTGATTGTTTCCGCACCTGCTTTGGACTATCTAATGATATAAATACCACACAAGCAGCTGACGGTTGCACTCGCCTCTTGGTTTATTTACTTTCTCCCGTAGCGTATTTAAGTCTGCGTTCTTTATTTTCTTCTTTTCTCAGTTTCTCATTTCCACTCTCTAGCTGTACAATGATGTTATAGTTCATGATGTCAGTTTGTCCTTTATCTCCCGCAACCCTGGTTCAAACAGTTTCTGACACTGTTGATAATTTGGAAACGTGACAATGTCATCATATATCGTAGCAAACGTTTACGTGGTGATAGAACTCATCATTTCATGTCATTTCCCCGGTTGGGCTCCTCTATTACGATTGTGAGGGGAGTGGGTTTAACACAGAGAGTAGCCCATTCTGCGAAACCGTAACCCAACTCATGACACAACACTATACAAGATTACACACTAATTTCGTACACTATCGCGACTGACGCTCAAAAAGAAACAGCAGAACATGTTTCCACCCTGGTTAATCCCAAGGCTATTTCGTTTCACTCGATCACACGGCATAATTTGCTGTTCCCTTTGAACACCACATACTCACTCAAGCACTCGCATGACAAGTAGAACCGGCTCCGATACCACTGCGTCCACGACTTGAACGGAGCGCACCCCAGGAGGCTTACACTGGCTACCACTGAGTCTGGATACCTCAGAGGACCGGAATAGTGCGACAGTCGTACCGATCCATTAAGGAGGAGTGATAAATTGGGTCGAAAATTACACGGCAATCAGTGGTAGGTAAATTAATGGAGAGATTGGTATATAACTACATCAGAGATGTATGTGAGGAATATAAGTCGACACCGAAGGCTTTAGGCAAGTATATATACAGCACTCTCCGTTGCTAGGTTAAATGCAAAATATTTTGAATGAAATGGACATGGGAGACCAAGTTGATAGGGTAGCACTAGATTTTTCAAAAAGCTTTTGAGAGAGTGCAGTGGCGTAGCTAGGGGGGGGGGGGCGGTGGGGGTGGTCCGCCCCTGGTGTCACCCGCATTTCGAAAATAGTAGTCGAAATTAGTGTAACACAGAAAAAAAAAATTAATCAACTTCATCCTTTAGTGTCGAAACATGTCTACTTTTATTGTTATGAATATTTGTTTTTAGGTTGATCTAGCGCTTTTTCAAATGCGATCCACGGGGCTGTGCTCATTCGTTATAGTTGAATATAATTGTTAGCAATACCGTGCGCTTAAACAAAGAGAGCATCGCTCTGTAGCTCCAACAATCACAAGAAATCGTTGATTGTTGTGCTTGCGGTCCGTCACTGTTGTTTGGTTTGTTAGAAGCGGCGGTGGATATAATGTAAGTTTTCTTGTATAAAAAGGGGGAGTTTTAAAATTAAAGTTTATATATAATTGCTAAAATCATACTAGTTAGACAGTTTAATTATAAATCCTCGAAAATATTTAGAGAAAAATGTTAGATTTTCCTTTGAAAATGAAAACCAAGCGTATGTCAGAATACGCGTAGTCTTCGTTTCAAAATTGTTTTGCTTATTTAGAATTCCATTAGCTTTCAAGCTAAGATTTACAAGTGCTTTGAATTTTTTTAAAGTAATTTTAGAATTTATTATTTGACAGATTCGTGATGTACAAACTGAGTACATTTCGCGTTTTCCGATTTACACTCGGCGTACCTGCATATTATTGACAGTGCACCTATATTCGACATGAAATCGTATCATGTTCGAATTTATGCTAGTACATGCTGTGCATTAAACTAGCAATACTGTCAGGTTTCAAATCAATCCGAGCGGGTTCAAGTGTTCGTTGATGGTATCGTCCGTCGTTGGTAAACAGGTTTGTAGAGCATGTGTTTAAAACAGTCGGAACCGTAACTGTTGTGTATAGAACTGTAATGTAAATTATATATACAGTGCAAACTCGATATAACAAATCGGATGGGACCAGTGGCGTAGCTAGCGTGGGTGACACCCGGGGCGGATATCGATGGTGTCACCCCTCTAAAATTTAAATTCAAAATTAAGTAAAATATAATATCTTGTAAGTGTAAAATATCATATTAATAAAATATAATTAAATAAACATTTATTGTTATTAAAATTATAGTTAATAAAATTGTAATATTAACTTCATTTAAAAAAAACATAATAAACTAAAAACAATCTTCACTTTTAAGCTTTAACAGCTGCAAACTCGTAAATCACATCTTCAAAATTATCAATTTTAGTTACTTCATGTTCAATAGTCAATATGGCAAGATTTTAGCCACGTGTTGCTCACCGGTGATCGAAAGTGGTTTTAGAGGCCTCTGAAGATCGGGTCTCAGTCCGACACTCGGCCGTCATTGGATTGGTTTATGTTTTGACGGTGCGGATCAGTATCGGCCTGCTAGATGAGGAGAAGCGCATCGAGAGAGTTCGGAAATTTCCCTTCCCTTATGACTAAATGTTGTTTTCATGTTATTATTTGCATTAAAAAAGTTTTTTTTATCCATGTTCATCAGATTTTCGTAAAATGTAGGAAGAGTCCTAGCATCTTCACATTAAAAAAATCAGAGCTTTGCCAGAGTTGAAGACCAATTTTACGACCCACAAAAATTGCAGCCGAAATCCGCATTTGTAACCGAACCTCCCACACCCGAATCGCACGCCGTAACCAGACGCAAGAATAATCTAGAAGTACTGAAAAATATGTATTCAAACACATAAAAATGGATTCGGTCTTTTGATAACAAAAATATATGGTATAGAAAAAGAATATGTTTATTTTATCATGTTTGAAAACTTATTTTTCATCGCACCTATATTCGGACTGGTGACTCAAATGATTACTGCGTGCGATTTGAAAACTGTAGGTCCGGGTTCAAATCCCGGTCTCGACTGTAATTTTTGCGGGCCTTAAAATTGACTTTTACCAATGGCAAAGCTTTTATCTTTAAATGCGAAGGACGCTCGGTGGTTTGAATTTCATGTTAATCTATAGGTCTTCTTTTCAAGTTAGGTGAGTACGATATAGGTGCACTGCGAGTTTCCAAATAAGAAACGCTGTGACTAGACCATTGAGATAACATGAAATTATTATTTTTACTATACAAAATCTTTACGACTTATATTTAAATTAAGATATGTTATAATCTCGTTCTTCACTAACAAAAAGTATTGAGTGGATCAAAAAGAACCTCAGACAAAACAAACACGTCAAGTGCGAGTGATTGACATTTCATTGAGATTGCGTTGATACTGTTAATACTGCGCTGGGATACTATTTTTGTACATAAAATATCAACCAGTTATGTGATTAAGTGAGTCAGATAAAAAGTATTTTAATGTACATTCGTACCAAAACTGTGCACAATAAAGTACAGTACTCTATAATAAAGTAGGGTGTCAAACCTACCTGTCATCCCCAACACTGATTCCCTGAAACAATCACTTGAAAAGTTAAAGGAGACTAAAGACCGGGTAGGAACACGGGTGAGCTATGGAAAAGTTTGGACGCGAGGGGGCGAGCCGTCACTCGGCCGGCTGTCATTGCGGTTACGGTACAGGCCAGTATTGGCAAAGTGCAGTTCGACCTTTACACTTAGCAACTGATACACAAACTGGTGCAAATTAAAATCCCAGCACCCAGACGGTGTTGTGATAAACGAATGAAATTTGGCCCCAAATATGCCTCCATGAAGAGTTTAAATGATTTAACATTAAAAGTTTTACATGTAATAATGTGAGAATTACGGTGCTATATATTATGTAAATTGCAATTTACACCCAAATGTCTAACAGTGAGAGAGGTCGGAGAATTGACGTGTTTTGAAAGGGTGCATCATATCGTGAAATCTCCAGAACGATTTGCTGCAGTGCAATGTCAGTATACAGACTTGTTACACAGTGATGAAAAAAATCTCTAAAACTCCTAGAGCAGGCACAGGTCCATACAGATGGATAACAGCACGTGAAGACTGCCAAATGGTGTGGGTGGCTGTTGCTGGCAGATGGTTGACTGCAGGCCAGATCCAAGCAGTGGTTACACATAGTCACACCCCGCCTCCGCCCCTCCCCGGATGATTGTAAACTAATTGCTTGAACCTGGGTTACACTCTCTGGTCCCTGTGCATTGTTTCATTGCCATCATCATCTACCTTGGTATAATGCGAAACACAAATGGACATGTGAATGGCGTACATTTGTGTTTAGAGACGAGTCTCGATTCTGTCTGTGGCAAGGTGATAATCGACGACATGTTCGCAGGCGTAGTGGAGGAACGGCTTATCTGCTGTGATTTCAGAACCTCACGCAAGTGCCGTCACCGGTGTCATGTTTTGGTGGCAATCAGTTTAGATAGCATGACTGAGTCGGCTGTTGTTGAAGTCAATGACAGCCCATCACTATATGTACGGGGTACTGCATCTTATTGTGATACCCTACATGTTCAACATCCGAATAGTATTTTCCAACAAGACAGTGCCCGTCTTCATACTGCGGCCATCGTCACACAAGCCTTGCAAGGAGTTTCGATCACAATATGGACAGCACGGTTCCCAGATTTGTCCCAAACAGAGCATTTCTAGGATACCAGAAGTAGACACATTAGATCACATGGTCACCCAGCACAAATTGTGCAACAACTGACTGCAAAAGACATGCTCGCGTAGCGAGACATACACCAAGAAGAATCCGAACACTTGTTGTGTTAATGCCCGCAAGGATCCACGAATGTATTGGTGCTCAAGTTGGGCGCATTTCTCACTGACAACTGTAAAAGGTAATAACTTAGCCTGATCCATTTCCATTTGTTATTATTTCTTTTAGCTATGGCCCGGGATATATTTTCAAAGTTTCCTAAAATTCTACCATTCATGTATGCGTGTTGTGATTTTAATTTCCGCCAGTGTAACTATAGGGCGACCATAAGATTTCGCTATAAATTTAAAAAAGTTGAAAGCTACCCATTTGTTATTGAAACGTTAACATAGGCTGTATTTAAATGACTTCACAACCTCGGTATTTGGAGGACCAAGGGATATTGAGAGGAAAGTTAACAGAAGTGGCTTGATCCAAGTAGAAGCAATTCCAGACCCAGATGGGGTCCCATTGGAGCAAACCCAGGATCCCACAAGTTGTGAGACCCTGGGGGATACTGTATAGTCAGAGAAGCAACTCTACATTAAGTTCCTTCATAAAAATAGAGGAGTAAATAAAATATAAAATCATAATTAAACGTAATTTAAAATAAAAAAACAACGGTCAGGTAATAAAAGAACATGCCTTTGAGATATCTGCCGCCTTTACATGAAGTACTTAATAAGTGAAGTATTTTACTACCAGCCTAAGAAATAAGTAGCTACAGACTCCTAAATATGATATGTATCGAAGCCCATCTCCATGTGTAAATTTTAGATTTCTAACATCGCTCGGTAGCGTATAAATAAAGATGTAAACGGCTAGAATGTTCGTTCAGTTTATGATTAAATCTCAATTTTTGTTCAGGAACAGAAGTTTGACATCCCTGTCGATTTAAGGAACCCATAAGAATGTAGGTACCTGTATTCGACAAAGAGGTTACCCATAATAGAAATCTTCTTCTGTAAATTTATGATGGAAAATTCTTAGAGAATCATACGCTTATTTATTTGATCGCGATCATATTTGTATATTCTCAATCAGTAGAAAGCATATCAAACTTACATGAACCAAGAGTTAAAGTGCTTAGGGGAAATCCATAAATTACGTGAGGTGAAATAGGGGCGGGGTCCAGCGAAATCTCACCAATTCTCACGTGAGATTTTTTAAAATTGTGTTGGACTGTAGAGCTAAAAAAAAGGGTTTACAATGACGCGAATGTCCATTTTAGGGGGGTATTTCGTCGAAAAGTGTGGGTGTAACCGGCTTTGGGAGGGTGAGACCTAAAAAAAAAAAGGTCTAAAAAAGTTGCTAAGACGATCTGTAGGGGGGAGGGGGAGAGGGTCTGACGGGACCAAATCTCACGAAGTCTCACCAGAGGGGGGGAGGAGGGTCCGAAAATCCGGAAAAACCCCTCACGTAATTTATGGATGTCCCCTTACTAATGTTACGATTTCAAGATACGCGGTTCCGACTGTTTTAAACACATGCCCTACAAAAACTGATTACCGACAGATGATAACACTTGGATTCGTCCGGATTGACTTGAAACCTGACAGTATTGCTAGTTTAATGCAGTTTTCCGAATCATTTTATTTGCATAAATTCGAACATGATACGATTTCATGTCGAGTATAGGTGCACTGTCGACAAAAGGAAGGTACGTACAGTGTATATCGGATAACACGAAATGTACTCAATTCGAATCTGTCAGATGATAAATTCAAAAATTACTAGAAAATACTTCAAGTCACTTGTGAATCTTAGCTAGAAAGCTAATAGAATTCTAAAAAAGCAAAACAATTTTGAAGCCTATACTACGCGTATTACAGCATACGTTTGGTTGCTTGTTTTCATTTTCAAAGGAAAATCTAACATTTTCTTGAAATAATTTCGAGGAATTACAATTGAACTGCCTAATTACCATGATTTTAACAATCTTAGATATATCCTTTAATTTTAATACTTCCTCTCTTAATACAAGAAAACTTACATTATATCCACCGCCGCTCATAACAAACCAAACAACTGTGACGGATGGCAAGCACAACGAGTTCCTGTGATTGTTGGAGCAACAGAGCGATGCTCTATTGTTTAAGCGCGCGGTGTAGCCAATAATATTATTGTACTCTACTGTACTGGATCGTATTTGAAAATGCGATAGATCAACGTAAAAAGAAATATTCAGAACATTAAAGGTAGACGTGTTTTGACACCAAAGGATAAAAGAAGTCTATCAAATATATATATATATATATATATATTGTATCACACTAATTTCGATTACTATTTTCGAAATTCGGGTGTCACCCCCAAACGGGTGACACCCGGGGCGGACCGCCCCCACCGCCCCCCCCCTATCTACGCCACTGGATGGGACTAAGAAAATATTCGTTATATCAAGTAATTCGTTGAACTAAGGTTTGTTATGTTGAGGTTAGGTTGGTCTAAAATTCGTTATAAAGAGATAAAAAAAAGTTATATTCACCTCAACATTACGTGCTTATCTTGTTATAGCGAACAACTACAAATAAATGATAACACATTTTTATCAAATTACTGTATGTATTTTCTATTTAAAAACAATTAGGTAGGTAACAAAATTTTTTTCTTACATTAATAATCAAAACTGAATGCAGTAAAATCCGTAAAAGTAGGTACATATCTTGGTGGGTACATACATTATGTAGGTAATTTAATGTTAATTTCAAAGATTCGCACAACAAAAATCACGAATTAAAGATAAAGAATCAACAATGTTGTTATAGTAGCTTAATCTCAATTTTGTTCATCTTGATTAGAAAAAAAGTCATAAATAGTTGTCTGTTTACCACCGGTAAGAGTTATCACATCCAAAGCGCAATCTAATTTCGCGATGGAATTGACTACATCGTCACTCAAACCTCCCTTTTTGAGAAACACAGATTTTATTATATTTAAAGCAATATAAGCATCTTTTATTGTGAAGTTATGCTCATCAATTTAACCCCCTTCTTCCTCGTCTTCATCCGCTTCTGCATTAGTAACCGGCAACACAGATGTGACGATGTCAGCATCAGTTAGTTCTCCACAGACGGCTAAATCGTTATCAAAGGTAACGAAGTCTTCGAACTCAGTCTCTTGAAGGTGCAATTCTTTTTGAACTCTTTGCCAGGTCCTATCAAGTTCTGCGACTGGTAAATCGTCCTCCTCATCTTCACATGTTACTTTAAACCCACTTTTCTTGAAGCAGTTTGCAATGGTCTTTTCAGTGACTAGATTCCAAGCTTTGGTGATCATCCACATGGCTTGTAAAACGTCAATTGTAGTTGGTGTTTGACGTTCAACATCAGCAAGAAATCGTCTGACAACTTCCTTCCTACGGTGCATTTTGAAGCTTTGGATGATGCCTTGGTCCGGTGGTTTTAGTTTTGAAGTGGTATTTGGAGACAAGTACTTTATTTTTATATTTTCCAGGTTAGGAATTTCTCCGTGTGCAGTACAATTATCGATGAACATTAGAATTTTCTTGTTTTTTTTTTTCTTCATCTCTTTATCCAGACTTTTAAGCCAATTGCAAAAAGCATCACTAGTCATCCAAGCCTTATGGTTGGACGTGTAATCTGTTGGCAGATTATTGACATTTTTAAAACATCGCGGTTTTTGATATTTTCCGATGATGAGTGGCTTAAGTTTGTAAGTCCCAGTACAATTTGTTCCCAGCAGTACTGTTAAGCGAAGTTTGCTGTTTTTTCCGCCATTACATTCATCATCACCTTTGAATGATAAGGTTTTGTCAGGTAAACATTTATAGAATAGTCCAGTTTCATCGGCGTTAAAGATGTCTTCGGGATCGTATCCGGTGGTCAGCTCTGCCAGTTTGCTTTTCCAATCATCACATACTTTTTCATCAACACTACCACTTTCACCGCATATTTTTCGAAAAACAATCTCGTTTCGTTTTTTGAAATTCTGAAGCCACCCGTTGCTAGCACGGAACTTTTCATGTCCCAATTCTACTGCAAACTGCTGAGCCTTTTCCTGAAGAATAGGGCCTCCGATTGTGATTTTTTTGTCTCGGCACTGTTTTAGCCACTTCAACACACATTCCTCTACGTCTTTGAACTCGCATGATTTTAATCTTTTACTGTTTACAGGCAAACCACTTTCTTCTGAAAACTTATCTTTAAATTTTAAAATTGTAGCCAATGTACTTGCAAGAATCCCGAACTTATTAGCTATGTCTAATTTTTTCGTCATAGGATTTTTGTCAACATAATTAATGATGTTTCGCTTTTCTGCAACCGATAAGGAACACTTTTTGCGTTTCTGAGCCATTTTAACTTAAATCTTTAACAATAGTGACGAGCAGAAGTTTTTACATTACTTTCAATCAAACAACAATGATTGCTTTACGAACAAAAGCGTGTCGAAACATGTCGCGATTGGTGGGAACTTTATATAAAGGTTTAGGGTTGACAAAATTCGTTAATTAGAGGTATGTATACTTTTTATTGATAGTTGAAAATTCGTTATAAAGAGGTTGTTCGCAAAAAATGTTCACAATGTAAAGGTATATTTTATATTAACTCTTATGGACAATTCAAGGGGATTACGAAGAATTTGTTAAATCGAGGAATTCGTTATGTTGAGGTACGTTATATTAAGGTTGCACTGTATTTAAAACTGTAAAGGAAATGAACTGTAAATTATGTAAATAGAACTGTAAAGTAATGGAATGTGAATTGTCATAAAACGCAAAGAACTTGGCTGTGTGGCTGATAAGGCCGAAAGCCATTTAAATAAATAAATAAATAAAAGGTGGGAACCGCGTATCTTGCTAGCGAAATCGTAAAATTAGTAAGCACTTAAATTCTAGGTTCATGTAAGTTTGCTATGCTTTCTGTTGATCGAGAATATGCAAATATGATCGCGATGAAATAAATAAGCGTATGATTCTCTGTGAATTTTCCATAATAAATTTAGAGAAGAAGAAAATTTGTACTATGGGTAACCTCTCTGTCAAATACAAGTGTATTCCTTAAATCGACAGGGATGTCGAACTTTTGTTCCTGATCAAACTGAACGAACATTCAAGCCGTTTACAACATTTTTATTTATATGCTACAGAGTAGGGATGTAACGGATATCCGCATCCGCAAGTGCGGAACTTTCGCGTGAAATCCTACATCCGCTTTCGCATCCGCAATTTTTAATGCGGATGTATTGCGGATATTTTGTTTACATTGCAATATACATTATTGTTTATTCGAGATTCTGCCCATCGTCGCTTAGCTAACAAAAAAGTGGTTGTTTTCTGACGATCTTGCAATAAAAGGAATAATGAACTAAACGGTGTTATTACCTAAGTGACGAATTTACAAGTCTGAACTTGCATGTAAAGTAAACGTCGGGCTACACTATATGGCGCCGAGCCCGTGCTGTCACCTACCGACACTTTTATTATTGTTGTCCCTCACTCGATTGAAATAAGTTCAAACGACACCGCAGCCGTGTGTCGGCCATCATTAGTTTGATTTAATTTTTAGCCTTTGCGAGCCAATGTCGAGATGATCGATATGGAGAATCCTATAGAAAGAGTTCAGAAATTTCTGGTCCTTTACGACCAAATGTTGTTTTGGCGTACTGGTTGCTTTAGAAAAGTGTCCTTTTTTTCAGCCTCACTTTAGGTTCATCAGATGTTCGTAAAATTTAGGTTGAGTCCTTGTATGTTCAAATTAACAAATCAAAGCTTTGTCAGACGTGAAGGTCGATTTTAAGGCCTGTAAAAATTGCATCAGAGACCCGGATTTTGAACCGCAAACCTTCCATACCCGAATCAAACGCCGCAAGCATATGAATTTAGAAGTACTGAAAAATATCTATTCAATCATATAAAAGTACATTTGTGTTTTGGGATGGCAAAAATAAATTATATAGAAAAAAATACGTTGATTTTACTATGTTTGAATATTTATTTGTAATTACATCCAGATTTGTTTCTTGAATCAGATAGATAAGGCATACGATTGGGGTAACTGAAAGTCCCTGGTCTTAATCCCTTTCTCAGCTGTAATTTTCATTGGTCTTAAAATTGACAGTCACCTTTGGCCAAAGTTTTGATTTGTTAATGCTAAGATTCTGGGACACTCTGTGATTCGAATTTCACGTTAATCTGTAGGTCTCCTTTTAAAAATAGGTGACAACGATAGAGGTTCACTGCGCGGCTGATAAGAAATACTGGAATTTTTAGAGCACATGAAATTATTACTATTTTACAGAATCTTTACAGTCTGTATTTAAATTAAAACGTATAATGATCTTATTACTTTTTGTTAAAGAAATATTGAGTTAATTGAAAGGAACCTGTAACGGCTTTCGCTGACCATCAAAAGTTCTTTTATCGAAAATCGGATCTCTGTACACTAGAGTGGAGGAAAGGTGGGTGGCGAGCATGGAACTGAGTGTGCGGGTAGGCGGTAACGGCCTGGCCTCGCATTCGGTATGACGCCGGTTTGAATCCCCGACTGGGAATCTAGATTTTGGTTTTCCATGGCTTCTCCAAATCACTCCAGGCGAATGCTTCCTATAAAAGACCATGGCCGAATTCCTTCCTGTTCC
>JARYHS010006964.1:6284035-6304582 GCA_031002005.1 Vandiemenella viatica
GTAGCTCCGTTGAATGACTTTATTTCGGGTAATTTGCCCGTGGCGACTGTGGTCAATACCGAATCTGCAGTAGTTTTAGAGCTGCTCAGAACTGAATGCAACTGTTTGTTTAGTAAATCAATCTGAACAGACTTATTAATTTATTTATAAACATATACGCTAACAGCCATAAATCATTTAAATGGCACATAAGCGTTACAAACTGAGTAACTTTTAACATACAATTTACGGGTGTCTTGTGTGCACATTGCTCTGGGGCCAATGTAGTCTTGTATCTAACAGAATGCGTCAATGGGTCATGACAAACTGCTTGTATGTTTCCTCAGGATCAAATATTTCCTCTCTTCTCTCGAAAATCTTGTGAACTAGTGTCATTTCCAGATTCACTCGCCTCACAGGAGAGTTCATCTGTGGCCGATCATAGCGTCTCAAGACCGACATCACACTGACCCGAGTGTAGCACGTTGCTTCTGCTATTTTCTCCAGGTCATCTCTGATACTATACCCATCATTCCTGCCCAAACTATTTCCCGCTCCTCCCACTATCACTGCATGATCCTGATCTGTGAAATCCTTACACAAAGAAACTATATCTTCTACTACCTGACCAAGACTAGCACTAGGTTTGAAGAAACTCATGACCTGGAAACCTGATCCTAATTTTTCCTGCACCAATGGCCCAACACCTCGTCCATGGCTACTACCTAGCAGCAAGACTTTCTTTTTTCCCTAATCCCTGCCTACCAGACTTAACTACACAGCTCTTCCTACTAGTCTGCTGCTTTTTACCTACACCTACAACTACAGAACTCTGGCAACAGGGCAAACCTATTTTGCACCCCAACAACAAAGAATCAGAAGCCCTTCATGTTCTATTGCCCTTTCCTCTGTCACCATTTCCCAATCATTTCTGTTTCCCTCCCTGCGCAGCCTATCTATCTCCTTTCTAGCGTCTATCAGTTCAGCCTCAAGGGCACTAATCCTTACCTCCTGATCCAATATCTTCCTACTTTTGAAACAATCTTTACAGAACCATGGGAGAGCCTCCTCAATTTCCCCAACTTCGACGCCACTACAAATCGGTCCCCAATGAAACCATTTCTCACACCCTTCGCAAAAAATTCCAACCCTCAAAAATCTACGGCAATGTCCACACTTTTCACTCATGTTTACAAGACACTAATAACAACAAAGTACACAATGCTAGAGAGAAAATTGGTTGAACTTAAACTTACAAAAACAAAAACTGCTAAATTAATTCACAACTAAGCTTTATCTAAATATATTTACGCTCTATAACAAAAATCTGTACGTAAGCCTAGCGTTCAAATTTGTAATCACACAGAAAATAAACACGGAACAGACCAAAGCTCTTAATTACAAATAAATATCTTATGCACGAATAAAATCACTCACTAACGCTCACAGTAGTAAAATGTATTAGAATTAAGATATTCGAATTACTACTACAATAAAAACTAACTATTTACTATATATATTTATAATTTACATACACACGTTCGTGCGTTACGTGTTTCCTCGGTATTCCAGGGATAATAATAATGGAAAAGTGCTCGTGTTCTCACCTCTGCAAGAAGGTATAAAATAAGTATACCTTTTCCATCCACAGTTTATACCATAGTTCTACTTCATAATCAAAAAATTATAAGTTATAATATTGGTAGAAACTTCGAATTTTTTATTTTAAATCATCCAATAACATACTTAAACTTTATCTAGAATGTAGCAAGGGATTCCAATCCAACAATGCGGGATCCAGCATCATTTGGCAATCTGGCGGATCCAGCACCTTAATAAGCGGGTCCGCAATCCGTAAAATGGGGTGAAGACACGTTTCAGTCTTCGTCACCTAGCCTCCTTGTCGTCACTTTCTGGTCCGACTCGTTCTCTACAGCATTAGTTCCCAATTTTTTTTTTGACCACGCAACCCTAATTGATAATACATTTTTTGGTGGATCCCCTTTTTATAAGCGTAAGCTGAAAAACCTGTCTCGTATGGGTAAGTCGTCACAAACGGAAACAGAACCATGATAGCCTTCTCACGGCGCGGTTATGAATCTTTTCAACAAACGATTTATTTAATTCTCGGAAGGACACGGAACCCTTGTGACCCTTCCACGGAACCCCAGGGTTTCGGTGAACACCATTTAGGAACCACTACTCTACCGGTTGTATCGCCCCATTTATCTGTAACTGTCAAGTTGACATATGACTCACAGCAACAAATGTCTTCCATAGTGATCATAAGTAAATACATACACTTTTACGTTTTTGTAAGAACTCTAGTTTGTTTTTGTGTTATATATTACTGTAATTTGAGTTATGTTGCCCTATTATAAACCTAAGTCTGAGATCGTACACACGAAAAAGGTACAGTTACAGTTGTTTCTGTGGAGGAAGTAGAAACAATACAAAAAAAAGGTTTACAACTACTGACAGCTATTTCAAAATCTATTGAATAAATAATGTGTTAAATGTTTTGTTTTAAGCTGTACTTCATCGTATTTCAGAAATTTCTTTTCAAAAAGTGGATTTCAATTTCCTAATTTGCTAATTCTGCAAGATCTATTATAACAAAGTTTTCAAATTCCGTACACGTTGACATAATTATTTAGTTTGAATATTTAAACATACAATGTCAAAGATTTTCGTCGAGTATTTGATGAGTGGACGTCCCAAAAAAATCATCTATATTTAAACGTTTATGTTCACCGCAAAGAAACACATTTTAATACCAGCTTGCTTAGAATACGCGTTTCGTGAACAACGGAGCATTGCATCAGTTTGATCAAAGAATGACTGACAGGCTGTGGTGTTGCTGTTGAAACTAATGTTATCGGCAAAAGATCTGACGGGACAAGCGTCAGGAAATCGTTTTGCCTTGGTATCTGCAATTGTACTTTTCACACAGCAGTCAATTGGCAGCTGTCAACATTTTGTACCACTCCCACCCCACAAAAAAGGAAACTACTGAAATAAATTGAACGCACAGAAACAATTTTGACTCTGACGTAGACCACGAAGACCTGGAAGCCACTATTTAAGCACAAAGCGTGACCGTAACACTGGTTCATCCACATACTGAGGTGATCCCCAGATTTAATGATCTAAAAAAAAAAATTGTTAGGTTTTTCAAAAACGAGGAGGTAGACAGGGTTTTCTCGGCGGCTGGCTATATATGTAATAAAGTGATAGTTTCAGTGCTTATTAGATAAATAGATTATTTTTCAAACTGACGTGATTTACTGTAAGGAATGTAATGTGATTTGAAACTGATTACATACCTTAATTGATTGTTTACTAAATATGGAGATAGATTTAAAACAAACCTAATAGGTTTTCTGAAAACCTGTCTCTTTCTGATGCTATAATTTGTCAATCAACGCAATCAGTTCTACGAATTCGAGAAATTTTTTGCGGATAGTATTTTTATCTACATCATAAAAACTGATTTTTAGGGATAGCCGTTCTTTCCCAGCTATGCCACATGTCTCATCTGCCAATACAATATAAGTCTTCTTTGTGGCCTGCATAATTTCACTTTTAATGACTAAGCCGCACAGGACTATGGTTTCGTTTTGAATCTGTGGGGAGAAATACATGACATTTTTCTTAACCTAATCAGGGCCGGCGTTAGGGGGGAATAAGCGGGGCAAAAGTACCCGGGGCCCGCTGGCCTGAATGCCTAAATAAATAGAAATCAAACACACATTTTAAAATCTGCATCAATAACTTTATTTCTGAATTAAAATTTTCTGTGTTATCAAAAAAAAAAAAAAAAAGTGTAAAGTAAAAATATTTTGGTGGTGGGATGGGAGGGGGCATAAGATCACTTACCCGGATGCAGGCCCTGAACCTAATAATAATAATTTATAAAATTTCGATGGAGCGCCCGCTCCGGTGGTAATCTCCGTGCCCACCCGTCTTTCTCCTTTCACCGAGCGTGGTGGTGTAACGGATAGCGTTCTGGCCTCGCATTCGGGAGGACGGCGGTTCGAATCCCCGTCCGGGCATCCAGATTTGGGTTTTCCATGGTTTCCCCAAATCACTCCAGGTGAATGCCGGGATGCTTCCTTCAAAAGGCCATGGCCGAATTCCTTCCCATTCCTTGCCCCCATCCTTTCCCGTCTCTAAAGACCACGTTGTTAAAAAGGGACGTTAAACTGTTAAAAAAAAAAAAATTTCTCCTTTCCTCTTCCAAACTATTTTTGCCCTCTACTAATTTTTACTTCAAATTCTTTCAGTGCTTCCGGTAAATTATTCATCACTTTGCTTGGCAATTTATTACAGTCCTTAAACCATTTCCTATGAATGAAAATTTGCCACACCCTTATTCCTGAAATAAAGTGCCAGCTTGTGGTCATGGACAACCTTGCCCTACCAAGCATCTCTCCTAATTTTCCCACCAATATCTTTCCATGCTTCATCTCCAGAATAGGCCTTGTACACTCCAGTGACCTTCTTCACCCTCCTTCTATCCTCCAGTGAATCCTACTCCAGCTCCATTATCATATTAATTACTGATTGTGTTTTGTGGTAATTTCCAAAGACAAATCTGGCAGCCCTCCTCTGCACCAACTCCTGTATTTTGGTACCCAAAATGTGGGTCCCAAACTTCGCCTACATATTCCAGCAGTAGTCTGACCAGAGTTATGTAACCCAATTCTCTTACTTCTCTTGAGCATCCCCTCACCACTCTTTCCAATAGATGAAGGATTTTGAACCCCTTTGCTATTACCTGTCCAATATGTCCTGCCCAGTTAAGTCTGGTATCAAATGTTATGCCAAGGTATTTCATTTCGAGCCTTAAATAAGTAGCTCCTTCCCCATTGAAAAATCATAATTAATCTTTAGCTTTATATCTGTGTACCTAATAAGCTACCTCTTTTTTGCAATTACCTTCATCCAAATTTTTCAATATGCTGTTTCAAAACAGGAACACTTGAATCAATTCTTAGTTTCAGCAGGTCTTCTTGAACACCTTGATGTTGCTCTTCTTAAAGGCAAGTCATTTGTATGGTGTACCACAGAAAATAATTTAAGATATTATAGATGACACGATTTATCGATTGTCTTCTACTTCCTTCTGGTGGAAACTACCGGAATTTTTTCTGAGAAGTTCTTAGCATCGTTAGCCGCTGATTGATGATAATGTGATGAAACATGTTTTGCAGTGTTTATAGAGATTTATAGCGACAGAAAGTTCGAGTAACAAATTAATTAGAATATACTAGCACAGACACGCATTTATGCAAGTAACAATTATTAAATTTTCATTTCAAATTAGTGGCTTTAGCATCTACAGAAAAGTTTTAATTTGGAGCAAGGCACCCAACAGTGTTTTAGCATCTCTCTCCGACAGCATAGTACTTAATTAATAAGACTGAAGTTAATATGCTTGTGTATAGCAGTATAGATACGAGCATAGAATGAATGAACCAACTTGACCATTGGACTGACCCAACTCTTTTCCACGTGAAACCGGGCACCTAGGATATATATACTGTAAATTCAAGAGTAATTAATATTTTATCACAAAATTAGCTCTTACACTATCGACTTTTTCACAATCGCTTAGTGGTAATAAAAATAAATAAAATACAAACGAATGCAACTAACTATAGTTATTAAATAAAAGTCTTTCTTTTTGGAGGTCCTGTATGTAATACTATTAAGGACCGTGGTTAGCCTTATGGTAAATACAAATCAATTACTTAAAAAAAAAAAAAAAAAAAAAAAAAAAAAAAAAAAAAAAAAAAAAAAAAAAAAAAAAAAAACACTTAGGCAGGCGGCAAAGGACCTGACTACTTGTCCCGAGTGCAGTTAAGAGTGAGGTGTCTTTGCTCGAGTTGGCTCACGTGGCACAGCGACAGTTTGTTACCATGGATAACGAATACTATCGCCTTGTAATACAATTGTACGGTGCCAAATTTTTGTGTAATAGCAAATGTGCAGCTTAAACAGATTCTAATTGTATCACCTCCATCACCACCACAACCATAACTTTAAACTCCAATCAACAAATCTATAGAATCGCCAAATGACATGGTTAACTCAATACATTATACCTAAGTAAGTGTAAGTTCTCGTTAAGAATGGCAACAAAACATTGAATAGCAATAAAAAAATTTAATATAAAATGTGTGCAAATTCTTTCGGAGCTTCTCATAACGCGTTAAAAACATCTGGAAACTGTTCAAGAAAATAATTGTTTTTGATACTCAAAAAAGGTATTGCAAGCTTTCAGTAATTTAAATTGCCTCCCGAAACTGAGTTTTCACTGGCTCAATTAATGATTTTAGGAACTCTACCGTTGTCATTCTCGTAACATTTGTTTATTATATCCTCGATGGCTTCATATCTATGTCTTCCATGAGTTTCTCACCATACTGCAAGGTCCGGTCAAACAGAGCGCGGGCAGCGGGCGCGTGCAGGGAAGTCTGCACGCAACTGGCACTGTATTACATTGTATTGCATCAACCCTGTGAAACAGAAAGCTGGCAGAAATGGCGATCCAGTAGCGGTCGGCGCGGGCCAGCGATTAGGTTGTGAACTGCTCACAGATATCGTGCGATCACGTCGAAGTGGTGATTGTTGAAATAGATAAATTAATTAATTTGGTGCCCGAACACATTTATTTATATCATTCATTCAACCCTGACTAAAAAAAACAACTGTGAATCTTGGATTGTGATTGCGGCGAAAATGAAAGAAACCTGCAGTTTCTAATTGAATTACTATTTATTTATTTAAGACTATTTTATTTCGTTTATCATTTGAATTACATTATTTATTATTTATTTTCTTGTAACTTATCAGGCCTATTATTTACTTGCACTTTTGACATATAACATATAATCATGTTTATTTAAGTAAGTAGGAAAGAAGTAAGCATGTATGTTTACGATAGTTTAAATGTCAATTAGAAAATTAAAATAAACGACGAACTGATCTATCACTTGGACTTGTTCTCTGTTTTTTCGGCGTTGTATTTGAGAACGCCGTTCTGGACAGATTTGTATATCTAACATTTCATCACATGTAATATCTGCAGCATTATGACATCGAAGATAACTGGGCAAGTAACATAATGGTTTTAAAAATAATAATAAAAAAATAAAACAATATAAAAATGCCGCTTCTTGAATAATATGCCCATATCACTTTCAACGAAACGTGGCGCTCTACTAAGCTATTTATTAAATATTTTCTTTCATCGCCTGTAGGGAAAGGGCGCATTAAATAAGTCTGCAGTGCGAAACATTAGTCACCTACAAATACATGAGGGACGGGGTATCCATACTTGGCCGATTGCTTAGAAATTCAGCTTGATCTGGATGTTATTTTGGCATGATGCGCTGAGTGGAAACTTACTCTAAATTGTAAAAAGTTCAAGACAATGAGCATAACTAACAAAGAGAATCCAATTGTTCAGAAATACGAGTTAAACAATACAGTTATTGATATGGTAGATTCTATGAAATATTTGGGAGTAACAGTACAAAGGAACATAAAATGGGATATACACATTAATACGTTAGTAGTTAGAGAAAATTCTAGGCTGCGATTCATAGGTTAAATCTTGAAAAATTGTAATGAACAAACAAAGGAGAAAGCATACAAATTTATTGTGCGTCCACATTTGGACTATTGTTGTGTCATTTCGGATCCGTTTCGTAATGGGTTGATCGAAGGTATGGAGAAGGTACAGAGAAGAGCCGTTCGATTCGTGACTTCTTGCTACAGTCCTTATGAAAGGGTCACAGAACTGATTAGTAGACTAGGCTGGGAGTCTCTGGTAGATAGACGACACACGTTGCGTTTAAACTTATTGGTAAACATGCGTACTCCCACTTTCACTTTCGAGTGTAGTGAAATATTTTTCCACCAACCTATTTGATTCGGATGGACAGGAATGATAAAATTAGAGAAATAAGGTGCCGCACTGATTCTTATATGAATTCTTTTTTCCCCCATACCATTAGGGATTGGAATGCACAACAAAGAGATTAGATTTGGTGCTGAGCATCCTCTGCCACCCACAATTTTGTGAATTGCAGAGTATATATGTAGATGTATATGTAGAGAAAGTTTCGAAGAAAGAATGGTTTCTCAGTGAACGAATTCACAATAATTGGAGGAATTTTGAATGAAGCTAGTATCGCTGTGCCGGCCATATCTGATAATATCAACTACAAGGAACTTTGAATCTGGATCAGCAACTGCCAGTAGAATGGGAAAAATTGTAACAGAAATAGCTTGAGCCAATGTTGTTAGGACATTTTATTTTCACGTGTTTTGCGTTCACACTTCAAATGCAATTCGGAAAATACCAAGGTTCTCTGAACTCTCCTCAGAGTTTTTCACTCATCAATCGGTCGGAACAGGTACTTCCTTCACTTTGCTGGAGACAATTGCATGGTGATCGCAAATGAAAAGCGATAGTTTGGTGCGCGTCACCTCCAGCCAAATACCCGATCGTTTCGCGTGTCGTTTGTTCCACACGCTTTATCGCCTTGTACAGCCCGCGCTGTGTTTGACATCGTCAGAACGCGGCGGGCATCCTTTGTCTCTCACGCCCACGCCTCCACCAAATCACCTTTCATTTAGTTTTATAGTATACAGTGTGATGCATCAAAGTGAAAGTTGCAGCTACTCGTGCACGTGAAATTTCCACGGTGGATTCACGAAAGGACAGTGGCTGGAAAGTTTGCCGCGCAATCCGGGATGTGTTGCGTTGCCACGCGTGGCAGCCGCGCTGTTAACAGAAATGTTCCGCGCGGCAAATAACCGGTTTTGGGCGCTCGAAAATGGCTCGCGCGGCAACCACACATAGTCGATACGGAACTATAAGCTGCGTATCCACTACGCGCGGCACACCCTCGAACATTGGCTCGCGTGGCAGCCGCGCATAATGGATACGTTGTTGTCACGCGGGCCAGCTCGAACATTGGTGCGGTCGAACATGCCGCGCTTCGAGCCATTCTCTTTCGGTCTTTAGGCGCGCGGCAAAGTCCAGCCACTAATTCGCTCACGCGCAGTTGGGACGGCGGTGTCTTTCATTGAGTTGGCTCGCGCGGCTCAGTGACAGTTTACTGCCATGAACAATGAAAAGTGTCGATTTCTAATATAGCTGTATGGTGCGAAAGATTTTTTGTGTAATAGTAAATGTGCAGATTACTACAACAAAACGCTGAGGGACGATGCATGGAAGGAGATAAGTTCAGCAAATAGATTGTTTTTGACACTCGAAAAAGGCATTGCAGGCTAGTATATGAGTCTCTAGTTGCTAGAAATCTTATTGCTAGTTATTGCTAGTCTTTCGGTAACTGAAATCGCGTCTCGAAACTTAGTGTTCACTTTTTCCACACTCGGCTCAATCAATGATTTTAAGAACTTGAACTCTGCAATAGTCATTCTTGTGAAATTGTTTATTATATCTTCAATGGCTTCATATCTCTTGTCTTCCATTAGTCTCACACTATATTTCATTCTATTGACGTACAATTTCCTCATCCACCATCGCATTTTTCGTTTAGGTTTCTTGTGTATTATGTAATGCATCACAATGAAGGCGGCAGCTGCTCATGCACGTGAAACTGACTGTGCCTGCATTGCTTGCCGCGCAACTCTGGCTGGGTTACGTTGCCGCGCGCGGCAGCGCGCTTGTCAACAGAAACCCACGAACACTGGCTCCCGCGGCCATAGGCCTACCTGGCACCAAACCAGGTATCTCCGCGCGAGCCAGTGTTCGAGGGTTTGCCGTGCGTAGTGGATACCAAGCTTAAGATTCGCCAGCAGCACCGTGCGTGGCACATAGTGTCGCCTCACCTTCGTAAACGTCTGTTTCCCGCAGAAAGCTGTAGCAAGTAGGTTTAAAACGTGGGAACTGAATTAATTTTACAAAGTTGTTTAATATTGTTTACTCTTCGGTTCGGCAGAACTTTGATCGAGTGGATTCCCGCGTCCTGCTAGGGAGGAGGGGGAAGCTGTCCCCCCCCCCTTTCCCGTACCTGGCTACGCCCTTGTGTCCATTATGCACTTGGATTCCAGTGTCCTTTTTGTCTACTTCAAGCTTTTTCTCAATTTTTCCCTACATCTTGCCGCTTGTACTGATTTTCTTTTGTTTCTTTATTGGTATCGTTTCTTCTGTCTCATTTGTTCTTATAGCGCATGTGTTGTATTAAAGCTGTTGATTCCACTACTGGTTTTGTCATATTCTATTCTATTTACTACCCTCTGCAGAAGAAACTGGGAGGTCATGCATTCGTTCCTCCCATTTTTTATATAACTTTCCACACTTTGTTCAGGGGATGCAGATTGGAGATTGGCATTTCCTTTTACACTCCTCTGTCTTGTGTCCCATTTCAACACACAGACTGCAGCAGAGCCTGGCTGCTGGCAATATTTATTGATGTGTCCAAGGTCATTGCACTTTTAACATTTGGGCATGAACAAGTAGTCCTTCACTGTCATTGCAGAAAATTCATAGGTATAATTGCCTGATTTTTATTATTTCTTTTCTGATCGAGGAACTGACTTCCGTGACGTAGCGAACTATTGCCTTGTTCCTAGACCCAGTTTTAAATTTTGATTTGGACCACATTGCTCTTCAATTATTTTTCGCTCAAAATTTTGATTATATGCGGATTCAACTAGCTTTCCGTATTCCATTGAAATAGGATTCATAATGGTTTGCGTTTTCGTGGTAGTTCGCAGTTCAATTCTTTGATTAATTCGTACTGAGATTGTGGGTGAGCGGTTGGAGCTCTGACCTTCAATTCGGGAGAATGGCGTTTCGAATCCCTGTCCGGGCTTCCAGATTTGCATAAACCCATGGTTTCCCCAAATCACTCCAGGCGAATGCTGGGATGCTTCCTTCAAAAGTCCATGGCAGAATTTCTTCCCGTTCCTTTTCTCCAGTCCTTTCTCACCTATAATGACTTCGACGAGGTATGAAGCTATAGTTAAAAAAAGGTTAATTCTTTATTAGCCAATAAATTTTTAGCGTTCTCATTTGAAGCAGTTTCAGTTATCACATTTATACTGTGGTGTTACTCCTATTAATCTTTATTTTCTCCTTCCCTGGCTTCAAGATACAGGTGACTTATTCCGCACCTGCTTTGGGCTATCTAATGATATAAATACCACACAAGCAGCTGACGGTTGCACTCGCCTCTTGGTTTATTTACTTTCGCCCGTAGCGTAATTAGGTCTGCGTTCTTTATTTTCTTCTTTTCTCAGTTTCTCATTTCCACTCCCTAGCTGTACAATGACGTTATAGTTCATGATGTCAGTTTGTCCTTTATCTCCCGCAACCCTGGTTCAGACAGTTTCTGACACTGTTGATAATTTAGAAACGTGACAATGTCATCATATATCGTAGCAAACGTTTATGGGGTGATAGAACTCATCATTTCATGTCATTTCCCCGGTTGGGCTCCTCTATTACGATTGTGAGGGGAGTGGGTTTAACACAGAGAGTATCCAATTCTGCGAAACCGTAACCCAACTACACTACACAACACTATACAAGATTACACACTAATTTCGTACACTATCGCGACTAATGCTCAAAAAGAAACAGCAGAACATGTTTCCACCCTGGTTAATCCCAAGGCTATTTCGTTTCACTCATTCACTCGATCACACGGCATAATTTGCTATTCCCTTTGAACACCACATACTTACTCAAGCACTCGCATGACAAGTAGAACCGGCTCCGATACCACTGCGCCCACGACTTGAACGGAGCGCACCCCAGGAGGCTTACACTGGCTACCACTGAGTCTGGATACCTCAGAGGACCGGAAGAGTGCGACAGTCGTACCGATCCATTAAGGAGGGGTGATAAATAGGGTCGAAAATTACAAGGCAATCAGTGGTAGGTAAATTAATGGAGAGATTGGTATATAACTACATCAGAGACGTATGTGAGGAATGTAAGTCGACACCGAAGGCTTTAGGCAAGGATATTTATACGAATCTCCGTTGCTAGGTTAAATGCAAAATATTTTGGATGAAATGGACATGGGAGACCAAGTTGATAGGGTAGCACTAGATTTTACAAAAAGCTTTTGACAGAGTGAGCCATAAATTGGTTCTAAATAAAGTAAAAACTATTGGAGTATGTTAATTCTTAAAACATAGGAAGCAAAATGTTAAAGTAGGAAATACAGTTTCAAAATAAGTTGAAGTAGAAAGGGAGTTCTACAGGGTAGTGTATTGGGACAATTGCTACACATTATTATAATAAATGATTATGTTGATGGTTTGCTGTCAGAAGTTAGGATGTTTGCAGATGACATAACGTTTTACATCAAGATCGAAATCACAGAATACTGTGAATCAGCTGCAGGATAACCTAGACAGGATATCTAGCTGGGCAGGTACAAGATGGGATGAAAAGAAGGATCAGCTTATTATTTATACAGATAAAAAATAAAGACTTATTATGATTATAAGGCTGAGAAAGTATTGCTTATTGAAGATTTGACATGTAAATACCTCGGGATTTCGTTTGATAACAAACTCCACTGGGCAGGATACATTGGGCAGGTGGTAGGAAAGGGTTTCATAATCCTTCACTTGTTCGAGAGAGTTACGAGGGGATGCACTTGAGAAGTAAGGTAATTTGGTTACAAAACTTTGGTCAGACAATTGCTATGGTGGTGTTGTATTGGACCCACATTTTGGGTATCAAGTACAGGAGGGTGTGCACTGAAGGGCGGCTAGATTTGTTTCTGAAAATTATTGCAGAACACAATCAGTAACTGATAAAGTAACTGGAATTGGATTCTTTGGATGACAGGAGGAGGGTGAAGCTTATATTGGCAATGAGGCGTGGAAACATATTGATGGAAGAATTAGGACATGATATAGAATGGTAAAGATTACCATAATCACAAATCTGGATTTCGATTTCAAACACAACGGTGTAGAAAAATTTTCTTTCGTAGGTAAGGGATTGGAGGATTGAAATAATATGCCTAGAGAAATTATAAATCATTTACTATTACGCTAATAGAATTTAAGCTTACTGGAGCGTAAGAATAAACAGATTCATGAAAGGGGGAAAATCAGTGTGTAGGGCAAACCGCCATAGGAGCAAGCGCTCCAACACAATTAAATTAAATAAAAATTAAATTTTCAAGAGTGCATATAGTAAATTTGTCAGATCATAGGCTAATGTGTATAATTGTTCAGTGGAGCGTAACTCAAGTTCTTAGATGTTACTTAGGATTCTAATTATCAATACCAGTTACTAAAGCTTCCATTAGTTTCCAATATCCAAGCTGCTTGAAGGATTGTTCATAAGCATGTGATAAGAAGCCGCTTGCACTAGGAAACAATTACTGTGTATAGAAACAATCTACAACGCATCTAACTCTCTATTAAACCAACCATCCATCCATCTTCTCAAACACTCAGACCTTTTAGGAAAAGAATTAACTTGCTAACAATAAAAATGAATATAGCAGTGAGTTACTGCTCAAAAACAATTTTAAAAAAAACTCGTTAGTCCATCTCTGCTCAGTGCCATCTATTTCGATTATTTGCCAGACGCCGTGGAAAATGGTTTTAATTTAAGAGCCGCAATGCATGTGGTAATGCATTTTGAAAATATCTTTGTAATTTTGCAAGCTCAAACCAGAAATTCTGAAGAATCAGGCTTTTCTTTGATGGAGAAACACGTATATATGTCACGAAATATCTGTTTCAGTAAGCTTACACAGTTTTTATAGACAGTGTATGTAGTTGTACTGGATTGTGATTAGAGATTTTGGAGATATCATTAATAGCAGTTTGAGATTATTCCTGATGATGTAGTCATCAATAGAGAAGTAAGGAGTTTCGCAGATTGCTTAGAAATTCTTCGCGATACTGAACGCTATTTCGGCAAGGTAAGATGAATGGTAACTTACATTAAATTGTAAAAACAAGAACGCATTTTGCCCTAACAAAAAAAAAAAAAAAAAAAAAAAAAAAAAAAAAAAAAAAAAACTTTGGGAATACAAAATAAATTTAGTTAGCGATATGATCGATTCCCCGAAATATTTAGGCGAAACAATACAAAGCTATATGTAGGGCTCATTCTAACGAACATACAAGCTCTCGTGCAGTTCTTATGTCGAATATTGAAGATACAATGAAAATACAATGAAGAAAGCACACAAAAGTTTGGTGTCCATATTTGTACTACTGCTGCGCCGTTTGGGATTGACACAAGCACAGAGAAGAGCCACTCGATATGTGACTGCTTGCAACAGCATTCATAAAAGCGTCACGAATTGTTACATAGATTCGAGCTGGAAATGCATGGCGGGCGAACGATCATAGATTTAGTTTTGTAGTGCTCTAGGTCATCACTTGCCTAAATACTTCATACTTTCCAAGACAGTATCCAGGGCGGGCGAGCATGAAATAGTTAAGTAATAGGAGCTATGACCTGAGAAGTAGCACGCCAATCAGCAAGTCCTAAGTCGCCAGTTGCCAAGCGCCAGTCATTACTGCAAGCTGGTAAAGTGACTTCATACAGCAGGTTAGCGAGGAGTGTTGCCCTCTCCACACAGTGGTGATAGGAAGGGGGCAAGGGGTCACTCGGTCTCTCCACGAAAGTCTTTCAAGGTACCACATCGACGCCGAGGGCGTCGACGTCGGCGCCGCCGGCTCGTCTGTCGCAGACAAGAAGATGATGCCAGGCGTCTAACACACAGGTGGGCTCTACTGCGTTAGCTGGGTGAGGACAGTTAGGGGTTCAATTATTTGATCATATTCATGTGGGAATAGTCTTGTTAACACTTATTTTCATTGTCTATTTCTGTATATATTTGATAGTCAGTTCGTGTGCTCCTATGACCCGCTGACAGTATTCATGTCTGCCGCTTATTCCGCTTTTGTCATTATTGGAACAACAGTTTGACTTCGAATCAGAATCAGAGAGTGATCTGGCATATCTCATTTGATCAGACTGATTTCTCAAAATTTCTTGACCACGGATGTAATACTGGGACCCCTGTGTGAATCCCATAACCTTGGCCGAGAGACCAAGTAATGAGTCACCTGTGAAGACAGCCACTGTGTGGCGGCTAATGTGGGTTTGCATTCTAACCAGTGAGAAACAGATGAGTGATACTTGGTGCAAAGTCGGGCCTGCGATAGAAGCGGATATTCACTTTCTACCATTTCAAATTAGGTTATTCGTTAGAGTAGTAGAGTTTATCTAAGAAAGCGATAGATCCACCACCACGACCGAGCAAGACTCGCCTCTTTACTGAATCAGTCGATTCAGTTTCTGTTGTCTCGCAATGGGATGTACCGTTTACTTTTCCGCCCCCTGTCTCACCCAAGAAACGATGCTTTCCATCTTGTTGATGCACAGTATTAGATGGAACATTTGCCCGGGTAGAGCCGTTTTGCATCTGCGCTCCACGGTATGGTGTGACGCCCCACTTAGCAATTGTGGGTTAATCAGCCATGTGGCTTCGGCCGGACTTATTCGTCTGTCAGGTTTGGCAGAGTTGAGGCGAGAGGTATTTTACAGTTTACTTACTTGCCAGAAATTTCACGTCGTCCAGGATCTCGTTCTTTTCAGCTGCCGACGTTCTGGTTAGCTTAGAATGCTTGACTAAATATTCCGACGCTAAGTACCAATGGTAGGACTGGATCTATCTTTAGAATGATAAGTCCCGTTTATTAGACACCTTGGTTTATTGCCGTACCAAGTTACAGCAGAGTAGGTGCCTCTGGGTAGATTCCACGACTAAGTATTGAAGCAGTCAATCTGCTGTTAACTTCCGACACGGAAGCAGAGGGAGCTTCCCGGCGGGCAAGTGTCGAGGTCGCGTCAGAGTCGGCGGCGGTGCTTCTGGCGACTGACAGAGGTTCCGGGAGAGGCCGAGGCACCATTTTCCAGCCTTAATATAGGGATTAGTTCAGCGGACTTGTAGTATGCGCGGGGCGATCACCTGCGGTCACGTGGCAAGGATACCGCATGGCAGCCGTAGACTGTCCCATAAACCCCAGGGGGTCTGCTGATCACAGTGGCCTGCAGACGATCATGCCGAAGGTTCTAGTATGAACTGCACATGAGTCACGTTTAACTGTAAGCACGTCCTATACACATGTTATGTTTAGCAACATTTGCCCCACTTAATTTTTTAGTAACTAATTGTCCTACTATACCAAAAGCGACCCTTCCAACAGTCTTTTAACACCAGGGTGGAAGAAAATATTAATAACTTATCAACAGTGGAGATATGACTATATTTCATCCCTCTATCTGGGAGAGAAATTAAGAATAATAGTTTAAATTCCTTGTTTTATGAGACTCACATCATATTTTCTGGTTCCATAACAATAATTGGGCTAGACTGTAATGAACGTTCTTGCACAATTCCAAAGTTTCTTAATTTTGTAAAAAATCTAGAAAGGTGTCTAGACCGACAATCAAGAATAGTTAAGAACTTTTTGAATGTAATTTTCTGATCCAGTAACTAGAGTTTAAAGATGGTCACTGATGAGCTGGTTTATAATCCACATAATGACGTTTTCATTAAATAATATAACATTATTTATGTACCTTTCATCTCTCATTGCTCTATCATCGCTTATAATCTCTGCTGGTTTTACATTCGGTACGTTGATAAATCTGATAACAGACTAGATCTGTATAGTGGCTTTAATATCTAAACAAATCAATTGATTTTTTTCACGACAGACTCTGAAGCAGTGTGATAGTTCAACCAGAAACTAAATTCATATTCAGAGGTCAAAAGTGAGCACAGAATGGTCATTATTGGTGTGGATTTAAAATTATCAGGTATCAACTGTGAAGGTAATAAGATTAACAATGGAAGCGAATCGAGATTTGCCTATATATTAGTATGGGAAGGAGGTTCTTCACAAGTGTTAGAGCTGAGAACAAGGGAATCAGACATGTACGATATTTTCCCAATAAATTCCAATGTTAACCTTGTGGGGTTTCCGGCAACTGAAGGAATAAGTGATCACGAAGTAGTTCTTATAGGGATTGGAGAAGTCAGTAAAGAAATTGCCAGAACTGACGGTAGTAATATGGACAAATATGAAGAGTCACAAATTACAAAACCAAAAAGATCCCTAAAGGTATGCTCCAGCGTAAAGCACGAAAGCGCAAGAACAGTGGAAAGATTTGAAGTAGATAATAAAAGCAGGGAAAGAAATATTTATACTAAAACAAAAATATTGAAGAGAAGTAATGATACTGTATACTAATGTATGGAGTTTAAGAGGCTAGAACGGTTTGTGAGATGAGAAAACAGCAGATGTAAGTGACAAAACGCAGTAGTGAACAAAGCAAAAAAAAAAAGGTCACCCATCTGGCCTGAGGGCCCAAAATAAATCTTTTGCAATGGGGCCCTTGTTGATCTAACTACGCCACTGGGTGTATCACTTTTCAGCGAAAACTATCGATCGCAGATCACTGGAGTTTGTGTGTGGTAGTAGCACAGAGTCACCTTTCGATCACAACAGCGTTCGAATTTCAGAAACTGTGGTTGTGTGGGGATAAGTGCTTGAAAGTGGCCGACCAAGAATATTTTCGTATTTCGACTGTCTCCGCATATGTCACTTTTCTGCCACAACTACATAGCATAGAGCATTGGTGTTTATGTTTGGTAGTAGAATCGTATCTTCTGTAGTGCACTATGGTTGTTAGAAATCGGTAGCTATGGGGGTGTGGGAAATATGGGAGTTGAAAGTGGTCAACCTGTGGCAATTTCATATTTCTGCCAAAGACGCATGTGTCACGGTGTATCACTTTTCATCGAAAACTATCGATCGCAGATCACTGGCGTCTGTTTGTGGTAGTAGCACAGAGTCACCTTTCGATCACAACAGCGTTCGAATTTCAGAAACTGTGGTTGTGTGGGATATATGGTGGTTGAAAGTGGCCGACCAAGGATACTTTCGTATTTCGACGAAAGACATGTGTCTCCACATATGTCACTTTACTACCACAACTACATAGCATAGAGCATTAGTGTTTGTGTGTGGTAGTAGAATCGTATCTCCTGTAGTTCACTATAATTGTTAGATGTCGGTAACTATGAGGGTGTGGGAGATATGGGGGTTGAAAGTGGTCGACCTATGGCAATTTCATATATCTGCCAAACACGCATGTTTCATTGTGTATTACTTTTCAGCGAAAACTATCCATCACAGATCACTGGCGTTTGTGCGTGGTAGTAGCACAGAGTCACCTTTCGATCACAACAGCGGGCGAATTTCAGAAACTGTGGTAGTGTGGGAGATATGGTGGTTGAAAGTGGCCGACCAAGGATATTTTCGTATTTCGACTGTCTCCGCAAATGTCACTTTTCTGCCACAACTACATAGTAGACTTGCGCATAATAGTTCGCGAAGGGGAGCGCTCAGTTTAGTTCGCAGCTCCTTCGCGAACTAGTTCGCTCTTTTAGTTCGTTAGTTAGCGTCTCGAATTAAGAGAAACAGATCGTTCGCTCGCCTTGCTACCGCTACTGCACGCGCTATTTTGTTTGTTAAGTCAGTATTATTAGGACATAATCATTTTTTTGTCGTTTCTAAATGGAATTTAACATGACCTTCTTAACAAAAGTTATTGCTTAATAATAGCCCTTTCAAAGTACATTAGCATGAACAGTGGGCGCCGATAAACCAGTGCTCATTGTCCTTTACACAAATGGGTAAATTGAATAATTTTGCTGTTTTTACTATTTACTTTATATGCATTCGTAGAATATTAATTTTTTAAATGGATTTGTTATTAGTTCATGGAAGAAACATTACTTATAAAAGGCGCTAATGATCCTGCGTCGACGGGCCCTTAAACCCCAACAACAACAACAACAAAAACAACAACACAACATTACTTATAAAATATTATAAACGCGTTTATTTTGATGAATTATAATACCCGTTTATAAGTAATCGGCTTTTTTATGTAAATAAAGTTTTGGAAATCATGGACGAAATATAATTCTACTATTGGCTACAACTTAAGTACTATATGACAGAAATAGTATTACCTATATCATTAAGAAAAATAACATTAATACTTCCAATGTGATACCTAATAATTAGACATATTAAAATAACAGTGACCCTTGAATGAGAAAGTGGTAGCAATAACGAAAGTGCGTAAATTTCCAGTGAATTGGAAGTCATTGAGCTATTATTTTATTAGTGAAGGGGAGAATAATCCAACACACATTCACAATTTTTTGGCGACGAATGAAACTGAAGAAGACACAAAAGTTGAAATCTTTTTGAATTTCGCAAGTCATTGCTTTCATCACTTTCACAAAGCTGTTAACCAACAGACTGAGATAAGTATTATATTATGTCAGCTTTAAAATCAACGCTAGAAAAATGTAAAAGATACTGTTTCTTTGGTTAAGAAAACAGGAAAAAGTCTTTAGAAACCAAATTCTCCACAGAAAGTGATAATATAAAAAAATAATGCTCTAGTATTAGTTGATAAATGTCTGGAGTATCTTAGTAAACAGTTAGATTTTAATGAAAGCAATTGGCTATACAATACCCAAAAATTAAATTCAAATCACAGGGTTTCATTTGATGACTGTGAGACTATATTAGAGGTTATAAATTTGCGAGAATTTTGATTGTTAATGGGATCAAAGTGTATTATATTTTCACATTCCACGTTAAATTTCCGTTTTTGACTTCTGCGAAAATTATTAATGTTGAACAATTTATTTTTATTTTATTTTTATATCTGTGTCTTCAGTGAAATGTGTCCACATGGAACTGTGCTTCCTTTTAGATAATAAACTAAAACAAAAGTTAGTCTTCGGGAAAGGATCGAACGAACTAACGAACTAAGGAGCGTGAGATCTGGGAACTAGTTCGCGTAGTTCGTCTGCGGGAGCTCTCTTCCGAACTAGTCCGTTCGCGAACTACACAAGACTACTACATAGCATACAGCATTGGTGTTTGTGTTTGGTAGTAGAATCCTATCTCTTGTCGTGCACTATGGTTGTTAGATGTCGGTAGCTATGGGGGTGTGGGAGATATGGGGGTTGAAATTGGTCGACCTGTGGCAATTGCATATTTCTGCCAAAGACGCATGTGCCATGGTGTATCACTTTTAAGCGAAAACTATCTATCGCAGATCAATGGCGTTTGTGTGTGGCAGTAACACAGAGTCACCCATCGATCACAACGTTGGCCGAAATTCGGTAACTGTGAGGGTGTGTGAAATGTGGTGTTTGAAAGTGGTCGATCATCAATATTATCGTATTTTATCAATAGACTTGTGTATATCCGTAAATTCTACTTTGCTGCCGGAACTACATAGTGCAGATGACTGCATTTGTGTGTGGTAATAGCATCGAGTCTCCCATCGTGCACTATAGTGGTTAGATGTTAGTAGCTGTCAGTATTAATTTTTTACAAACACGAACAAAGTTTAAGAAAAAAAAATCTGGTAAAAATATTTATAGGAATTTTTGTACACCAATAACTTTTTTACTCGCTTTATATTAG
>JARYHS010006964.1:6305582-6347592 GCA_031002005.1 Vandiemenella viatica
CACAGAAGTTGACTAAAGTAAATGATTTGAAAACGCTCTTGGAAAAGAAAGAGACTCCTAAAGGTTGGGAAAAGCTTCAAAAAGACATTTTACAAACGGCAGAAGAAACCATTATCCTAAAAAAAAAAAAAAAAAAAAAAAAAAAAAAAAAAAAAAAAAAAAAAAAAAAACACGGAACATGCTTGGTGGAATAATGTGCGTGATGAACTAATTGTAAAAAGACAACGTGTATGGAACATCTGGAATGCAAATAAAAGCGAAAAGAATAGGGGAAAATTTATGGAAGCCAGGAAACTAACATCCAATGGTCTCCGAAGAGTCAAAACACAGCATATCAAAGATCAATTATCATCAATTGAATCAGATTTTAAGAAAAACAACATAAGAGACTTTACAAAACATTTAAGAGTAATTTAAAGAAATACGCACCACCAAGCTTACAACTTAAAGATCCAAAAACACAGAAAACCGCATATAACAATACTGAGAACTGTAGAATTCTTGCTGAATACTTTAAAGAACTACACAACTGTGATACACCGAAAGAAAAATTAAATTTTGATAACATGATACCAAGGCAAGCAGACTCAAAACCACCAACAATAGAAGAAATTAAAAAATCATAAAAGAGCTTAAGGATAATAAAGCAGCTGGAGAAGATAATATAGTTGCTGAATTATGGAAACACTCTCGTGATAACATGATCATATGTTTAACAGAAATCATCAATGAAATTTGGAAAGACAAATAGCTTAGCCCACCAGAATGGACATCGGCTTTAATAACATTCCCTCCATAAAAAGGAGACAAAACAGATCCTAACAACTATAGGGGTATCTCCCTCGTGGAAGTGACCTACAAGATATTGTCCAAGGCACTTTTCAAGAGAGCTAAAGGTATACTAGACCCGCAATTAGGGAGAATATCAGGCAGGATTTAGAAAGTGCAGATCTTGCACAGAACAAATATTTAATTTAAAGAACACATAGAAATGAGAAAATCAGAAACTTGAAATATGTAATTACCTTGTGGACTTTGTTGACAGAAATGTACTAGTAGATATTCTGAAAGAATTAGGACTCGATAGTAAAACAACTGAAATAATTAAAAGAACACTAACAATACGACGTCAAAACTAAAAATTTATGGGAGAAATTTCCGAGCCGTTTGAAATTAATTCAGGTGTGAGACAGGGAGATGGTCTGTATCCACTACTTTTCAACTGTGCATTAGAAATAATAGTGAGGGAATGGAGGAAGCCAACAACACAAAGGGTGTTCAGCTGGTTAGAAATCCAAATAAAATCACCATAGATTGTCTAGCGTTTGCAGGATGACATGGCGGTAATTACTGATTCACTGGATAGTGCAAAAGAACAAATCGAAGAACTAGAGAAACAGGCAAGCTAAAGTAGGATTACATATATCTTATGAAAAAACACAGTTCATGACAAACATCAATGATGCTCCTCAAAATCTTAAACAAATAGTTTTAAATATTTAGGAGAATGGATAACGAGTGGCACAAAAGAAAATACTGCAATAGAAACTAGAATACATAAAATGGAAAGAGCATTTCATATGACAAAGAACGTATATAACAATAAATCCTTAACATGGAACACAAAACTATGGCACTATCAAGCAGTGGTTAGACCAGAAACGCTGTATTCGTCAGAAAACGCTTAAGCTAACAAGATATGGGGATCTTGAAAAACTGGAAAAAATAGAAAGAATAATCTTGAGAAAAATACTGGATCCAAACCTAATAGTAATGCTGAATACAAATTAAGACCAAACCGAGAACTATATTCGAAAATAGAAAATTAACAGTTATAATGAGGAAAAGAAGACTGAAATTTTATGTGCATATATACAGAATGGATAGAATAGACTAACAAAACAGATCTTCACCCTACTGAACAAATACAAATCCAAACCCACATGGTTCACTGAAACTGAAAAGGACATGATAAAATGCTGGAGTGAAAGCTGATATAATAGACAACAGAACACTTTTTAGAGAAGTAATTCACAAGGCAGATTTTCAGGAGAGACAGAAATACATCAAGGGAAGGAAATGGACCCAGGAACAAAAGAAACAACACACTCAAAGAATGAAGGAAGTTTGGAAGCAAAGAAAATTAAATACAAAGAAACATAGCCAAAGTTTGATTTATCGTACCCTCCAAATGGGTTATTCGGAATAATAATAATAATGATTATGTTAATGGTTTGCTGTCAGAAGTTAGGATGTTTGCAGATGACATAACATTTTGCATCAAGATCGAAATGACAGAATACTGTGAACAGCTGCAGGGTAATCTAGACAGGAAATCTAGCTGGGTAGGTCAACATGGGATGAAAAGAAGGATCAGCATATTATTTATACAGATAAAAATAAATACTAATTATGATTATAAGGCGAGAAAGTATTGCTTATTAAAGATTTGACATGTAAATATCCTCGGGATTTCGTTTGATAACAAACTCCACTTGGGCAGGATACATTGGGCAGGTGGTAGGAAAGGGTTACCTAATCCTTCACTTGTTCCAGAGAGTTACGAGGGGATGCACTTGAGAAGTAAGGTAATTTGGTTACAAAACTTTGGTCAGACAATTGCTTTGGTGGTGTTGTATTGGGCCCACATTTTGGGTATCAAGTACAGGAGGGTGTGCACTGCAGGGCGGCTAGATTTGTTTCTGAAATTATTGCAGAAAACAATCAGTAACTGATGAACTAACTAGAATTGGATTCTTTGGATGACAGGAGGGGGGTGAAGCTTATATTGGCAATGAGGCGTGGAAACATATTGGTGGAAGAATTAGGACATGATATAGAATGGTAAAGATTACCATAATCACAAACTGGATTTCGATTTCAAACACAACGGTGTAGAAAAATTTTCTTCGTTGGTAAGGTATTGGAGGGTTGAAATAATATGCTAGAGAAATTATAAATCATTTACTATTACGATAATAGAATTTACGTTTACTGGAGTGTAAGAATAAACGGGTTCGTGAAAGTGGAAAAATCAGTGTGTAGGGAAACCGCCATAGGAGCAAGCGCTCCAACACAATTAAATTGAATTATTCAATAGTGCATATAGTAAATTTGTCAGATCATAGGCTAATGTGTATAATTGTTCAGTGGAGCGTAACTCAAGTTCTTAGATGTTACTTAGGATTCTAATTATCAATAATGGTTACTCAATCTTCCATTAGTTTCCAATATCCAAGCTGCTTGAACAGGGCCGGCGCTAGGAATTTCGGGCCCGGGATAAAATGGGCGACCTTTTTTCTAATAGCCGGGCGACAATGGGCGGATTCTTGGTTTCATAGCCTGAGGGCCCCTACAGTCGGTGATTGGGGGCCCCCATCAGTAGGCGGGCCTGGGGACTTTTGACCCGCTTACACCCCCCCCCCCTCCCTAACTCCCCGGCCCTGTGCTTCAAGGATTGTTCATAAGCATGTGATAATTAGCAGCTTGCATTAGGAAACAATTACTGTGTATAGAAACAATCTACAACGCATCTAACTCTTTATTAAACCAACCAGCCATCCATCTTCTCAAACACTCAGACCTTTTAGGAAAAGAATTAACTCGCTAAAAATAAAAATTAATATAGCAGTGAGTTACTGCTCAAAAACAATTAAAAAGAAACTGGTTAGTCCATCTCTGCTCAATGCAATCTATTTCGATTATTTGCCAGACGCCGTAGAAAATGTTTTCATTCAAGAGCTGCAATGCATGTGGAAATGTTTTTGAAAATATCTTTGTAATTTTGCAAGCTCAAACCAGAAATTCTGAAGAATCAGGCTTTTCTTTGATGGAGAAACACATATATAATGTCATGAAATATCTGTTTCGGTAAGCTTACACAGTTTTTACAGACAGTGCATGTAGTTGCACTGGATTGTGATTAGAGGTTTTGGAGATATCATTAATAGCAGTTTGAGATTATTCCCTGATGTAGTCATCAATAGAGAAGTAAGGAGTTTCGCAGATTGCTTAGAAATTTTTCGCGATATGAACGCTATTTCGGCAAGGTAATATGAGTGGTAACTTACATTAAATTGTAAAAACAACAACGCATTTTGCCCTAATATAAAAAAAAAAACTTTGGGAATACAAAATAAATTCAGTTAGCGATATGACCGATTTCCCGAAATATTTAGGCGAAACAATACAAAGCTATATGTAGGGCTCATTCTAACGTACATACTAGCTCTCGTGCAGTTCTTATGTCGAATATTGAAGAATACAACGAAAATACAAAGAAGAAAGCACACAAATGTTTGGTGTCCATATTTGTACTACTGCTGCGCCGTTTGGGATTGACACAAGCACAGAGAAGAGCCACTCGATATGTGACTGCTTTCAACAGCATTCATAAAAGTGTCACGAATTGTTACATAGATTGAGCTGGGAATGCATGGTGGGCAAACAACATAGATCTCGTTTTGTAGTGCTCTATGTCATCACTTTCCTAAATACTTCATACTTTCCAAGACAGTATCCAGGGCGGGCGAGCATAAAATAGTTAAGTAATAGGAGCTATGTATGACCTGAGAAGTAGCACGCCAATCAGCAAGTCCTAAGTCACCAGTTGCCAAGCGCCAGTCATTACTGCAAGCTGGTAAAGTGACTTCATACAGCAGGTTAGCGAGGAGTGTTGCCCTCTCCACATAGTGGTGATAGGAAGGGGAAGTATCTATTTAAACCCAGGGGGCAGGGGTCACTCGGTCTCTCCACGAAAGTCTTTCAACGTACCACATCGACGCCGAGGGCGTCGACGTCGGTGCCGCCGGGGCGTCTGTCGCAGACAAGATGATGCCAGGCGTCTAACACAAAGGTGGGCTCTAATGCGTTAGCTGGGTGGGGACAGTTAGGGGTTCAATTATTTGATCATATTCATGTGGACATAGTCTTGTGGAGACATTATCAATATTCCAGTTAGTTTGGGCTGCGAGGTGCCCATTAGTTACATGCTCGCCTAGTCCTTGGCCCTATATCTAATGTTTGTAACAAAGCCAATTAAACAATGTAAATGTTCACGTAGGCCATCAGTCATTGCTCATGTAAATAAACGTGTGAATATGCAACTGCCGTTTACAGTAATTTAACCTAACCATCTAAGCCATTCCTATATTAATATCTGTATGTGCTGAGCAGGGGACCTACAACGAATATTCATATCAGAACCATATTAGACTTTTATGATCGGCCCATTATCCAAGGTTCCAGTACAAGTTTACTATGTCTGCACTTATCAAACAGCTGACAGGGTCACTACAGTTTGAAGTTATTGGCAGACATATCACCATCCAACTTAATTACAAGTGCAATAAAGTTCTTCATTCATAGTCTATTTCGACTGCAATGACCAGAGAGAAATGATCAGAGAAATATGACGCTCCATCAATTCTTTCTTACTTCGAGCTGTTCGGGTTTCGTATCCACATAATAGAGATTATTATTTTATTCAAAGCACCCACCGCCATCCTCAGTTTTGTAAATTTCAGGGTATTGATTTAAATAGAAAATCATTTTACCGTCGTTTAAAGCAATGAATGTAGTAGAAGAATCTGAAAAATGGAGAAACATTAGAAACAACTGAGACAAGGATCTAAAAGATTAATGAGCTTATAGGTGAGAATACAGAATCTTCAGTAATTTACACTTATTTTCATTGTCTATTTCTGTATATATTTGATAGTCAGTTCGTGTGGTCCTATGACCCGCTGACCGTATTCATGTATGCCGCTTATTCCGCCTTTGTCGTGACTGGAACAACAGTTTGACTTTGAATCAGAATCAGAGAGTGATCTGGCATATCTCATTTGATCAGACAGATTTCTCAAAACTTCTTGACCACGGATGTAATACTGGGACCCCTGTGTGAATCCCATAACCTTGCCCGAGAGACCAAGTAATGAGTCACCTGTAAAGACAGCCACTGTGTCGCGGCTAATGTTGGTTTGCAATCTAACCAGTGAGAAACAGATGAGTGAGACTTGGTGCGAAGTCGGGCCTGCGATAGAAGCGGATATTCACTTTGTACCATTTCAAATTAGGCGATACGTCAGAGTAGTAGAGTTTATTTAAGAAAGCGATAGATCCACCACCACGACCGAGCAAGACTCGCCTCTTACTGAATCAGTCGATTCAGTTTCTGTTGTCTCACACTGGGAAGTACCGTTTACTTTTGCGCCCCCTGTCTCACCCAAGAAACGATGCTTTCCATCTTGTTGATGCACAGTATTAGATGGAACATTTGCCTGGGTAGAGCCGTTTTGCATCTGCGCTCCAGGGTATGGTGTGACGTCCCACTTAGCAATTGTGGGTTAATCAGCCGTGTGGCTTTGGCCAGACTTATTCGTTGTCAGGTTTGGCAGAGTGGAGGCCGGAGGTATTTTAGAGTTTATTTACTTGCCAGAAATTTCACGTCGTCCAGGATCTCAGGCTCGTTCTTTTCAGCTGCCGACGATCTGGTTAGCTTAGAATGCTTGACTAAATATTCTGACGCTAAGTACCAATGGTAGGACTGGATCAATCTTTAGAATGATAAGTCCCGATTATTAGACACCTTGGTTTATTGCCGTGCCAAGTTACAGCAGAGTAGGTGCCTCTGGGAAGAGTCCACGACTAAGTATTGTAGCAGTCAATCTGTTAACTTCCCACACGGAATCAGAGGGAGCTTGCCGGCGGGCAAGTGTCGAGGTCGCGTCAGAGTCGGCGGCGGTGCTTCTTGCAACTTACAGAGGTTCCGGGAGATGCCAACAGCTGAGGCCGATGCCAACAGCTGAGGCCGATGCACCATTTTCCAGCCTTAATATAGGGATTAGTCACGCGGACTTGTCGTATGCGCGGGGCGATCACCTGCTGTCACGTGGCAAGGTTACCGCACGGCAGTCGCAGACTGTCCCATAAACGCGTGCGGCCGGGTCGTTACTCCAGGGGATCTGCTGATCACAGTGGCCTGCAGACGATCATGCCGAAGGTTCTAGTATGAACTGTACATGACTCACGTTTAACTGTAAGCACCTCCGATACACATGTTACGTTAAGTGACATGTGACTCACTTAATTTTTTATTAACTAATTGTCCTACTATACCAAAAGCGACCCTTCCAATCGTCTTTTAACTCCAGGGTGGAAGAAAATATTAATAACTTATCAACAGTGGAGATATGACTATATTTCATCCATCTATCTGGGAGACAAATTAAGAATAATAGTTTAAATTCCTTGTTTTATGAGACTCACATAATATTTTCTGGTTCCATAACAATAATTGCGCTAGACTGTAATGAACGTTCTTGCACAATTCCAAATTTTCTCAATTTTGTAAAAAATCTAGAAAGGTGTCTAGACCGACAATCAAGAATAGTTGAGAACTTTCTGAATATAATTTTATGATCCAGTAACTAGAGTTTAAAGATGGTCACTGATGAGCTCGTTTATAATCCACATAATGACGTTTTCATTAAATAATATAACATTATTTTTGTACCTTTTCATCTCTCATTGCTCTAGCATCGCTTATAATCTCTGCTGGTTTTACATTCGGTACGTTGATAAATCTAACAGACTAGATCTTTATACTGGCTTTAATATCTAAACAAATCAATTGATTTTTTCACGACATCCTCTGAAGCAGTGTGATAGTTCAACGAGAAACTAAATTCATATTCAGAGGTCAACAGTGAGCACAGAATAGTCATTATTGGTGTGGATTTAAAATTATCACGTATCAACTGTGAAGGTAATAAGATTAACAATGGAAGCGAATCGAGATTTGCTTTTATATTAGTTTCGAAAGGAGGTTCTTCACAAGTGGTAGAGCTGAGAACAAGGGAATCAGACATGTACGATATCTTCCCAATAAAATCGAATGTTAACCTTGTGGGGTTTCCGGCGACTGGAGGAATAAGTGATCACGAAGTAGTTCTTATAGGGATTTGAAAAGTCAGTAAAGAAATTGCCAGAACTGACGGTAGTAATATGGATAAATATAAAGAGGCACAAATTACAAAACCAAAAAGATCCCTAAAGGTATGCTCCAGCGTAAAGCACGAAAGCGCAAGAACAGTGGAGACGAAGTGGAAAGATTTGAAGTAGATAATAAAAGCAGGGAAAGAAATATTCATACTAAAACAAAAAAATTGAAGAGAAGTAATGATACTGTATACTGTATGGAGTTTAAGAGGCTAGAACGGTTTATGGGATGAGAAATCAGCAGATGTAAGTGACAGAAACGCAGTAGTGAACATTTAAACAAAAATGAAATAATAGTAGCTATGAGGGAAGCTAAAGATGAGTGTATGAAATTATTGGTGTAGAAGGACATCTGAATAATCAATCTAGAGGATTCGATGGTTATGATTAGAGACTGAGGGAATGAGGGTGTATTTAAGAAATTGTGGATAGATATAAGGAGGAAGCTACTGATATTATTAAGTAACAGGCTTAATGAGGCCATTACAGACTATAGTGCGTGGACGGGAAATGATAAATAAGGGCAGGAGCGCCTATATGTAAGGAGTGGGCGAATAAAAAATGGAAGTAGAAACTAACGATAGAACTAGGGAGATAAGAAACTTTGGAGAGGAAGTTACCGATGATCTGAAGAAGACCATTATGGACTAATATTCAGGAAATGGTGAGAGTAAACCAAAAATGGAGCTTCTCCACATTCCTCGAAATGAGCAGACCAAATAACTCATGGATATTTAACCCAATTTAATTTAATCACTGTGGTAATGAAGCATCAGATAAAACTAAGAACTCTAAAAAAGAGCAGAACTTCCGATGTGGATAAAATTACTGCATACATATTAAAGAATGTTGTTTATGACAGTGTAGTTTGCTTGAAATGTAGATTAGATTTCGTCTGGAGATTTGCCGCATAATAGAGAACAAAAGAAATATGATAGTAGTATTGTGCGTCAAGCAACGGCACTAAATAAGGGTAAGCATTAGTGGCAAAATAGTTTGACATAAGTGTTAGGTACATTAATAGGAGGTTGATATGTGATTACCTGAAAAATATCTGTGAGGAAATAAACTTGTTTGCACAGCAGGAATTTCGCTTAAAGCAATGCTATTCATGTGAATCTCAGCTGGCGCACTAGATGCTAGATACTTTGGATGAAATGGACAAAGGATGCCAGGTTTATAGCACAGTACTACATATCGCGAAAACATTCGACAGAATGACAGTTAAGACAGTTATTAACCAGATAAAACCCACTGAAGTATATTAAAAATTTACTTGATGGATGGAGGAATTCTTAAAAGGTAGAAAGAAAATCATTAGAGAAGAAAAATGGAGTATCATAAGATGTATAAGTATTGTAATCTCATCATTGCTACTAATTATTGTGACGAATAATTGTGATAATGGTTTACATGCTCTGTTGTTTGCAAATGATATATAACAGATCAAAACTGGAGAAGACAGTGGACATTTGCAAGCTTGCATCGATGGGATATAGCTTGATGCTTCAACTTGGAATGGAGATAAAGGTCAAGCAGTGTCAAATGATTAGGAACAAAGATAATAAACGAAAGGTTATTTATGATTGAAGCGTGCAGAGGGAATTTCTTATTTAAGAACTGAAGTATACAATACAATACAATAATATAAATCAATAAATATCTGACATAACATTTGTTAATAAATCGAACTAGGCAGTTCTCATTTCGCAGGTGGTAGGAACAGGTATCAAAATCGTTCATTTATTCGAGAGAGTAATGAGGGAGTACACCAGATTAGTGGAGGAATTTGGTAACTAAAATTACCTCAGTCTAGTGTTTGAATTTTGTAGCAGTGTAGTAGGGGACCCACTTTTGAAGGAGTTTGAGAGGGTGCAATTAAGGGAATCTAGATTTTGTCCTTGAAAATTACCGAAGAATACAATCAGTAACTTAGATGATAAAGGAGCTGGACTGGAATCAACTTTAAGACAGGAGGAGGGTGAAGAGTGTGTTGGGAGTGTACAGGGCGTATGATAGTTATGAGGCCTGGGAGAATGTTGGCAGTAGAATTAGGAGTAGTATGTGTAATGAAGAAATGACCACTCAGTTTCAAGCATAAGTACATGGAAAGATTTTCTTTTTATGATTATTACTAGCTGGTATCCACGACTTCGCTCGTGTTTGTAAAGAATTTGTATTGACAGCTACCAACATGTAATAACCATAGTGCACAATGGTAGACGCGATGCTATTACCACACAAAAATGCCAGTCATCTGCGCTATGTAGTTCGGGAATCAAAGTAAAATTTACGCATACACGTGTCTTTGGATGAAATACGAAAATATCCATTATCGATCACTTTCAACCACCCCACTCCCACAGTTACCGAAATTCGGCCAACGTTATCATAGATGGGTGACTCTGTGTTACTACCACACACAAACGCCAGTGATCTGCGATCGATAGTTTTCGCTGAAAAGTGATACGGCGTGACACATGCGTCTTTGGTAGAAATATGTAATTACCGTATGTCGACCACTTTCAACCCCCATATTTCCTACACCACCATAGCTACCGACATCTAACAACAATAGTGCATGACAGGAGACACGATTCTACTATCACACACAAACACCAATGGTCTATGCTATGTAATTCTGGCAGGAAAGAGAAGTATAAGGAGACACAATATTTGGTCGAAATATGAAAACGCCCTGCATTGGCCAACTTTACTCATCACAACTCCTACATCCTCACAGCTATCGACATTCAGCCAACGTTGTACACGACAGGATACTCGATGTTACTTCCACACACAAATACCAGTGATCTGTGCTAGCTAGTGGTGGCTGAAAAGTGAAATATAGGAAAACACATGTCTATTCTTATACATGTATAAGATTATTAATTATAACTGTGATTGAACATAGGGGAGTTAGTAATTTGAATAAATCATTGAGAGAAGTAGCTTACCGAAAACACTGAATGATTTTAAAATTAAAATACTATCAACGCACAAATAAATGGTTGGGAAACTACATATAATGAATTTAGATTAAAAATAAAATAAGGAGATGAAGAAAGTAGAAAGTAGGTCACTATGGCAGTTTCCAACGAAGCGAGCAATCAATGGGAATTAAATTTCATTTCCTTATCAAAGAATCTTTCTTGTTACATCTTTGAAATGTGCTATGGTTTGTTGAAGAAATCTTTGGTGCCAATGCATTTAAGCTTGTTTGAGTAATCTATTGATAAAAACCTTGTGCGACTAGCTATCATTCATTTTAATTTTTATTCTTTGAGTTCTGAATTCAATTGTCATGGTGAGTGTATCGTATTGGTTATAATTTTAAGGATGTAGCTTTTGTCTTATATTTAACAGTAATGAAGACACAACAATAATGGCGGATCAGCCAGTTTTGGATTTTAAAACACTCTCATCTGCAACAGTTTGTAACCGATTTCGGTAAGACGTTTGAGAACGAGTGAGAAAATGAATTTAAATAGCATATTTAACTGATCAGCTTTATAGTATAGATTTATTGCAGATAGGGAACGGCGAATGTCGAGTTCATCGATAGTCGCCATATTAGCGCAGGTTATTATTAGATTGTAATTCACACTAGTCTGGATTGTAAACTGTATTTCTTGGCACAGCATGTGGATATTAGCATTTATTTTTATTTTGCGTTTCTTTCAAGGGCGACATGTTCCTGGTTTGAATAATTCTTGCGCCTGAATGTATTCTCTTTGTGTGTTACGATCTAAGTAACCTGTACCAAAATTATTAACTTTATCTCGCGGTACAGTTCGAAATACGAGAATTTTAGTAATTATTTTAGTATACTCGAGTTTCATGAGTGTTATATGTCCAAAGTTATTTCTTCAGTTGTATGTAAGTAGTTCAAGTTATATAGTAACGTGTTTGAGTATGATTATTAAATAAAGCTGTAATGTTTGCTCTTTGTTTGTTTTCAGAACTATTCAAACATAAATTATTCTCAGTGATCCATACTGAGCCGACAGCTTCTTTTGCAACGTTTCTTTACGGTATCTTGTATGTGTGGCACGAAATGGTATGGAAAATTAGTTTAGTTCTATTTCATATGCCCTAAGCACTAAATTGCGCCGCGATTGACGCGTGTGTTAGAGTTCAACAAAATGCAGGCGATAAAAGTTGAAATATTTTTTCCATTTTATAGATAAATACTTCTCGGTGAAGCGGATCTGTGGCTGGCCACACTGTGGATTATATAACGAAAGCTGAATGGCGCGTTGCGTGGTGAAGTGAATGCGTGTTATTACCCATATTCCCGGATGGTAATTTGTCTTCTTAAACCAAGGAACCTGTAGACGATCAAATTTGTTGGTCAAACTTCACGCTTTCATCAAACAATAGCGCAAACGCTCAAACCAAAGATCAAACTAATTTGTCAAACTTGCCTTTAGTTTCATTATCAGAACGTAAAGCGTGCCGAAATGAGTAATAAAGATGAGACATTTTTCGTATTGAGGAGAGAAAAGAAAGCGTAGATGTTGGTCTAGACTTACGCTTTTGATGAAATTAAGAGAAAATTATAGTGACGAAAATTTACTACCACTAATATTACGCACAGAACCGGATGCTTGCACTAACTTCCTGCGCATGGACCATAAATCTTTTGAATTGCTGTCATTACTATGTCTTCGCACTGAAAAAAATTGACACCGTTATGAGCAAGATTATACCAGCTACTCAAAATTGTATATAACGCTGATTTGGAAGATTTAAAATTTGAAGCCTGCATTGAACCTTTTACAGAGTCAAATTATCATTGTAACTTGGGAAACATTTAAATGAAACATACCATCAATCAAAACTTCCATCAAAGTCTGAGATTGTTTGACAAACGCTTCAAACATTGCCGCAAGTGAGCGACTAATTTGATAAACACGTAAAAATTTGTCAAACAATTTGACCGTCTAGTGGCCCCTTAAGAACAAAGTTCTGTAATTGTCGATAGACAGTCGGAAGCAATTTCTGTTTTCCACAACTCTCACTAGAGAAAAACATAGCGCCCTTTGGACTCCCACCCGAATCTAACTATTGCTACTTATTACGTATTTCCCAGTACACAGCTCCTATTTTGATAGAATTTTTTTTTTAACATTTGTTGTAAGTACTGTCTGTATAAGAGTAATGCTCCTGATTCCTACCAATATTGAATGGGAAATAGAAACAAAGTTGTTAGATGTACAGTCCGCTTTCAGATTGGCATGTTTATCTGCACAGAGCTGGGTTGTAGTAATGCTGTCAGGAAGGGGAGATCCAGGATTAAAATACTTTTATTTTAAAGGAAGATGCTTACTAATTGAAGTTCTCAATGTAATTTGAACTGATAGCAAATAGTAAGTATTTAACGACTTTTTATAAAAATTAGAAAACGTTGTTCGTAGGACTTGCTGATGTTGGTTTCGTATTTGTATTAGTATTATTTATTACTAATTGTTATTTTTGTTTGATATCTGTTACCGAGCGTGGTGTGTGAACGGTTAACGTTCTGGCCTTGCATTCAGGAGGACGGCAGTTCGAATTGTCATCTGGGCATCAAGATTTGGGTTTTCCATGGTTTCTCCAAATCAATCCAGGCGAATATCTGGATGCATCCTTGAAAAGGCCATGGCAGAATTCCTTCACCTTCCTTTTTACGTATTGAAGGTTAAACCTTCTATATCGAACTATAGAAATAAAATTCTAAGTCCACATGGAAGAAGTCGCGGGTAACAGCTAGTAATATCTTATCAGATGGTGATGATGAGCATTTTGCTCGAAACCGGTAATGATTAATAAATATTATAACTACCAATTGTCGCTGGTTGCTGCTTTTAATATTAACCCAAAAGAGAGAAATCTTTCAAATATTGATCTAAGAATTAGAAAGAACTTTTTAAAACTCTATGTGTAGAGCACAGCACTTTAGGATAGCGAAACTTGGACTTCAGGAATACCGGAAAGAAAGAAAATTGAAACATTTGAAATGTGGTGGTACAGAAGAATGCTGAAAATTAAGTATACAAACAAAGTATGAAATTGGAAAGATGCTAAATATTTTGTGTAGTTATAGTACAGGTATGCAAAAAATCAAATTCCTGCTTCGTTGTTCGAAAATACTCACCGATATGTCTCAAATCATTTTGTTACTGGGGAATCAATCGATGAAATTCTTCCAAATATTCTCTCTTTTCATTGGTCATGAATCTATATAAAGCTAGATTTTATTTTTCTTCCTAGTTCACAGTTACAATAAAGGCAGCAATTTCCAATTCTTCACATTCCAAAGTGTTAGTTTAGATAGTAAATACAAACTATAGAGAGGCTAATCAAAAATGCATACATTACAACTACATAGTCAAGGAAATGATGTGTCTCAGGACAGTAATTATGGCGATGATATCGCGCTAAAACAGGACATCTCGTGAGGTCACGTGACGTGGCAGTGAATTTTTATGTTTAATGACGCCATATTTTCTGTTAGCTCACGAATTACTGTAAGATGAGGTATTCCCAATGCTCTGTTATGCATTAAATCACCAGATTTAACTTACATAATATCAGAGGTAGCCGCTCAATGGCTTCTCCTCCTGTCTGTGCTGATATGGTCAGCACCAGCCTCTTCCTGGTGGTTGGGCGTTAATGACTTCGCTGTCGACGCGCCCTAAACCACAAAAACAACAACAACTCTTCCTGGTTCAGTGGTAGTGTCCCGATTGTCTGCTTCTTACAATCTGATCTGCTGATTCTGTTTACGTGGAAAACCTTCTGTTCCGATACCTGCTCACTACCCGGGCGTGACAGTAGCCGATTATTTCATCAAACTCCTTGCTTTATTTATGTTTACACGTAATTCATTACTTCCCCGTCCTCGCTGTGTGCTCACCAATGCTGTTCCTTATATTATTTACGCAGTTCTGTAAATTTACTGCGCATCGTTCGTGTTCAGCTCATACTATTTTTTACGACGAGAGGTCCGCTTCTCCTTTGGTGCTCCTCATTTCTCGTCTATTTGTTCGGAGTCTGCTCAACTGCCTTCCTACTTTCTCACTCTCTTGTATTTTCTTTCCACGCCCTTCAGCCTTGTCACCTAAATATAGTATGTATGTCGTGTTATTGTCTTTACGTTTCTTTTATTAACTAACGTTTCTTCCTGCTTTCCTGCTATCTCCTTGAATTGATAGTGTTCCGTTAAATGACTTGGCAAAACTTCCGAACCATATTTCCACAATATGGTTTGTAATTCGTATTTGCATACAGGAGGATTCGTTACTTACTATTACCATCCAACTTATAGATAAAATAGATAATAGGACAGTAAAACAAAAGCCGATACCTCTCAGTGTATTGAAAGAAAGTGTAAAAGCCTTTGTTGGTGAATTCTGTTGTGTCATCCGTATAATAATTTTGGAATGTTCAAAATTAAGCAAAGGAAATCGATATTGATCAGAAACGTCCATAAGTAATTTAAATTGTATGCGTTTGGTGGCAAAGCATAAATTAATCAGTACTGACACCAATGGCATTATTCCTGTTTTTACTCTATGATTTGCGCTGATGTCACTTTGTTGTCTGTTGGACCAGGTTTGCAGTGGATGAGATGGCTGAGCTGGTGCTGAGTGCTATCGTGGTGAAGGCAGTGGTCTCCAGACCTGTCCGGCTGTTTCCTGACGTCCTGGAGAAGCTGCTGGACGCCGGTGCCGTCAGCTGCATCGAACTGGAGGTTATAAAGCGCGAGCTGGAGGCTCCAGAGACAGCTCGACATGTGATGCAGGCGCTGTGCCGGGCGGGACACCTGCACCGCCCCAGACCTGGAGGCGGCGGGAGAGAGTGACGGGTGGACTACACTGCACGAGGCGGGAGTGCTGCTGAGGGCCGGGGAACAGGAGGAGTGCAGGGACACAGAGGGCAGGACGCCGCTACAGCTGGCGGCGGCGGCGGGACACGCGGCCACAGCGCAGCTACTGTGCTCGGCGGGGGCGGACACCACTGCGTGGGAACAGCTCTGGGCAGCCAGTGAGGGCCGCTCCGCCATGGTGAGAACACTGCTGGAGGCCGGGGCGGAAAGGACGGCGAGGAACAAAGAGGGAGGGACGGCGCACGACCTGAGCAGCGGAGAGCTGAGGGAGCTTCTTAAGTAGTTCCTGCTTATCTTCCAGTACATCTAACACATACTGCGAATTAATGTAAATACATATTAATGTGTTTTAAACTGATAGATCATTTTAGACCATCAGCTGATCAAACACCAAACAACTTAAAAATCTGTACTCTAAACAATTAATAAATTTACTTTCTTTTATCGTAAAGGTAAAAAATACTTTGCAGCACAACTAAAACTCCATGGCCGTATTCCATCCCGTTCCCATCACCTCGACCTTGACCACATTCAAATACCTAAGCAAAAAAAAAATACATATATATAAACAGGGTTGTTCACGATTTTATGCGACCATCTATTTGCCATAGCTGTATGGTACTTTCCCTCATCTGTGCCGTCATTTTGATACTGTAGTTGTTCTGTTTATACAAGCTTATTACTCATTTCTGCCTAACTTATTTCACTGCACTTCAAATCCAAGACACCACAGTGATAGACGAAGAGTTTTTCTTTTTATTGGGCACTACCAGTATAATTACCAAGCGTTGTTAGATATAAACGTACAGTATCTAAAACTAGTAAAATCAGAAGAGAAGTTAAAACTTGGCAAACAATCTATCAACTGTGTAATCCTTCCTCTCATAACCATCTGGATGTGTAATAGCAATACACATTTACATTATCTTAATTCAATAATTTTTCAATCGAACAACGTCTCGAAATTCACCCTTGAACTTATGTATTTTATTCTGAACTACCTGTATTAAAAAAAAAAAAAAAAAAAAAAAAAAAAAAAAAAAAAACATAACACATTTCCCTCTTGTCATTGCATATGAACTAATAATACTTTATATACTACAAAAAGGAATTTACCAAAATTCATTATTTTTCTAGTCAAACCGAGAATGCCAAAAATTAAAAATGCCTGTTTCCACATGTGCTTGAATTTTCCACTCTAGTCTAAGTGTTTATAAATGTATTTTTCCTGCAGGCGGTATTTCCGCAATGACCGACGGAAGACAATAAACTACGCAGTGCAATTGGTGTAAATACTGAACATAAAATATCAATAGCATCATAGGCTCTATTCCCAAGAAATGGTGTTTTTCGATTATTTGGTACCATTATTTTAATTTTTGTATGAGTGATATAAATAATTTTTTATTTAGCTAACACGTAATGAAATGCGTTTTAGTTGATAAGTTGTTTTAAACACACATCTTTAAGCACATACAGAGTTTAATGAAGAGTGAAAGACATTTGGCCGAAACTGTAATGATGGTGTAATTACTAAATGTAGCGGTATAAATGTAAAAACTTTTTAAATGAATATTAGATTGGTTTTTTTGCCTGTATTTTTGTTGTAGAAAGAAAAATAATTATAGCTTCAGTTGCTTACATATATTACTTCATTTTGTTATAAAGAATATTTTAACTGTTCAGTTTTATTCTAAGTAAACTATTATCATATTTGAAATAAATGTTATTATATGCAGATAGTGCATACATACATTGTTGTAATAATGTTTTATTTACCTTTTTATTCAAATAATCTTACTTCACAGCATATCACCATGATGATAAGGCACCACGAGAGACCATCATAAAGTTTGGAGTTGCAGGAGAGAGGAAATGTCCATCTCTTTTGTTTATTACACACCAAGCAGTTTTATTTTGGCAGGATAATGTGGGATTTTAAATATAACTTACACAGTGACCTAGTTGATGTCAATCCTCTTCATAAGTGCTACTGTTATGGGAGCATTTGTGATGGAATAAGCTGTTTGAATCAATTTCACCAGAAGATGGCGACAATGTATTTAGTTGCCGAAATATCCTGTGACAACGCATTCTTGACTCGGCTAGTCACCCGAGAGCATTTCATACAATAAAGAAGATAGTTACATTTTAGTAGATCTGAAATAATTACAGCTGTGTTTACAGAATACTTTGAACTTTTTAGCACTTAGGAAAGTCATGTGTTAACAACTGAACAAATCAAACACGAGATTCATGACCATATTACATGTTAACTTACTTTTATGTATCAAGATACTTTTTTGTTAATTCACTTGTACCTCCAAACCACTGTTTGAAAGAGGAATATCTTGAGGAAGGCATTTCTTCCACTTGGACTCTTTTCTGCTTTAGTGAAGAGTGCATAAAGACATTTCATTAATCCTATTCAAGGCGCTGGTAGTGATTTTGTTATAAAGCGGTTGATTTATGTGAGTGTCAGCTCTCTGTTCGGTTGGCTATTGCGTACAAACCACGGTCCTTCACTGATAACCCGCACAACACAATGTTATTATACAATGTAATTTGCTGTGGCTTGCATATCCTCAAGTGGCTGTCAGAACTAGGGTGAAGAGAGTCATGAGAGAATACAAGGAGTATAGTGGTGATGTGGCACGGCCAGAAATTGGAATAAGAATTAGTGGAGGATCATAGAGGGGAAGAGATGACCAGGACCACAAGTTGGTACTCATTTTCAGGCAAAAGGGTATGGAAAGATTTTCTTATGTAGCTTAGTGCTACGGGATTAGTTTAAATTATCAAGAGAATTGATCAATAATTTACAAAAAGAGCTAAAACAATTTAAAGTTGAAATTAGTAGTGTGCAAAAGTAAGTGGGAAAAGAAAAGTGGGAAAAAAGTGAGTAGAGAAATTGCCACCAGAGCAAGCGCTCCATACAATTAAATTGAATATTAGTAAAGGTAGTGAGATTAATAAACAGAACTATGTTTTCAATAACGAGTTCACTGTATACAACTTGTGTAGTCTGTTGTAGCTTTGGTTTATTGTATTATTAATGTATACAATCTACATTAACCGCAGACCAAGACCAACTCTGAGCTGTCTCACTGTTTGGTCATTTGGATTCTATGGTATGTTGTTCCACATGATGTCTTATTACAGCTTCTTCTATGGTCACCTCAGTGTAGATATTTTTGACTGGCATTTGCCATGGTTTAAAGATAAGTGCAACTGATTAATTGTGTCAGTAGCGGCTCGTTGTTGATGGCTCTGAGGCGGAGCTGCCCCAAAAGATGTATAAATATATGTTTTTAAATAGAGTAATACAGAATTAAAATAACAGGTAGCATTTTGAGAATTTTCCACACACGTTTAAACAGTCAGTCAATATTTCTAGAACTGTTGATATAAAGGAATGTTTCTGAAATGGGTAGTATTTTTTAAGGCAGTGCCTTTGGAACGCTGTTACACTGCATTTAGCAGAGGATTGGGGGCGTGGCTTTTACATAATATCCCTTTCGGCCCTGAAAATTTTTTCGTTGAAATTTAATGAAATTTTTGTTGTAATGTGTTCTATAGTCTACAGTTAGGTCAGGAAAAATAGTAAAAAAAAAAAAATATTATTTTATTGAGTTACGGAAAAATGACCCACACGATCGTGCGGGTTAGGGTATATTTCCAAAAGTTATACCATATGCTTCATATGTAATAGTGGCTGTGACTGACGAATAAATGCATTTTTAACTTGTACAATATGCTTTACTAATCTGTGTCGAAAGTAAAATGTAAAATGAAATATTTAATTATGCATCTAGGTTAACAATGATTAAGAAAATTGTAATAATTATGTAATAAACTTGAGACGGTATTTCTTCTGGATGTTATTTTTTTATTCATTCATATGTAAGGTACAACACAAATTTAAATAAATGATTAAAGTAATTTTTTTAACAATAATTGAAAAATCACCAGATCTCGTTTAATACACTACGAGCACATTACTTCTGTTTGTGATACATCTTGAAACAATTTTTGTGCTTCAAAAGGAATAAATATAAATTGCATTATTCACAACGAGTTTTAGTTCTGCTGTCACATGAAGTATATCTACACATTCGTGGAGATGTCAGATCATCAGTGACTGAGAAATGATCATAACCATCAAATCTCTTGTCATCACAAGGAATAGCAGCAGGAGGATTGAAATATTTGGATCTTTAACGTTTGTCAGGCTCAATTTCTTCCTCAGTTTCGTCCACATCAGGTCGTTTTTTTAGAGGAGTTGCCAGTAATGTTTCAGCAATTTCCAATCGAAATTTCATCAAGTCTTTAATGTCTTTTTGTGGAATTTTATTTAGTTTTGCGGCTATTCTGTCTTCCATCCTGCTGTTCACTGTAGCTAAGACGAGGAAGTGAAGGATTACCTTCAAAGTCAATTTCCTTGTCCTAAACCAAGTGCGATAGCATTCCATTTGTTGATCACAGATGTCCACTCCACCCATTGACTGGTTATATCTGTGTACCACAGAGGGACATGGCAGCTCAATATATTTTTTTTTTTTTTTCGTGTTTGGACCAGCGGTTCACCTTGTTTTTTTTTTTTTTGTTACAGTTTAACGTCCCTTTTTAACAACTTGGTCTTTAGAGACGGGAAAGGATGGGGGCAAGGAATGGGAAGGAATTCGGCCATGGCCTTTTTGAAGGAAGCATCCCGGCATTCACCTGGAGTGATTTGGGGAAACCATGGAAAACCCAAATCTGGATGCCCGGACGGGGATTCGAACCACCGTCCTCCCGAATGCGAGGCCAGAACGCTATCCGTTACACCACCACGCTCGGTGGTTCACCTTGTGTTCAGGGTGAATTCCAGAGCATGTAGATGCCATCACAACCCGATTGCTATTTTTCAATTGTACTAACACTACCTTGTCATCACTTCGAACAATCTGTGCTGATTCTCCTCTTTTCAGTTTTGAGGTATCACGAAAGTATATTCCTCTTATCCTATTTGACATTATTGTTCCTGTTCCATGATATCCCATTTCAATCAATTTCTCCAACAAGGGAATTGTTGTGAAATACCTATCGAAATACAAGCAGCTTCCACGAGGAATGGTCTGTAACAGCCTAATAACCACTGAAGTACCAAGTCCCAGTTCTGTTCAGTCCAGGTGTGTTGAAGCACCTTGGTATATTTGAAAGTCCATAACAAGGCCTGAAGTTGATGTAATCACAAAATTTTTGAAACCCACAGGCCTAGGCTTATTTTTTAAGAACTGTTTTAAGTGACACTTTCCTGTAAAGGGTATCATCTGTTCATCGATGGAATAGGATTTGTAATTAATTGGTAGACTGATACAAACGTTTCTGACAGCATCGATAATTGGCTGAACTTTCCATAGTTTTTCTTTTTACTTCTTCACTTACAATGCTCTTGTCTACAAGAGAAAGAAATCTATCACGTGACATAATTTTGGATATTATTGGTAGATCAAATCCTTTCTGCCAATAAACTGATATTCTGGGATATCGGATCACACGCATTATTAAATTTAAGCCAAAGAATTTCTTTAGCTCAACATGATTTGTAAGTAATGATTTACGTGTTTTTGCTACTGAATACATATTTGTAAATTCTGATGCAGAGGAAAAGAAATCTTCAGAAAAATACTGAGACCAATACTGTAGTGGGCTTGTCAGTAACACTGGAATATATATATATATATTCCTAACATGTGTCAGACACGAAAAAACTGAGAAATAACTGTCTTGTACTCACCACTGTATTAGAAACTTCTGCAGAAAAAAAAATCTCTCCAACAAAATCCTTCTCTCTCCATATCGTCCTCTCATTAGAATGCTGAGGATTCTCTTCATGGGACGTCGATGGTATCACACATTGTTGTGAACATGCACCATGTCTAAGGTCTTCATCGCTGCTTTCTTCTGAAGATGTACCTTTGTCACTTACTGGCAGCTCTATCTGGCAATCAACATTTGCACTGTCTTCCTCAGATAAATCACTTAGGTCTGACGTTTCATTCAAGATGCTAAGTATTTCATTTTCGGACAAAATACGTCTCCCAGTCGGCATCTGATAAGCAAAAGCAATAAACTCCAACTTGCAATAAATGCTTGTAACGTGAAGGTGATTTTTGATAAACATTTTTAGCTCAAAGTTAATACCCACACAATTGTGCGGGTGAAACGCAAAATCTAAATTAAATACTAACCAACACGATAGTGATAGTCGTTATTTTTTTCACAGTAGACACCGTAATTTGAAAAGGAATACAAAGAACGATGTACACATGTGATCAGTACACTTATTTTGATAAGAAAACATTAACGTCACCGTTTATGTAAACAGTATAGCGAAAAATAGCGAAATAACTTACCATGCTCTTGCGACAACACTTGCCGAGCTACTGAATTTTCTTTGTGGAGCAGTATACCGCCAACAACTGGATACAGAAACGCATTAGTAACAACAAGAAATAACCCGCACGACTAACGCCATTCGTAACGAGCCAGAAGAGTAAAAAGAAGCCAATAAATTAATATTACAAACTGACCCACATAATTGTGGGGTCAGTGCCGAAAGGGATATGCTTCCCTGTGATTTTATCATTGCGCGTGTATCCCAGATTTTATTTTGTAGTTGCAATATTAGCGGAGATCGTTGAATTTCAGCCTCGACCATCATTTCAACTGAAACCTCTAGTTACAGTATAAGGCACGAGGAATTTATTTATTAACTTATTAGAAGCAATTAATAAGCTGCTTTCATGAGCGCCATGTTAGTGACGTATCTGCATACCTTTAACACCAAGAAAAATGTTTCTAAACATAGGGAAAAGCATAATTACGGCTTAACATCGTTTATGCATTATAATGAGTATATAAAATCATACAACAACCACATACCATAAACGAGAAACGTTTATGGTATATTCAAAGAACATTCAGTGTTATTTACCTCTCATTAATAAGCAAGACATGTACCCTACGACTAAATAAACTTATGAAAGTTAGAAACCTACCTCTTGTTTTTTAATAGGACCAGAATTTGCTGCGTTCATATCACTTTGTTAAGACGACTTATAACAATAAAATACAATCTATTTCCTGCCAACACACTAGCTGGAACACTAATGTGTTATTTAAATATTCTTGCTGCAAAAAATACTGTTTGTTGCCGATAAAACCTTACACATAATTTCTATGGATACTTTAATATCTGAGTCAAAACTATCACCAAATATATTTTACGTTGTACAGAGTATTCTTCTTTGCATTTGTTATTATAACTTTTTCTTTAGATATATCTAATATGTTTTTTTATATAATTGTTTCAGATTATTGATAAGCCTCCAGTCATTATTATTTTAAGTATACATTTCAGGCTATTAAGCGCTTATCTCAAAAAATTAAAAAAATTGTTATGTAGCTGTTTAGGGACCACAGATGGGGTGTAGAAACTACTCTTCCAGCTCAATTCAATACAAGCTACAGGTCATAAGTTAATTTAAACTTACTTAAATTGTTAGTTATATAAAGGAGGTAAATGATCACAGCATAAGTTTTGTAGTAAGTAGAATGAGGGTTTAAAGGAAATTTTTTAATTTAAGTACATGCTCCGATGACAATTTATCTACACACCCATTGTTCCCCATTGCTCATACCCACCTACTGCCCTCTACAAGTTTCAATTATAAATTCTTTCAACATTTTTGGTAAATTATGCCTCATTTCTGTTGGTAACATATTCCAATCCCTAACACCCTTACCTAAAGAATGAGAGTCTTCCTCCACCCTCGTTCCTGAAATCGAGTGCCAGCTTGTAATCATGTTAATCTTTTCCCTTCTATGCAGTACTTTTAAGCCTTACACGATTATCTTTGTTGCCTTATACACTTCCACTATTCTCTACACTTTACTCCTGTCTTCCAATAAATCACATGCCAGCCCTTTCATCATATCAGTTACTGATTGTGTTCTGCGGTAATTACCAGAGACAAAGCTAGCAGTCCTTTTTTACACGCTCTGCAACTCCTGTATTTGATACTCCAAATGTGGGTCTCGTACTACACTACCGTATTCAAGCAATGGTATCACGAATTTTGTAACCAAATTCCTTTACTTCTCTCGTATATCCCCTTATCACTTTCTCCAACAAGTGCAGAATTTTGAAACTCTATCCCTGCTACCTGTCCAATGTGTCCTACCCAGTTAAGATTGTTATCAAATGTAACGCCAAGATATTTACATTTCAAGTATACTACAAGCAATTCTTTCCTCACCTTATTATCTTAATTAACCTTTAGTTTTTTATCTATGTTTCTAATTTGCTGAATCTTGTTTGCATTTATCTTCGTCCCATGTTTACCATCACAATTAGATATCCTGTCCAGGTGATCCTGCAGTCCTCTGCCATTATCATATTTTTATTAGTTTTATGTTTTTTGCAAACAAGCTAGTTTCTGAAAGTAAACCATCAACAAAATTATTCATGGGAATAATGAATAGCAAAATTTTAAGGGACCAAACATGTTGGATATTTTTCTAATAAAGTCTGATGTAAATCTTGTAGGATGTAAAGTAACTGAAGGAGTTAGTGATCACAATGTACTAATGGATATTAGGGGATTCAGTAAATCACTGGCAAAAAGGGGGAAATAAGTATAACTGTAAAAAAGCACAGACTTTATAATTGAAGATATATTTCAGGGAAAGGTTCAGCAAATGGATGGATGGCACATGTACAGTGGAAGCAAAATGGGAAGAGTTTAAGCAGATAATAAAATATGGAGAGGAAACGTTTATTCCAAAGAATAAAATAAAGAGAATTACAGAACCTACATACCACAGTAGAGAGGTGAATACGTTAAAAAGGCTAATGAGACGGGATCACCACAGAGTTACGAGACAGGAAGGCAGTAGGAATACTTTAAACAACAAAACAAGCAATTAATAAGAGTTAAAAGAGAAGCAAAGGATGGGTTTATGAAGAATATTATTGGTGCCGGAGGACCTATGAACAATGCACTAAGAAATTTCTATGGCTATGTTAGAAAACTGAGGGAAGGGAAGGTATTCAGACTGTTATAGATAGTAACATAGTTGAAGTCACTGATGATTTTAAAATAGCAGATGTATTGAGTGATTGGTTTAGTGGTACAATTGGGACTATCATCCTGCGAAGGGTCGGAATAAATCAGTAGAGAGTCTGGAACTTAAATAGTGGCAATACTGCTGTGGAGACACTATGCAATGGAATCTACTATTGTCGCTGATAGCACACTTTGTTGACATACCTACCTTATCTCCGAGCAAATGGACTCGCCCGTCCCACGTCCCCGGCGTGTGCACAATCGTGTGAAACGCAGTCACTTGTGAGCCAGCGGTCTAACGTAACGGTGTCGCTATGTTTTCGAAACAGGAGCAACGGAGTTGAATCAATATTGAATGTGCCAGAGGTCGTATAGCACGACAGTGTCTTCAAGGTCTTCAAGAGGCGTTCGGGAAATCGGCATTGCCGTAGAGAACAGTGGCACATTGCGTAAAAACCTTCAACGAAGGTCAGCAAACTGTGGCAGACATGCATCGGGCAGGTCGTCCTAGCGTGTCTGAAGAAGAAGTGCATACTGTTGCCGCTTTAGTTGACAGTGATCGACGCCAGACGAATCGTGAGCTCGCCTACGAAACCGGATTAGCGCATACGACTGTGCTTCGCATCCTGAAGGAACGCCTGGGCATGCGAAAATTTGTATCACGATGGGTTCCGCATGCATTGATGGAAATGCAGAAATGGATGCGTCACGACACCGCACAGACGCACTTGGAGCGCGAATGAGAGGCTTTCTTACGCCGTATCATAACACTGTATGAGACATTGGCCACATTGTACGAGCAAAAACTGAAACGCCAGTTCAACGAAAAACATTATTATGGGTCGCCGCGAAAATCGAAAGTGCGTCAGAGCACCAGTATGGTGATTCTCGTGTACGCATTATGTTCCTCCACGGCAGACCGTCAATGCACAGTATTACTGTTCGTTTTTGGAGCATCACCTGCGACCAGCTTTGAAAAAGAAGTGGCAACACTTTAAGTGCAACCCACCCATCATTTTGCACGACAATGCGCGGGTGCATACAGCGAAAGCTGTGGCTGTTCTGTTCGGTCGATGGGACTGGGAAGTACTATACCATCCACCATACTCCCCAGACTTAAGTCCTTGTGACTTTGATTTGATTCCGAAGATGAAGGAACCACTTCGCGACATTCGCTTCAGAACTGTTCCAGAGATTCGACAGGCAGTAGACTGCTCCATTCGCACCATCAACAGAACAGGCTCTGCTAACGATATACTACGTCTTCCACGTCGCGGGTAACGGGTTCTATACATCGCTGGTGATTACTTTGAAGGACAGTAATAGGTGCAAACATGTAACGCTTTTGTATCGGATGTGAATAAATAGTTGCGCGTATTTAATTTCCAACCCTCGTATAAATGATGAAATCACAAAAATTGAAATAGTTTCTCAGGAAATAATAAAGGAAATCAGAATGCTATAAAAACATAAGGTGCTGGTGTAGAAAAAAAAAATTACTACAGATTTATTAAAAATTGTGGGATACGATATTGTACCTCTCCTTGAAATTATAGGCCTATTTAAAATGAGTCTAGAGTTTTGCTGGTTACCAGAAGATTGGCAAAGAGTGATACTAGTAACAGTTCATAATGAAGGCGTTACAAATACGATTTAAAATTACAGGCCATTTGGTTTGACATTAGTGATAGGCAAAATGATGGAGAGATGGATATGCAACTAAATCATAAATGCCTGTGAGGAAAGAAACTGGTTTTTAGATCGACAACTTGGCTTTAGGCAAGGATATTCATGTGAATCTAAGCTGTTTGGCTACATGTAAGATATATCACAAGAATTGCACAAGGGAGGACAAGTTGACAATATGACACTAAATCTTAACAAGGCATTTGAGAGAGTGTGTTATAAAATGGTATTAATTAAAACTGTAATCTATTGGACTGGATGCAAAGAAGAGCAGCTAAATTTGTTGGTGCAGATTATCCCAGGACTCAGTCAGTAACTGATATAATAAAGGAGCTAGTTTGGGAGTCATTGGATAAAAGGAGGAAGGTGAAGAGTGTTGGGAATGTACAGGGCATATGTTGGTGATGGGGCTTGAAGGGATATTAGTCAAAGATTTAGGAATGCTGCATAGTAGAGAAACGGTGACCATGACCCCATACTGGACCTCGATTTCATGCGTATCGGATTGGGAAAATTTTTCCTTCCTTTGTTGGTAAGGATGTCAGGGGTTGGGACAAATTATGAAGTGAAGTGATGAATAATTTACCAAAAACCCTTAGGGAATTAAAATTTAAAATTCGTAAATCAGGAAAGAGAAGGGGGGGGAGGAATTTAACACTGCAATTGTAAAAGAAAATTTTCAAATATAATACGAAATGGAGTAATTAGATGACATTGGAAGTTTACACTGGAGTGTTAGCTCCAACGCAATTAAATTAATAATATTAATAGCAACTGTCCCAACACGCTACCCTGTGGATCTCCCATTTTTACTTAAACTTCTTTTGATACTACATTTCCTACCCTAAAGTTTTCTTTCCTAACTTTGAAAAATTCTTCTACCCTCCCCTCCAATAGTATTTACCTTAATTACGAAAATTTTATGGCTTATTCTGTCAATACCTTTGAAAGATGTAGTGCTAGACTATCAATTTGGCCTCCATTGTCCATTTCATCCGAAATACCTTACATACATCCTACAAACTGAGATTCACATGAATATCCTTGTTCAAAGCCATTTGCCTACTTGATAACCAGTTTCGCTCCTCACATATATTTCTGATCAATCCCTCCATTAATTTTCCTACCACTGATGTCAAACTGATTGGCCTCTAATTTTCAATTCTATTTCTCACCCCTCCATTGTGTACTGGGACTAATATCACACTTTTCCAGTCCTCTGAAAACAGAAAATATCCAGACTTAATTTAAACTCTTAGGACATCGGTAGTAATGTTATTTACACTAGACCCTCCATTTTTTTCAGGTTAGATAGTTTCTTCATGATACCCTCAGAATGAATATGAAATTTATTGGTCTCCTCATTTCTAATTATGTTGTTAAGCTCGTTCTCCCATTTAAACCCTTATGTGTCTGATTCATTGTGCCTATGGTCTCACTAAATCAGTTACTTAAAATTTCTGCCATTTTCAAATCTCAGTAAACTATTTCTCTATCCTTATTTCCACTTGACAGGAATTTTTCGGAAAGGATGGCCTTTTTAGATCCAATGTACTGGGAATTTGTATGGTTTATTTATGCAATGATGCCTGGATTAAATAAAGGTGTAATAATTACAGTATTAGGAGTAGCACTGGGGAGAGATGACATGACCACAAACTGGCGCATGTTCAGACTAAGATACTTTTTAGTTAAGGTAGATGACTATCTGATTATGACTAACTGAAATCAAACAATAAAGAGTCCTAAATACAGTAACACTGAAATAGTTGGTAGTCATATATCCTCCGATTATAGGTTCTATCTCAATTATTAATAGTGCTAACTACATTTAAGTATTATTTTATTTTTTTATTAATAAGGACAACATAATGTAAATGAACATATATAGACATAATGCACAATTTGAGATTTGGAAACACAGGTGCAGTTCCTAATTCTTTGTTTCAAATTATAACTTAAAAAGGTAAATTCATAGAATATATGAAAAGATTGTTTGTGTGGATGGGATAAAGTAATTGCAATAATCAATTTAAAATTGATGATTTTAATTGGAATGTCAGTGGAAACTGAGAGTGCAATGTGTTGTCTCCTGATTGCTGTGTCTTTGTAGAAGAAAAATAACGTACCCTGTAAAGTTATGTTAGAATCATTAGTCAGTTCATTCAATTTAACGCAAGTAGTTAATTTTCCTACTAGAATAATGAATAGCAGTCACTCAGCTATAGACAATTTTTCCTAGATACCTCAAAATTCAGTTATACCATCAAGCCATCCATCAATGGACTTTCGGATCATGATTTCCCAGTTACTAACCATCAACACATCAATGGGAACTACATCCAAGAGTTTTTAAACTTCAGGGTGTAATAAATGATAAGTCAGTTACTTGTTTTAGAAAGTGCCTCAATACCACAAACTGGGAACATGTTTACAGTGCACAAGGTATGGATGAAAATTACAACATTTTTCGTAGCATTGTATTAAATTACTTTGAAAATTGCTTCCCCTTGAAAAAGTATCGTGCTTTTCGATAAGAAAAAAATCCATGGATAACTATTGGTATTAGAACATCATGCATTTGTAAAAGGAAGTAATATATTGCTTCTAGGACAATCAGAATGCTAATGTTAAAACACATTAAAAACAGTACTGGAAAATACTGAAAAAGGTTTTTAAAGAATCTAAACGTATTACTGTTTTTTGTCATCAGTCTTTCTCCTTTCCAATCCTGTGCTAACCTCTTCATCTATATATACCCCTTACAACCCACGTCCTCAATTCTCTGCTTCAGATATTCTAATCTCTGTCTTCCTCTACAGTTCTTACCTTGGCTGTTGCCTCCATCAGAAAATTAACCAATTAACCATGTATCAAAATATGCCCTACAAGCCTGTCACTTCTTTCTGTAAGTTTCCACAAACATTTTTCCTCACCCATCATTTGAAAAACTCGTCCATTTCTTACTTTGTCAGTCCACTTAATTTTCAGCATTCTTCTTTCAAATGCCTCAATTTTCTTTCTTTCCTAAAGTCCATGTTTCGCTACCATAAAGTGCTGTGCTCCACACATAGAGTTTTTCAAAAGTTCTTTCTACTTCCTAAAAAAATATTTGAAACTAGTAGATTTCTCTTTATAATGAAGGCTCTTTTTGCTATTGCACAAACATAAAATTCATGACTGAAAATAAAATTATGACAATATGGTACATTGTGAAAAATGAAATAGGAAAAAACTAATCAAGCAAGTAATGAAATTTTTATCAAAGAAAATTCAGTACAATCTAATTTTTGAATTACTGATATATTGAATAAACATTTTTTATCTGTTGCTGATAAATTGACTGCTAATAGCTCAGTGACAAACAGGCTTCCAAGAAATTTTACTTTATGTCTGTAAAATTAGTTACTCCAGAAAATTATCAGGTCCCTTAAGAGCAGCAGTTTAATTAAATTGTGCCCCACATAATTAAGTTATATACTAAGTTATCTGCTTAATATATCTTTTACTTTAGGGTACTTTTGCCAAAAGGCTTAAAAGTATGTAGTAGTTGAACCACTCTATAAATAGGGAGATAAGTCAGCTGTATCGAATTACAGACCAATTTCATTACTAACAGCCTTCTCCAAAGTTTTTGAGGAAGCAATGTACAATAGTTTTTATGAATACCTTCAAAATAATTGATATTCTAACTAAGTCACAATTTAGTTTTCAAATGGGTCATTCAACAGAACTAGCTATATTTGCATTCACTGACAATATTTTGGAAGGAATAAATGAAAATTTAATTCCTGTGGGATTTTTTTTGTGACTTATCTAAAGCATTTGACTGGGTAGATCATAAAATTCTGATACAATATAGATGGCATTGTTATTAAATGGCTTGGTTCTTTCCTTCTAAATAGAAAACAGAAAGTATCAATGGAGATTCTAAGGCTTCCTTAAGAGGTCCACTGTTTTCTGGGTGGAAATTAATCAGACGTGGAGTACCTCAGGGTACTATATTGGGGTCATTATTGTTTTTAATATATATAAATGATGTACCCTGTGTTTCATCTAAATATTCGTCTAATTTGCAGACGACACAAACACAGGAATTAAAAATACTCCAGATTTATCTACAGAATATATTTCAAATTATGTCTTTGAACTGATTAGTAAATGGTTTACAGCTAATGGTATGTCTTTAAACTTTATAAAACTCAGAATATGCAATTCAGTACATCGCACAGATTAACACCAGATATAGACATAAAATTTGCAGGCCAGTCCATTCTAGAGGTAGAGAGTGTGAAATTTCTGGGTTTGTATATTGATCACAAATTAAATTGGAAATTACATGTTTCTGTCTTATTAAAACGATTGGGTGCAGCCACATTTGCAATTCGTAAAATTTCAACTACAGCAGGGCCGGATTAAGACAGCGTGGGGCCCGTAGCAAATGTGAAGAACAGGCCATTGATTTTTGCCTTCCGGGGGAAAATTACAGAGCTAAAAAAAAAAAAAAGGTCGCCCATGTAGCTTACATGAGGGCCCCTAGCAGACGCGAGGCACCCTAGAAGGAGGAGCAAGGCTCGTAGCATTTTGTACCTCCTGCTATGTGGTTAATCCGGTGCTGAACTATAGGTGATCTCCGTATGAGGCAGCTAGATTATTTTCCTTATTTTCACTCCTTATTGTCATATGGAATTATGTTCCGGGGCAATTCTACCCATAGAGATAAAGTGTTCAGAGCCCAAAAGAGTGTAATAAGAATTATGTGTGGGGTTAGCAATAGAACTTCATGTAGAGAGCTGTTCAAGAAGTTAGGGATTTTAACATTAGCGTCTGAGTATATATACACATTAATGTTATTTGTAGTCCCAAATTATACGTTGTTTGAAACAAATAGTAAAATACACAATTATGGCACTAGAAGTAAAAATGATCTTCACAAGACTTACAAGACATTGTCATTTGTTCAAAAAGGGGTCCGATATTCATGGATACATATCTTCAATATGCTCCCAACACATATTAAATGCTAGCAGATGATAAGAATAAATTCAGGAAAAAATTGAGAGTATTTTTAATTGACAACTCCTTCTACTCTGACGAAGAACTTATTTCTAACTTCTAAGGTATCTAAAAAATAACTGCCAGTAGCTTGTGTAAATGTAGTTTACATAATTAATTTACCATGTATGCTATGACTGTACATCTACTGGTGTACTTGTTATTTTGTTATGCAACTGTTTATCTGTAAATTGACAACTTTCCACATCCCACAGAGACAGTCTCTTATATTGGGATCAATGGAAAATGAATGTATTGTATTGTACAGTTATTTGAATAATCCAATTATCATCTTGGCCGCTACTTGCTAAACGGCGTTTTTTAAAATAACGGTTATTTGTAGCCGTTTGGATATTTGTGACCTATCTCTATGCTCAGCTATCTATCAGCTGATTGTGGTCCTGGTGTGTGTGTTTGCTGTAAGTTGTTGGTAATAGTGTGTATTAATCTCCCAAGATGTCAAGAGGAGGTGACATGGAGCCTTTTGTGGCTGTTTATATTAAAGAAGAGGTGAGTTTGTTCCTTTTATCTGTTTATAGAGTGGTACAGTGCATGCATTGGCGATTGCTATCGCTTACAACATGGACGAGACTTTCATTCCTGATTAGTTGGGAAAGTTTTTTGTTATTTACTTGTGTCTGGCAAATGAACTATCCCGAGTTACCACATTTTCTATTTATAATCGTGTAAGCTGAATCACACGAAGTTCATCCTACGTATAAACATGTCGTATATTTATTAGTTGGAATGTATGAGTATGAACAAATTCCCTTACAGTATTAACACAAGCATTAGTTTGTAGGGATTACTGGAGAACGCGATACCGGTAGAACTACTTTCCGCCGCGCAAAGCAATGACGTTACAACATGGCGCCTATGACGTAAACACCATCCAACGCAGCAACAAATGTAACTAACGGGACAGCACGGGAACTATGGGGTTATCTGGGCGGGGGACAAAAAATGTCAATATATTAACCCATATAAAGGGTAAAAACCAAAAAATGGTATCGTCATCTCCAATAAACCCCCACCCGCCCAACTGTATAACACGATACCACAATCTTGAAATCAAACATCACTTGAAAACTAAATTAGAACCCATGCAATCTAATAAAATTTTACACCAAAATCATGATATCCTAAGCACTTTCAACCATCCGTTCCATTAGAAACGCGATTCCGGTACATCAACATTAAATAACATACTTGTAATACTTCTACACACGAATTATCACCAAAGAATAATTACTTTATAATAAACCCTAAACCATTTTTTCCGACCTGCAAAATTACGCACGGATAAAACGTACACCAATACAAAACAGATAAATCTACTTCGTAAATAATTACTAAATAAATCTTCCGTTAGACCATTATAAAATAATAATGCCAAATCCTAGAACAATTAAGATGTCCAATAACACCAAACTTTCTTCCGCCAGAAAAATTAAAAATTCGCGAAAACGTTGTCGCAAGAAACGAACGAGAAAAAATTACCAATTCACTAAACAAAAACGTATTAACTTTTACAAAACACATGAACACTTACCGTATCAGTAGCCAACTAACCTTACTAATTAAAAAACAAAAAAGCAACTACAACACATAACCCACAATGTCTCATTAACCACCGACACTTATATCAAAACACTCACCAACATAAAATACCCCACAATCCACCACTAAAAGTTCCCACAAACACAAGACCGAAAACACACCAATAACTATAAAGAACCAACTACATACATACACTTTCACTACATTGATCCTAAATACACAAACAATGTCTCTTCAATCACATAACGGAAACCCATTTGCAAAATCTTCAACACCAATACCATCGATTCACAATTCTACCACCCAACACAAGTCACGACACAACACTCCATCATAACATAAACACATCCGCAATCCGACCAAACACTGACCGCCTATAAATACCCACAATATGTATCGACATCCAATATATATCGAAAATCTCAGATCGAATTCCTCCGCGCAGACACAATGTTATTGTACCGGAATCGCGATCTCCAGTACACCCAGTTTGTAAACATACGGCAATGAATCAGTGTCGAAATCTTAAATTTGTCACTAAGAATACAATTGCATATTTCAACCAGTTAGGTAACTCATTCCGTTCATGAAATTGATCAGAACAATCCTAATTACGTAGTATATGCTTTCCGTCCAGTTTATAACTATCCGACAGAGATATGTTGCAGATAACTCAAACGTGTGTCGACATGAATTAATATTAGTCCAAAAGCTGTTTTCTCTAATATGTTACTTTCCTGTTTTAATTATGCGAGTTTAGTTCTGGCGCTGTATTTCAATTTTATTAAATATATATTGGTCAACATAATGGCAATGATTTGAGTCCTAGTGTAAAATCATGAAATGTGATAAAATAGAATAGCTTGAGCATATGAGTCACTGATGTAAAATTACACATACTTAGTATCCTCTAATTGCTTACAGTGAGTGTTAGCAAAAGTTTCATGGAAAATTATTTTCCCTTGTTGCGTTATAAAGAGAGAAGTTTATTTGTACATATGAATATTTGTATTCATCGTTTACTCTGAGAAATTATCTGGTTTCAAGATGACATATTGTTATATGAAAGGATCAAAAGGTAGAGGACTGTAAATAGCTGCAGGTTGATCTGAACAGGATATCTAGTTGGGTTGGTAAACATATGATGAAGATAAATGCAAAGAAGAGTCAGCTTATTAGATACCCAGATAAAAAACTAAAGGTTGATTATGATTATAAGGTATGGAAAGAATTGTTGTTGAACATTTGGAATGTAAATATCTTGGCATTATATTCCTAAAGCTTAACAGGGCAGGATACATTTGACATGGAGTAGGAAAAGGCTTCACTTGTTTGAGAGAGTGATGAGGGGATGTGTGAGAGAAGAAAAGGAAATGAGTTATAAATCTTGGCTAGACCATTGCTTGAATATGGTAGTGTAGTATGGGACCCACATTTTAAGTATAAAATACAGGTGTAGGAGAGGGTGCAAAAAGGGGCTGCTAGATTTGTTTCAGGAAATTACCACAGAATGCAGTCAGTAACGAATATGATAAAAGAGCAGGAATGGGGTTAATTTGAAGACACAATGAGGATCATTAGAGTGTACCAGGCATATATTGGTGGTGGAAAGATATTGATGTAAGAATTAAAAGTATGCATGGAAGGGAAAAGATGACCACGACCACAAGCTGACACACTATTTCAGCAAAAGGGTGTTGGAAGATTCTCTTTTTTAAGCAAGGATGTGAGGGATTAGAATAAGTTACCAATAGCAATGATGAATAATTTACCAAAAACATTGAAAGAATTTAAAGTTGAAATTTGTATAGAGCAAATGTACGTGAGGGCAGGAATGTGTGTTAGGGAAATTACCACCTCAGCGTGCACTCAATTACAATTAAACTAAATTATTGTTTCAGTAAAATGCTGAATTATCATGAGGTCCAAATAACAAAGTTGTGACAAATACTTCTTATGTTTTGAGTTATTCTGTTATAAATTATGGGAAATTATAAAACAAACGATTACTTGAACAAGATTGTAGAGGTATATATTACTTGGAAATTATCTTCAATTGAATCTCCGAATTTGTAATAATATTTACACCATTCTCTACTGAAGATAATACACACAGACAATTATGGGTGGGTACCATTTTATAATAGTAACAGTTTGTTTTGCCCACTGCAGCTGTTAATATTTCACTGTGTGATTACATTATTTACATGAGTTGATCATCTTACACTCTTGGACGTGTGGAGGCTTTATGTCAGGGATAAACACTTTCTATGGGAGTTCTTTCCTGTCTGCCACTGGCCTTCTCAAAAACAAAAGTAATTATACAACAAATTTAACATTAAATTTTTATTCTTATAATTTTGAGAACTCCTGTTTAAGAAACATCACTTTTGCTGTTTTCCTGGTCATTCAGGTTCAGGGTATACAATAGAGATAATACTCTGTGTATATATTTCCATGAGTTTTGGTACCAGAATGAGGAGGTTGTTGACTGTGATTGTTTTAGCAACAGGGGAAACAGTTCCCTGTATCACTCCACAGGCATCTGAAGGCAGTGACATGAGAGCCAAGCCAGTGAATCAGCATTATTCTCTATTTGTTGTTAAAATATTTTCATGAAGTTAGTAGTTGGTAACTATACTGAGTTAGGCCATTTGCTTACTCAGTATCACATGAGTTATACTTGCCTATGTGTGTATATCAGCCTATGACAGAGTGCGGTGGGCGAGTGGAATGCTCTGGCCTCACATTCATGAGGACGTGGGATCAAACCCCATCTGCCTACCCAGAGTTGAGTTTTCTGTGGTTTTCCCAAACCACTCCAAGTGAATATTGGAATGATTCCTTCAAAAGATCATAGTTAATTTCCCACCAATCCTTGCCAGCAGTTTTTTCCCTCTTCTAATGATCTTGACATCAATGAGGTGTAAGACCAGAAGCAAAAAAAGTATCATATGGCAGATCACATTTCACTGTCTGCTTCGTAGTGTTCCTCAATGTGTATTCTAAATATTTATTAGGAAACCGTTTCTATAGTTACTAAACTGTAGCTAACCAATTCCATAAGTGACCCAGCTGTTACACTATTTTTCCATTTTGAAACCAGTACAGAATTATAAATCTGTACTAAACCACTTATTTGTTTCCATAATGCCACTGACTTGTTCCTATAATGTGCAGTTATTTTTATACTTACAATGAACATATACTTTCTAATGTAAAAGAATATCTGCCCCTAAACTTCTGTAACTAGAGATAATTGCTGTCAGTCTGCCAGTATGTCTTAGAAAAGCTGATACGTATTTGCCAGATATCCGTATTACTGCTGGTCTACAGTTTTTTTTTTAATGTGAGCCATATTTTTTGAGCAAACTAGCAGTTTAGTTGTGGTGTGCCTGCTTTCAAAAGTGAAGGTCCCTTGCTCTATTCCTGGTATTGGCCATATTTTTTTTTTTTTCTTTTACAGACCTTCACCAGCTTTCTTTGTCAGTGTAAAGATATACATGCATGCCACGCATTCATGCAGATATATGTTTGAATCTTGTTTAGATCATCCAGATTTTGTTTTCCATAATTTCCCAAAATCATTCTAGGTGAATGGGAAGTTGTTTCCTTCATAAGGCCATAGCTGAATTAATTCCCATTCCTTGATCCTCCCAGCTCTGGTAAAAAAAAATAATAATAATAAAAACAAAAATTAAGTAAGCTGTATTTCATGTTAAACTGAATGTTTTAGAGCAGGGATTGCCAACCCAAATGATCTTGCGGGCCACTTTGGAAATGCATCATAACTCTGCGGACCGTGTATGAAATCATATATCCCCATATTAGATTTAGACCCACTATAGAAATTTTTGGGAGTGAAAAATTAAAACATAATGATTTATTATTATTGTTTCCTATCGTTCCTACATGTAAACATAGATAATATAATAATAATGATACTCATAATTTCAACAGATAATTTTTGAATATATGCATGCACAAATAATGTATTTTTTAATACATTGGCTTTAACTACTTTAGCCATTATTATAAAATAAATATATTTTGTAAAATTGTGACGAATATCGCAGGCCGGAAAAATGTTCCAGGCGAGTTGGTCTCCCCTACGTTAGAGCCATCCTAACTCTCACACACTGACTTGATAGGCTCCCTGAGGAAGCCATACAATTGTTGATATTTTTTACAGATCCACAGGCATACCTGTTGCCACATGCCCTTTGAGATTATCACCTACCTCAACTTAAAATTTTTCGTCATCATAAGTAAATTTTCGTATTTTCCGCTCAACCTTTCTACACATATTAAACATTTCTTTTATTTTTTATTGATATTTTGCTTAAGGAAATTATGAAAACTGGTTTAAGTTATCTGTGTTTCCATTTCTCCAATTCAGCTTGTAATTGATTTGATACGTTTATCTCTCAATTCCATCATTTATTGACGTCAAATAAATTTATGAAGTCTTACTCAAACAGGAAATTGGTAATCTCCTTCACAATTGGATGAACTTGTGGGCAAGAAGCATTTATGCCTGTCATTACCAATAAAGTGTGCCCTGTGCCCTTGTCATCTGGATTTTATTTTTCCATGGATCCCCAAAGTTGTTCTAGATGATTGCGAGATTGTACCTAATAAATGTCAAGACCAATTTCCTACCGTCTTTGCTCACAATCTTCTCCTGGTTCTAAAAAGCTTTTTATACATGAGATGTAATGCATTAACAAAAAAGTAATTTTTTAGCATTATCTGGAATCTTTAGTTACACAGAATATATTTTACAGTGCATTTCAGCAACCAAAGACTGTACATGTGTGTGTTAACTTCCAAAATAAGTTGGTGGAGTGCTTTCTTGTAGCTGTTAATGGATTTTTGCCCTTGGGAAAAAAATATTTATTGTCGGTATTATATTAATACCTGAAGCTGTGTAAACTGAATTGACCTTGGTTGAGGAGGTTATTTTTGCTTGTTGTACATTTTATCTTCATGTAATATGTAAGTTATAGGGACATTACTGTTTGAGGTTATTTGCTTTTACGAGGCGTGTTTTTTAAGTAAGGTCCTGTTTGTACATAAGTACACAACGAAAGGTTATTTCAAAAAAGTAAAATTATTTTCAGAAAGTACATACTTTACTCTATTTTTCGACATAGTTGCCAAGTTTGTTCAAATACTTATCATACCTCTCAACCAATTTTAAAATACCCTCTTCATAAAAACTTTCCGCCTGCTCCGATAACCAAGAGTTCACTGCCGTTTTCACGTCGTCGTCATCATTGTAACGGTTGCCACTGAGGTGTTGTTTGAGGTAGAAGAACAGATGGTAATTGCTTAGCTCAAGATCAGGACTGTAGGGTGGGTGGTCTAAAACTTCCCAGCCAAAACTGTCCAACAAATCGCGGGTGTGACCTGCAGTATGACGTCTTGCATTGTCATGGAGAAGGACAATTCTCTTTGTCAGCATGCTGCGTATTTTGTTTTGAATCGCTCTGCATAGCTTTCTCAGGGTTTTGCTGTATGCTTCTGCATTGATAGTGGTTCCTCGTTGCATGAAGTCGAGAAACAAAACACCATGCCTATCCCAAAACTCCGACGTCATGATTTTGCACTGGGACAGAGTCTGTTTGGCCTTCACCTTTACAGGCGAGTGTGTGTGTCTCCATTCCATGCTCTGTTGCTTCGATTCGGGCGTGATATGCGAAACCCATGTTTCGTCTCCAGTTACGATCTGACTCAAGAAGCCATCACCTTCTTCGTGATAACGGGTCAAGAACTTCATCGCACATTCAAATATTTGGTTTTTGTGGTCCTCTCTTAGGAGTTTCGGGACCCAAATGGAGCACAGTTTCCTAAACATTAGGTGTTCAGAAACATTTTGTAAAGCACTGATCTCGACACGTCAGGAAATTCGTTTGAGAGACCTGTTATTGTGAAGCGCCTGTTCTCCCGAATCCTCGCTTCAACTGAAGCCACCAAATCGTCTGTAATCGAAGAAGGGCGGTCCTTTGCTTTCACTCATAACAGTATCGCCGTACACTTCGCAAATCTGTCGATGAATTTCTGCAGCAGACAGGTTCCTTTCTGACAAAAACCGTATCACTGAGCGAACCTCACACGCGGCGGGCGAATTGATAGTCTTAAACATATTGAAAGCACAGAACAGAACCGTAGAGGTTAGCTACAGAGCTGAAACTGAGCACAGTTGTTCCCGAGGCATACCTGTACACGACGCACGCGCTCGTTGAGGTAATCGCGCGAACTACTAGTGTCTAAAACAAAACGGACTTTACTTCAAAAACACGCCTCATATTTGTAATTGGTTTGGTGCTACTAGATTTTAAGGTCTTTAGTTTCTCTGATACCTTTCAATCAGTTAATATTGGTGTTAAATTGTATTACCAAAGTATGTAAGTTTTTCATATTTAAATTATTTTCTGTGGTTTTATTTTCTGATTTTATTAGTAAATTATGATGTCTCTTTTTTCAGAATATTCCAGAGGACAATGAACAAGAGGATATATTATTGCAACCCATTCTTGACAGGTATGGTAGTTCCTTGGTATTAACAGTTGCCAGTTCTGTATAGATTCATGTTACTGTAAAGTCTGATTAGCATGTGACACAGTCTAAAACATATGTTATTCTGAATTAATATACTGCATCTGTGCTATATTGAAGAATTCAGCATGTTAAAATTTAAAATTAACATCACAATGGTCGGATATTTAACACTGCATTTTTTAATTTTTTTTTTATTTAAATGAAGCTAAGTAACTAAATTCTTTATAATCATTAAGAATTTACAATTCATTTAATAATAAATTCAAATCTCCCGTTCATTACACTTATAGTTTGTACTAAATTTTCATTATTTTTGGGATCTGTTTTTTCCCCCCTAAAACTTATGTGTTCTGTTTCCTTAATATTTTAAACTGAGTTTATAGTAAGTGTCATACTGTTGTTGACTTTACTTGCTAACATCATTGACACAGCAATGTCCCCTGTTTAAACATTGTTTTCTCAGGCATCTTGTGATTGAACATCTCTCGACACTACCACACATATTATAAATCAACAATTATTTTGAAATAATAATTTGTTTGTCTTCTTTCTTAAACCACTTAAGTCTGTGGTAATTTCATCTTAAGGGCAAGTTATCTAAATAGTAACATAGTTTTATTTATATTTGTAATTTTTCTAGTAGATGTGTTTTTTAAATAATGATTTCCTGGTTCTATCGGTACAATACAATACATTCATTTTCCATTGATCCCAATATAAGAAACTGGCTCTGTAGGATCTAGAAAGTTGTCAATTTACATATAAACAATTGCATAACAAAATAATAAGTACACCACTAGATGTACCGTCATAGCATTCATGTTACATTAAACAATGCCATTACAAAATAATACATACACCAGAAGATGTACAGTCATAGCATACATGGTACACACTTTGACAATAAATTTAGCTACCGCTGAAAAATTCTATCACTCTTATTTTGCACAATCTGGCATCAATGTCATCCTAAGAAACAGTAACGCAATACTAGCTTGCCAGTATTGCGTTACTGTTTCCTCGGATGACATTGATGTCAGATTGTGCAAAATAAGAGTGATAGAATTTTTCAGCTGGTGGCCAAATTTATTGTCAAAGTGTGTACATAAAAAAAATCCATAGCAAAATAATACATACACAACAAGATGTATTATCATAACATACGTGGTACCGTAAATAATTTTGTAACAAACTAAATACATACACCACGAGATGTACAGTCATAGCATACATGATAAATTAATTACGTAAACTATATTTACACAAAATACTGGCTGTTATTTTTTAGATACCTTAGAAATAAATTCTTCAATTTTTTCCTGAATTTATTCTTATCATCTGCTAGACATTTAATATGTGTTGGAAACATATTGAAGATATGTATCCCTGAATATTGGACCCCTTTTTGAACAAATGACAATGACTTGTAAGTCTTGTGAAAATCATTTTTACTTCTAGTGCCATATTTATGTATTTTAGTATTTGTTTCAAACAAAGTATAATTTGGGACTACAAAGAACATTAATGTGTAAATATACTCAGACGCTAATGTTAAAATCCCTAACTTCTTGAACAGCTCTCTACATGAAGTTCTATTGCTTAATCGCACACATAATTCTTATTACACGCTTTTTTGCTCTGAACACTTTGTCTCTATGGGTAGAACTCCCCCAGAATATTATTCCATATGACAATAAGAAGTGAAAATAAGCAAAATAAACTAGCTGCCTCATACGAAGATCACCTATAGCTAAAATTGTACGAATTGCAAATGTGGCTAAACCCAATCGCTTTAGTAAGTCAGAAACATGTACTTTCCAATTTAAATTATTATCAATATAGAAACCTAGAAATTTCACACTCTCTACTCTTTTATGTCTATATCTCATGTTAATATGTGTGATGTACTGAATTGCATATACTGAGTTTTATCAAAGTTTAAATGCAAGCCATTGGCTATAAACCATTTATTAATCATTTCAAAGACATAATTTAAAATATATTCTGTAGATATATCTGGAGTGTTTTTAATTCCTATGTTTGTGTCATCTGCAAATTGGACAAATTTTGAGTTTTAGATGAAAAACAGGGTACATCATTCATATATATTAAAACAATAGTGGCCCCGATATAGAACCCTGAGGTACTCCACATCTGA
>JARYHS010006964.1:6348592-6363764 GCA_031002005.1 Vandiemenella viatica
TGCTTTTCACGTATTTTATGATGATGATATAAAATTTTAATAAAGTGTTTTTAGTTAACCACCTTTAAAAAAATGCTCTTTATTATGCCTAATCCTGTATATATAAATAAGACACAAATTCCAGACACATCCTAAAAAAAATAGTTATGCAATATGCACCACTGTGTACACATAGAATACTAACCATATATATTCTCATATCAGAGTTCTAATTTTACCTCCAATAGAATACCAACATCTTTCCAGCAGAAGAATGGTATATTATGTTAAGGAATAAATAAATAGTTATTACACACCACTATACTATATATCTGATACATATAGTTCTGCAAGTAAGGAGTAGTTTTATAGAAGGTGTTTTGTAAAATTGAGTTTTAGAACTAGCTTCCCCATTTTTGACAAATTTTGAAATTATAATTCAGTAAAGATTTCCTAATTTACTATATAATATGAATTACATCTGCTGCTGCATCTTTCATACAGAACTCAGTAATGTACTACTGTGATAGTGGCATAGAGAAATAGGAGGAATTATCGTTTGGGGATATGTTTTCAGCAAAGTGTATGTTTTAAATGTTTTAGTTCTCAGTTCTTTTCGATGATAAATATAGAAACTACTAGGAAATATCAGTTCCTAGATGGAAAATACCACTTAGAGCAGCAGACAGTGTGTATACTCATCCAAAGATGTTCTGTAAGTCAAATGCTTACCCCAAATTTTCAACTTCAGTAGAAATATTTTAAATTGTCATCAGCAACACAATCCTTATTTTGCGACCAGTTTGTCCATTAAATTAATAAAATTCTGTCCACACTGTTTACTGAAAAAACTGCAATGGCTGAATAGGTGGCATAACTACCAAAGATCCTGATGTACTAATTTAGCCTTTCCATTTTGGTGTAGCTTAACTTCCCAGTTAACAACTATCCATAAGTGTACGATACTTCACAAAAACCTGGTGTTTCCATAAGCTCACTCTGGAATTTATGCTTATCAATATTTTGTATATCTTAATAGATGCAAAGTACACTAGACTCTTGTTTTTCATTTTGTAGCCAATCAATCTCATCTCTGTATAAAGAATAGAAGCAGCACTGACTTAACAAAAAGTCTGTTCCGATAGCACTGTGGGGGAAAGAATGGAGGAAATTGGGGAGGTCTAATGCTGTGGTGCTACTATTGCTAGCAGAAAAACAATAACTTTTTTTTCAATACTATATTCGCCTCATTAAAAGTTGTGGACTTTTTAATATTTCACATCTATTATCAGTGGAACTAGGAATCTCCAATCACATAAAGACTATACTGTGTGAGCTTCCGGGATACACCATGCATGAAGGATTCATCCTACTTCCCACCTTAAAGAACATTATCTTTATGCCCACTTCTACTCACATGGAGAAATTTATCATAAGCACAGTTTAAAAGTTGTGAGTAAAGCAGTCATCCATGTACGTCAGATACAACAACTACTTCAAGGTAAGGTTGCAAACAGCTAAAACATGAAAAGCTTCAACAAATACACTGGCCACAGCTAGAGATAGTGGAGACACCATTGCTACTAACTCCTTTTGTTGGCAGAAATCCTTCATTATTAAAGAATGAAAATTTGATCAACAAAATACACATATATGAACATACTTTATATTAACACGGTAAATAACACTATACTAAAGTAAAAATATGGAAGATAAACTCCAAATAAAATAATAAAGGACTTATTCAGTAGTAGCAGTTCTCTAAAAATTTCTAAATATAGAAAATACCTGAAAATTTTAAAGAAAAAGCAATAAAAAGTAACTATTATATGAATTTAGAATTGATACTATAATGCCATTATGGTATAGTTGGAATTGTTAACAATGGCTTAGTTCTTATATTCTAAATAGAAAACAGAAACTATTAATGGAGAATTTTATGGCTACCTTAAGGAGTCCACTGATTTCTGAGTGGAAATTAATCAGATGTGGAGTACCTAAGGGTTCTATATCGGGGCCACTATTGTTTTTAATATGTATGAATGATGTACCCTGAGTTTCATCTAAAACTCAAAATTATTCCAATTTGCAGATGACACAAACATAGGAATTAAAAACACTCCCGATATATCTACAGAATATATTTTAAATTATGTCTTTGAATGATTAATAAATGGTTCACAGCCAATGGCTTGCCTTTAAACTTTGATAAAACTCAGTATATGCAATTCAGTACATCACACATATTAACATGAGATATAGACATAAAAGAGTAGAGAGTGTGAAATTTCTAGGTTTCTATATTGATAATAATTTAAAATGGAAAGTACATGTTTCTGACTTACTAAAGCGATTGGGTTTAGCCACATTTGCAATTCGTACAATTTTAGCTATAGGTGATCTTCGTATGAGGCAGCTAGTTTATTTTGCTTATTTTCACTCCTTATTGTCATATGGAATAATATTCTGGGGCATTCTACCCATAGAGACAAAGTGTTCAGAGCCCAAAAAGCGTGTAATAAGAATTATGTGTGGGGTAGCAATAGAACTTCATGTAGAGAGCTGTTCAAGAAAGTTAGGGATTTTAACATTAGCGTCTGAGTATATTATACACATTAATGTTCTTTGTAGTCACAAATTATACTTTGTTTGAAACAAATAGTAAAATACACAATTATGGCACTAGAAGTAAAAATGATTTCACAAGACTTTACAAGTCATTGTCATTTGTTCAAAAAGGGGTCCGATATTCAGGGATACATATCTTCAATATGCTTCCAACACATATTAAATATCTAGCAGATGATAAGAATAAATTCAGGAAAAAATTGAAGAATTTATTTCTAAGGTATCTAAAAAATAACAGCCAGTATTTTGTGTAAATATAGTTTACATAATTAATTTATTATGTATGCTATGACTGTACATCTTCTGGTGTATGTATTATTTTGTAATGGAATTGTTTAATGTACCATGTATGCTATGACTGGTACATCTAGTGGTGTACTTATTATTTTGTTATGCAACTGTTTATATGTAAATTGACAACTTTCTAGATCCTACAGAGCCAGTTTCTTATATTGGGATCAATGGAAAATGAATGTATTGTATTGTACCGATAGAACCAGGAAATCATTATTTAAAAAACACATCTACTAGAAAAATTACAAATATAAATAAAACTATGTTACTATTTAGATTACTTGCCCTTAAGATGAAATTACCACAGACTTAAGTGGTTTAAGAAAGAAGACAAACAAATTATTATTTCAAAAGAATTGTTTTATAAGATGTGTTGTAGTGTCGAGAGATGTTCAATCACAAGATGCCTGAGAAAACAATGTTTAAACACGGGACATTGCTGTGTCAATGATGTTAGCAAGTAAAGTCAACAACAGTATGACACTTACTATAAACTCAGTTTAAAATATTAAGGAAACAGAACACATAAGTTTTAGGGGGGAAAAAAACAGGATCCCAAAAATAATGAAAATTTAGTACAAACTAATAAGTGTAATGAATCGGGAGATTTGAATTTATTATTAAATGAATTAGTAAATTCTTAATGATTATAAAGAATTTAGTTACTTAGCTTCATTTAAATAAAAAAAAAATTAAAAAATGCTGTGTTAAATATCCGACCATTGTGATGTTAATTTTAAAATTTTAAGATGCTGAATTCTTCAATATAGCACAGATGCAGTATATTAATTCAGAATAACATATGTTTTAGACTGTGTCACATGCTAATCAGACTTTACAGTAACATGAATCTATACAGAACTGGCAACTGTTATACCAAGGAACTACCATACCTGATCAAGAACGGGTGGCAATAATATATCCTCTTGTTCATTGTCCTCTGGAATATTCTGAAAAAAGAGACATCATAATTTACTAATAAATCAGAAAATAAAACCACAGAAAACAATTTAAATATGAAAAACTTACATACTTTGGTAATATAATTAACACCAATATTAACTGATTGAAAAGGTATCAGAGAAACTAAAGACCTTTAAAATCTAGTAGCACCAAACCATTACAAATATGAGGCGTGTTTTTGAAGTAAAGTCCTGTTTGGTTTAGACACTAGTAGTTCGCGCGATTACCTCAACGAGTCGCGTGCGTCGTGTACAGGTATGCCTCGGGAACAACTGTGCTCAGTTTCAGCTCTGTAGCTAACCTAGTACGGTTCTGTTCTGTGCTTTCAATATGTTTAAGACTATCAATTCGCCCGCCGCGTGTGAGGTTCGCTCAGTGATACGGTTTTTGTCAGAAAGGAACCTGTCTGCTGCAGAAATTCATCGACAGATTTGCAGAAGTGTACGGCGATACTGTTATGGGTGAAAGCAAAGGACCGCCCTTCTTCGATTACAGACGATTTGGTGGCTTCAGTTGAAGCGAGGATTCGGGAGAACAGGCGCTTCACAATAACAGGTCTCTCAAACGAATTTCCTGACGTGTCGAGATCAGTGCTTTACAAAATGTTTCTGAACACCTAAAGTTTAGGAAACTGTGCTCCATTTGGGTCCCGAAACTCCTAAGAGAGGACCACAAAAAACCAAATATTTGAATGTGCGATGAAGTTCTTGACCCGTTATCACGAAGAGGTGATGCTTCTTGAGTCAGATCGTAACTGGAGACGAAAACATGGGTTTCGCATATCACGCCCGAATCGAAGCAACAGAGCATGGAATGGAGACACACACACTCGCCTGTAAAGGTGAAGGCCAAACAGACTCTGTCCCAGTGCAAAATCATGACGTCTGAGTTTTGGGATAGGCATGGTGTTTTGTTTCTCGACTTCATGCAACGAGGAACCACTATCAATGCAGAAGCATACAGCAAAACCCTGAGAAAGCTATGCAGAGCGATTCAAAACAAAATACGCAGCATGCTGACAAAGGGAATTGTCCTTCTCCATGACAATGCAAGACGTCATACTGCAGGTCACACCCGCGATTTGTTGGACAGTTTTGGCTGGGAAGTTTTAGACCACCCACCCTACAGTCCTGATCTTGAGCTAAGCAATTACCATCTGTTCTTCCACCTCAAACAACACCTCAGTGGCAACCGTTACAATGATGACGACGACGTGAAAACGGCAGTGAACTCTTGGTTATCGGAGCAGGCGGAAAGTTTTTATGAAGAGGGTATTTTAAAATTGGTTGAGAGGTATGATAAGTATTTGAACAAACTTGGCAACTATGTCGAAAAATAGAGTAAAGTATGTACTTTCTGAAAATAATTTTACTTTTTTGAAATAACCTTTAGTTGTGTACTTATGTACAAACAGACCTTACTTAAAAAACACGCCTCGTAAAAGCAAATAACCTCAAACAGTAATGTCCCTATAACTTACATATTACATGAAGATACAAATGTACAACAAGCAAAAATAACCACCTCAACCAAGGTCAATTCAGTTTACACAGCTTCAGGTATTAATATAATACCGACAATAAATATTTTTTCCCAAGGGCAAAAATCCATTAACAGCTACAAGAAAGCACTCCACCAACTTATTTTGGAAGTTAACACACACATGTACAGTCTTTGGTTGCTGAAATGCACTGTAAAATATATTCTGTGTAACTAAAGATTCCAGATAATGCTAAAAATTACTTTTTTGTTAATGCATTACATCTCATGTATAAAAAGCTTTTTAGAACCAGGAGAAGATTGTGAGCAAAGACGGTAGGAAATTGGTCTTGACATTTATTAGGTACAATCTCGCAATCATCTAGAACAACTTTGGGGATCCATGGAAAAATAAAATCCAGATGACAAGGGCACAGGGCACACTTTATTGGTAATGACAGGCATAAATGCTTCTTGCCCACAAGTTCATCCAATTGTGAAGGAGATTACCAATTTCCTGTATTGAGTAAGACTTCATAAATTTATTGACGTCAATAAATGATGGAATTGAGAGATATACGTATCAAATCAATTACAAGCTGAATTGGAGAAATGGAAACACAGATAACTTAAACCAGTTTTCATAATTTCCTTAAGCAAAATATCAATAAAAATAAAAGAAATGTTTAATATGTGTAGAAAGGTTGAGCGGAAAATACGAAAATTTACTTATGATGACAAAAATTTTAAGTTGAGGTAGGTGATAATTTCAAAGGGCATGTGGCAACAGGTATGCCTGTGGATCTGTAAAAAATATCAACAATTGTATGGCTTCTTCAGGGAGCCTATCAAGTCAGTGTGTGAGAGTTAGGATGGCTCTAACGTAGGGGAGACCAACTCGCCTGGAACATTTTTCCGGCCTGCGATATTCGTCACAATTTTACAAAATATATTTATTTTATATAAATGGCTAAAGTAGTTAAAGCCAATGTATTAAAAAATACATTATTTGTGCATGCATATATTCAAAAATTATCTGTTGAAATTATGAGTATCATTATTATTATATTATCTATGTTTACATGTAGGAACGATAGGAAACAATAATAATAAATCATTATGTTTTAATTTTTCACTCCCAAAAATTTCTATAGTGGGTCTAAATCTAATATGGGGATATATGATTTCATACACGGTCCGCAGAGTTATGATGCATTTCCAAAGTGGCCCGCAAGATCATTTGGGTTGGCAATCCCTGCTCTAAAACATTCAGTTTAACATGAAATACAGCTTACTTCACATAATTTTTGTTTTTAATATTATTATTTTATTTTTTTACCAGAGCTGGGAGGATCAAGGAATGGGAATTAATTCAGCTATGGCCTTATGAAGGAAACAACTTCCCATTCACCTAGAATGATTTTGGGAAATTATGGAAAACAAAATCTAGATGATCTAAACAAGATTCAAACATATATCTGCATCAATGCATGGCATGCATGTATATCTTTACACTGACAAAGAAAGCTGGTGAAGGTCTGTAAAAGAAAAAAAAAAAAATATGGCCAATACCAGGAATAGAGCAAGGGACCTTTCACTTTTGTAAGCAGGCACACCCCAACTAAACTGCTAGTTTGCTCCAAAAAATATGGCTCACATTTAAAAAAAAAAAAATAACTGTTAGACCAGCAGTAATACAGATATCTGGCAAATACCTATCAGCTTTTCTAAGACATACTGGCAGACTGACAGCAATTATCTCTATTTACAGAAGTTTAGGCGCAGATATTATTTTACATTAGAAAGTATATGTTCATTGTAAGTATAAAAATAATGGCACATTATAGGAACAAGTCAGTGGCATTATGGAAACAAATAAGTGATTTAGTACAGATTTATAATTCTGTACTGGTTTCAAAATGGAAAAATAGTGTAACAGCTGGGTCACTTATGGAATTGGTTAGCTACAGTTTAGTAACTATAGAAATGGTTTCCTAATAAATATTTAGAATACACATTGAGGAACACTACGAAGCAGACAGTGAAATGTGATCTGCCATATGATACTTTTTTTGCTTCTGGTCTTACACCTCATTGATGTCAAGATCATTAGAAGAGGGAAAAAACTGCTGGCAAGGATTGGTGGGAAATTAACTATGATCTTTTGAAGGAATCATTCCAATATTCACTTGGAGTGGTTTGGGAAAACCACAGAAAACTCAACTCTGGGTAGGCAGATGGGGTTTGATCCCACGTCCTCATGAATGTGAGGCCTGAGCATTCCACTCGCCCACCGCACTCTGTCATAGGCTGATATACACACATAGGCAAGTATAACTCATGTGATACTGAGTAAGCAAATGGCCTAACTCAGTATAGTTACCAACTACTAATTTCATGAAAATATTTTAACAACAAATAGAGAATAATGCTGATTCACTGGCTTGGCTCTCATGTCACTGCCTTCAGATGCCTATGGAGTGATACAGGGAACTGTTTCCCCTGTTGCTAAAACAATCACAGTCAATAACCTCCTCATTCTGGTACCAAAACTCATGGAAATATATACACAGAGTATTATCTCTATTGTATACCCTGAACCTGAATGACCAGGAAAAAAGCAAAAGTGATGTTTCTTAAACAGGAGTTCTCAAAATTATAAGAATAAAAATTTAATGTTAAATTTGTTGTATAATTACTTTTGTTTTTGAGAAGGCCAGTGGCAGACAGGAAAGAAATCCCATAGAAAGTGTTTATCCCTCACATAAAGCCTCCACACGTCCAAGAGTGTAAGATGATCAACTCATGTAAATAATGTAATCACACAGTGAAATATTAACAGCTGCAGTGGGCAAAACAAACTGTTACTATTATAAAATGGTACCCACCCATAATTGTCTGTGTGTATTATCTTCAGTAGAGAATGGTGTAAATATTATTACAAATTCGGAGATTCAATTGAAGATAATTTCCAAGTAATATATACCTCTACAATCTTGTTCAAGTAATCGTTTGTTTTATAATTTCCCATAATTTATAACAGAATAACTCAAAACATAAGAAGTATTTGTCACAACTTTGTTATTTGGACCTCATGATAATTCAGCATTTTACTGAAACAAGAATTTAGTTTAATTGTAATTGAGTGCACGCTGAGGTGGTAATTTCCCTAACACACATTCCTGCCCTCACGATACATTTGCTCTATACAAATTTCAACTTTAAATTCTTTCAATGTTTTTGGTAAATTATTCATCATTGCTATTGGTAACTTATTCTAATCCCTCACATCCTTGCTTAAAAAAGAGAATCTTCCAACACCCTTTTGCTGAAATAGTGTGTCAGCTTGTGGTCAGTGGTCATCTTTTCCCTTCCATGCATACTTTTAATTCTTACACCAATATCTTTCCACCACCAATATATGCCTGGTACACTCTAATGATCCTCATTGTGTCTTCAAATTAACCCCATTCCTGCTCTTTTATCATATTCAGTTACTGACTGCATTCTGTGGTAATTTCCTGAAACAAATCTAGCAGCCCCTTTTTGCACCCTCTCCTACAGCTGTATTTGATACCATATTCAAGCAATGGTCTAGCCAAGATTTGTAACTCATTTCCTTTTCTTCTCTCGCACATCCCCTCATCACTCTCTCAAACAAGTGAAGCCTTTTCCTACTCCATGTCAAATGTATCCTGCCCTGTTAAGCTTTGTAAATATAATGCCAAGATATTTACATTCCAAATGTTCAACAAACAATTCTTTCCATACCTTATAATCATAATCAACCTTTAGTTTTTTATCTGGGTATCTAATAAGCTGACTCTTCTTTGCATTTATCTTCATCATATGTTTACCAACCCAACTAGATATCCTGTTCAGATCAACCTGCAGCTATTTACAGTCCTCTACCTTTTGATCCTTTCATATAACAATATGTCATCTTGAAACCAAATAATTTCTCAGAGTAAACGATGAATACAAATATTCATATGTACAAATAAACTTCTCTCTTTATAACGCAACAAGGGAAAATAATTTTCCATGAAACTTTTGCTAACACTCACTGTAAGCAATTAGAGGATACTAAGTATGTGTAATTTTACATCAGTGACTCATATGCTCAAGCTATTCTATTTTATCACATTTCATGATTTTACACTAGGACTCAAATCATTGCCATTATGTTGACCAATATATATTTAATAAAATTGAAATACAGTGCCAGAACTAAACTCGCATAGTTAAAACAGGAAAGTAACATATTAGAGAAAACAGCTTTTGGACTAATATTAATTCATGTCGACACACGTTTGAGTTATCTGCAACATATCTCTGGTCGGATAGTTATAAACACATTGCTGGACGGAAAGCACATACTACGTAATTAGGATTGTTCTGATCAATTTCATGAACGGAATGAGTTACCTAACTGGTTGAAATATGCAATTGTATTCTTAGTGACAAATTTAAGATTTCGACACTGATTCATTGCCGTATGTTTACAAACTAATGCTTGAGTTCATACTGTAAGGGAATTTGTTCATACTCATACATTCCAACTAATAAATATACGACATGTTTATACGTAGGATGAACTTCATGTGATTCAGCTTACACGATTAAATATAGAAAATGTGGTTAATCGGGATAGTTCATTAAGCCAGATACAAGTAAATAACAACATACTTTCCCAACTAATCAGGAATGAAAGTCTCCTCCATGTTGTGGGACAGCAATCACCAATGCATGCACTGTACCACTCTATAAACAGATAAAAGGAACAAACTCACCTCTTCTTTAATATAAACAGCCACAAAAGGCTCCATATCACCTCCTCTTGACATCTTGGGAGATTAATACACACTATTACCAACAAGTTACAGCAAACACACACACCACGACCACAAACAGCTGATAGATAGCTGACCAGAGACAATATATTTATTGTGATCTATGCAGCCTGTACCAAAGATACTAATTCAATATCGCGATTGGCTTGAGCAACGTGAATTTCAGTATTTCAGAAGAATGCACATTTTCTCCACCCATCAAAAAGTAGTACCGACCTTATAAAGTGCTTCGATACAATCTCTTATTCACATTCTTCATCGAGATTTAAAGAAAACATCGCTAAAAATTAAATTATAATTGTCGATATATAAGGCGACTTCGCAATTGCGAAATGCTGCCACTCAAAAAATACCGTAAATATTGTCTGTACTACGATAATATTAATATATCAACATACACAAAATTAAATTGAACAATCCGGTTCTATTTGATAACGCGTATGCATCAAACTGCGTTGCAATCGGCGCTTGCGAAGGTTTTAATGAAATGTAGGAGATCATAGTTTAATCATCTTCGCTATTTTATCAATAAATTGTTTTTAATGAAAGAATTTTTGGTGAAATTGTGGCTGCCCACTCTATTAGTTAGATAGATAGTTAGATAGACAGATATGTTCACTTTGATCCCATGTGAGAATAATCTCGGGGATGTGGAACAGTACATACACTTATTAGTAATGTCAATATTACTATATAATTGATAATATTATTATATATTAACAACAAGTTAGCTACAACCCATTAGTATAACCAATATCTCCTGTGATCTACAAATACAATCCCGAGTTAATTAATACTTATTATGTGGAACAGTGTATACACTTGTTACCAGCATCTAATAACCAGTTATTTTCTTACCAACCAGTTACCATGATAAGTTTCACTGTAATTTGCGACTACATATTATATCATGTTAGTTGCTATTTATGTGAAACAGTACACACACCTATTAACAATATCAATTATATTACCAACTCATAAGCTGTCAATTACTTAAAAACCTGTTAGTATTTTTCACAGCAGTTTTTGAGTGCATGCTATCCCATGTTAGTTACTATATATGAGTGAAATTTTCTAAACAGTGTAATTACTTCATTTGTCAAAAGTTTCAGCAGAAAAAAAAAAAAAAAACATATATCATTTTAGTAATTGTGGACAACTTTGTCACCTTCCCCTTCCATACACCATATATACTATTTTATCAGTCATTCCTAGTTACCAAATTCCAAGAAGAAAATTCTTTCACAGAGTAAAATGAGTTCTGAAGCAGAAACTCTTTCAGTTTGGACTTAAAGTAGTTGGGTTTTTGTAGATAACATTTAATTTCTGTTGGTAAGACATTGAATAAGGAAGCTCCAGTAAATGTTAACCCTTTCTGTACAATTGACAGTGATTTGTAATCCTTGTGAATATTATATTTATTCCTAGTATTATGGCTATGTATGTCAGCATTAAGATTGAAGTGTTCAGGATATTCCACTACAAATGATAGTACTGTGCTGGCATTGTTAATACACCCAGGTTTTTAAATAGATTTCTGCACGACGTCTGTGGGCTTGCTCCACAAATAGTTCTTATAGCACGCTTTTGCAATTTAAATACCCTCTGTGCTTGTGACGAGTTTCCCCAGAGTGAGATGCCATAAGTGAGCAGGGAATGAAAATATGCAAAATATACTAACTTTCTGGTTTTTATATTAGCTATTCTAGATATTACCCTCAGTGAAAATGTTGCAGAATTCAGTTTTATAAGAAGTTGTTGAATATGTTGTTTCCCATTCAATTTGTTATCTATATTCACACCCAGGAATTTTGTGAAACTGCTTTCATTGATTGCTTTTCCTTCTGAGATCACATTATAGCCGTTCTTTGTTTTATTTTTTGTAACAAACTGAAGTAACTGTGTCTTTTCTACATTAATTATTAGTTTGTTGGCATTAAACCACCTGTTGATTTTCTTTATATCATTTGCTGGGTTTTCGAGGTTTTGTGCTAATGGGTCTTTCAACGATATGCTAGTATCATCTGCAAAGCGCAGCATGTGTTCATTATCACCTAGTATATATGGTAGATCATTTATATAGATTAAGAACAGCAGAGGGCCAAGAATTGAACCCTGAGGCACACCAAATTTAACTGTACCCCATTCTGAGTTTATAACATCTCCTGTATTAGCATCTTTCAGTGATACACATTGCTTTCTATTTTCCAGGTATGATTTAAACCAAAAATCCTGGCGTACCACTAACTCCATAGTGGTCTAATTTACCCAGTAGAATCTCATGATCAACACAGTCAAAAGCCTTAGCAAGATCACAGAATATACCAAGGGAATTTAACTTTCTATGCATTGATTCCAGTATTTTGTTTACAAAAGTAAAAATTGCTGAATCTGTTGAAACGCCTTGTCTAAAACCAAACTGTACTTTACTGAGTAGGTCATTCTTTTGTAGATGTGCGTACACCCTTCTGTACATTGCTTTTTCAAAGATTTTTGAAAATGCTGGTAGAAGTGAAATTGGTCTGTAATTTTCAATCTTTGAGGTATCACCCTTTTTAAAATGTGGTTTGATTATTGACTTCTTGAGTGAGTCAGGGAAGATACCTTCTTCAAAAGAACTATTACAAATATGACTAATAACTCTACTAATGCTGGTGTTACATTGTTTCACTACATGGGTTAAAACCTCATCATCATTTTCACTGGTGGGAAATAGAGACATAGGTGCTGTTTTTGGTGACAAGGATTTAAGTATTGCTATAGCATCCATATTCCCAATATATTTTCCTATTATTTTTTCAGCAACTATTAAAAAGTAGTTATTGAAAGCACTTCCTACATAAGAGGGGTCATTTAAAGGTTTATCGTTAATGCTTATAGATATAGGTTTATGTTCAAGGGATGATATAGTTGTTTCTCTTTTAATAATGTTCCAAACACTTTTTATCTTATTATCTGAACTACTAATCTCATCATTTATGGCCAAACGTTTAGCTTCTTTTATTACTTTGGTTAAAATTCTGCAGTAAGTTTTGTAATGTTGTTTGAGAAGCATATTATCAGTATTCCTACAGTTCCCTTTTATGTCTGCAAGATGTTTTAATACCAACTGTAACCCTAATTTTTGTTTACTCGTTTTTGAATAATTGGAGCTAGTTTTGTAGGGAGACACCTTTCGTAAATTTCCAAAAACCTTTGGTAAAAGTAATTGAATTTATTGTTTACCTCCTTTTAATTTATAAATAGTGCTCCAGTCCTCATTGAGAAGTTCATCATTTAATGTCTTTATTGTATTGTTCTTTAATGGCCTAACTTTGACACATCCTTTCCTTTTGTTATTTTCATTTCCCACAACATCGAAAGTAATTATTTGAGCATTATGGTCTGAAACTGTTTTATGTATTTCTAATTTATTGTGCTCTACAAAAATGTTATCAATAATGGTACTACTATCTTTTTGTGTTCTAGTTGGGAAATTTAGAGTTTGATAGAGATTGAATGATCTAAGCAATCCTAGAAGTTAATCTGTCTGGTTGCATTCTACAGCAAAAGTTTATGTTGAAGTCTCCACAGAGGTTAATTTCCCTTTTAGTTCGTGATAAATTTTTTAGAACCGCTTCAGGTTTATTAAAAAAATTTACTAAAGTCTCCTGTGGGAGCCCTATAAACTATCAGTACTTTAAGATATTTGTTTTCTAATTCTAACTGTATTGCACAACATTCTAAAATCTTGTTCTATACAGTATTTACTTACATCTAATGATTTTGTCTCGGTATTTTCTCTTACATATATTGCTGCGCCACCCATTCTCATCTCTGACCTGCAATAACATGAAGCTAATCTATATCCAATAAAAGGGAGGAGACATATTTCAGAATTCTTCAGATGATGTTCTGTCAGACATACGATATTTATGTTAAGAATCAATGATTTTTGGGTTTCATATATAGATTTTATCAACTCATCAAGTTTGCTTGAGATACCCCTAATGTTCTGATGGAACAAAGCTATTTTAGAGTGACATTCTTTATTTTTGACTGTAATATCATTATGTACATTTCTTAAATAACTCTTCCTACTCTTGACGTTTGGCCTATAAAAGACTGAGTCCTACCACCAATTACGACTGGGATGTGGTTCACATCCAACCTGCCTCTCCTGATGCTACTGGAAATCAGTTGCGTTAGCTTCTGCTTGCCCCGAACATTCAGGTGGAGTCCATGAGAGGTATGGTCACTCCGTGTTATGCAAGAAACATCTATCAGACCAATGTGTGTTCGGTCAGCCTGACATAATGTACGCTTCGATCTGCCTGTGTACGCTGTACATGACCACGCATCCAGGGTTGATCATAACGCTTGAAGAGGTCAACAAAACCAACATTGGTGTGAGTGGTGCTTTTAGCAATGTTGTCAATGTCTGTTTCAACACAATAATTGAGATTTCTGGACAGACTACTTCTAGGAACCCCAACTTTAATTATATGATCCTCTTTAGTAAGATCTTTCCCCAGGTTTGAAATTTCATCCACAACATTGCCAAGTTCTGCATTAGGCTTAAATATACTACACACCTCAACATCAGGGCCCAGGCTTGACTGTACATTGCACTTAATCCTCTACCGTGACTACTTCCAAGCAATAACACCTTCTTGGATTTCTTTTTACGAGCTTTGCACAATGTGTGCTTTTTTTACAGGTTTGTTGCAATGAGACAGCCCTGCTGTGGTATCTGATACATCCTCAGTTAGATTCTCCAACACCCCAAAAGTATTGGAAACTTCCAACTGAAAATTTGTAGAATGCAGGTTCTGTTGTTTACCTCCAGTTTTGGTTGCAATCCACTGGTATTCCTTAACATTTAATGCTGCTTTTTCAGCCTTCAAAAAATTGAGTTAGATATTGAAATCTAAAGGGAATTTGAGCCGTTAAAGTAATTGCACAGTATTGCATTATTACCTGGGATAATTATGCAG
>JARYHS010006964.1:6364764-6385045 GCA_031002005.1 Vandiemenella viatica
AAAAAACATACCCCACGCAGTTGAAAATGTCATCTTTGTATACAATACAAATATCTTGTTTCATTCAAAAAGAAGAAAGCAAAAAAATTATATATATATTAATTAGTTTAGATAGAAATAGAATCAAAAGATAGTTTGCTAGATGCAGAGCCTGATTCAGTGGTTCAACAGCTATGGCAGCGACTGCTTAATAAGAGCAACACATATCATGGAGAACTTTTACAGGATGGTAGCCAACCTTCTCTAAGGATACACTGCCAGAAAAATAAAATACTTTTACTTTAGGAGAAATAAATTGTTATCAGAAAGTGTCAAAATTAATTCCAATTTCTCCACAAAAATGGAAACAAAACAAAAATTAACAAGTAATATATTAGAAGGCAGGGTGATAGTTCTAGGATTGGAGGAGAAAGAAATTATAAGTAAAGAAGTATTATTTCTCTAAATAATCCACTGTAGCTTAATGTACTATGTCCAGCATTCTTCCTATGAATGGGTTCAATTTCCAATGTGAGATTCTTGTAGGTTTGAAAAATATCCATCTATGTCTACTTTCACTTCAATTGATTCAAAATATTTTCCATTGATATATATCTTTAGCCTTGAAACTGCACAGTAGTGAGAGTAAAAAAAAAAAGTAAATATGAGGTATGTCCCAGTTCATACTACAATCGGTCAGTTTCTCCATTATGAAAATACATTTTTAAGCAGGTACAGTAACATGAACAAAGATTATTTGTTTTTCTGGCCCCCCTCATCAATTTTTATTTACTAGGTCTATAAAAGTGTACTTTGTGCCAATTGATTCCAGTTTTTCAAGACTGTCAATACAAAGAATTTCCTTTGTATTCCAGATACTGACCATAATCTTTCTGACAGTAGCAATCGATTTCAACTTTTTTTTGTGCAGATCGACTGAGTACCGACCATTCAGGATCTTAGAAATTTCACTATGACCACCTAAATCAGGTGTAATCTTATGTGTTGTTAATTTTTGCCAGTTAATCAATTCTTGTTTAGTATACGTCGACATATTACATGCTTTGTCTCAGTGGCGTAGCTAGCGTGGGTGACACCTGGGGCGGTTATCGATGGTGTCACCCCTTGAAAACTTAAATTCAAAATTAAGAAAAATATAATATCTTGTAAGTGAAAATAATGATATTAATAAAGCATAATTAATTCTAATTTAATGTTATTAAAAATTATAGTTAGTAAAATTGTAATAGTAACATAATTTAAAAGATGCACAAATAAACTAAAAACAATTTCTTTCACAATCTCCTCTTTTTAGCTTTAACAGCTGCAAACTCGTAAATCACATATTCAGAATTATTAATTTGCGTTACTTTGTGTTCAATAGTCAATATGGCAAGATTTTAGCCACACGTTGCTCACCGGTGGTCGAAAGTGGTTTTAGATTAATTATAACTCCTCTGAAGATCGGGCCTCACTTGCCCGATGCTGTTCCGCACCCTCACGGCACCGACAAGTTTCTTAGTATTGGCGCTCACTCGATCGAAGTTTGTCCAAATGAAGGTCGGGCCACACTAGACCGCAACGCAACCGGGGCGCACCGCACCGTCACTTTTCTTATTGTTGTCGCTCACTCGATTGAAGTGAGTTCAAACGACACCGCGTGTCGGTCGACACACGGCCGTGTGTTGGCCCCGATAAATTTGGTTTATATTTTGACGGTGCGGCCCGGTGTCGGTCTGCTGTCGTGCTGGGTGATATGGAGAACTGTATAAAAAGAGTTCGGAAATTTCCGGTCCTTTACGACTAAATATTGTTTTAACGTTACTGATTGCTTTAGAAGTGTGTCCTTTTTTTTTTTTTTTTTTTTTTTTTTTTTTTTTTTTTTTTTTTTTTTTTCAACCTCACTTCAGGTTCATCAGATATTCGTAAAATGTAGTTAGAGCCCTTGCATGTTCGCATTAACAAATCAAATCTTTGCCAGTGGTGAAAGAAGATTTTAAGGACTTAAAAATTGTATCCGAGATCCGGATTTTGAACCGGGGACCCAGTGGCGTAGCTAGCGTGGGTGACACCCGGGGCGCATATCGATGGTGTCACCCCTTGAAAACTTAAATCCAAAATTGAGTATATTATATCATCTTTTAGGTGTAAAGTATGATATTAATAAAACATTATTAAATACAAATTTATTGTTATTTAAAAATAATAGTTAATAAAATTGTAAGATTAACAACATTTATAAGATATACAAATAAAATAAAAACAATTGCTTTCACAATCCCCTCTTTCTAGCTTTAACAACTGCAAACACGTAAATCACATTTTCAAAATTAAAAATTTGATTTACTTCATGTTCAATTATCAATATGGCAAGATTTTAGCCACGTGTTGATCACTGGTGATCGAAAGTGGTTTTAGATTAATTTTAACTCCTCTGAAGATCGGGCCTCACTTGCCTGATACTATTCCGCATCGACACGTTTTTTAACTATTGGCGCTCACTCGGTCGAAGTTTGTCCAAAGGACACGGCATGTCGTCCGACACTCGGCCGACACGCGGCCATCATTGGATTGGTTTATGTTTTGACGGTGTGGACCAGTGTCGGTCTGCTGGATGTGGAGAACGCATAGAGAGAGTTCGGAAATTTCCCTTCCCTTACGACCAAATGTTGTTTTCATGTTATTGTTGGTCTTAAAACAAGTGTCTTTTTTTTCATCCATGTTCATAAGATGTTCTTAACATGTAGGAATTGTTCTAGCATCTTCGCATTAATAAATCAAAACATTGCCAGAGTTGAAGATCAATTTTAAGACCCACAAAAATTGCAGCCGAGATCTGCATTTGTAACGGGGACCTTCCACACCCGAATCGCACGCCGTAACCATACGCCAGACTAATCTAGAAGTACTGAAAAATATGTATTCAAACACACAAAAGTTGATTCGCGTTTTTTGATAGCAAAAATAGATGGAATAGAAAAAAAGTATATTCATTGTATCAAGTTTGTAAACTTATTTTTCATTACACCTACATTCGGACTGGTGACTCAAATGACTGCGTGCAGTTTGGATACTGAAGGTCCCGGTTCAAATCCCGGACTCGACTGTAATTTTTGCGGGCCTAAAAATTGACATTTACCTCTGGCAATTCTTTTATCTGTTAATACGAGGATTCTAGGGCGCTCCGTGTTCGAATTTCACGTTAATCTGTAGGTTTCCTTTCAAAGTTAGGTGACTACGATATAGGTGCACTGCGAGTTTCCTAATAAGAAACTCTGACTAGAACTTTGAGATAACATGAAATTATTATATTTATTATACAAAATCATTACATCCTAAATTTAAATTAAAATATGTTATAACCTCATTCTTTGCTAAAAACAAAAATACTGAATGAATCGAAAAGAACCTCAAGCAAAACAAACACGTCAAGTGCGAAGTGATTGACATTCCATTGTGATTGCGTTGAAATACGCGAGAATCTTTCATTCCGGTACAGTGTTGTAATGATTTGTTAATACTGCGCTGCAGGGCCGGATTAAGACAGCGCGGGGCCCGTAGCAAATATGAAGAAGGGGCCCTTGATTTTTGCTGTCCTGGGGAAAATTGTGGAGCTAAAAACAAAAAAGGTCGCCCATCTAGCCTGGGTGCGGGGCCCCCCAAGGAGGCGCGAGGTCCTCTAGAAGGCACGAAACCCGTGGCATTTGCTACCTCCTGCTACGTGGTTAATCCGGTACTGCTGCGCTGGGATACTATTTTTGTACATAAAAGATCAACCAGATAGGTGATTACATGAGTCAGATAAAAAAGTATTTTAATGTAGATTCGTACCAAAACTGTGCAAAATAAAGTAAAGGTGTCAAACCTACCTGTCATCCCCAACACTGATTCCCTGTAACAATCACTTGAAAACGTTAAAGGAGACTAAAGACCGGGTAGGAACATGGGCGAGCTATGGAAAATTGTGGACGCGAGGGGGCGAGCTGCCACTCGGCCGACTGTCGTTACGGTGACGGTACAGACCAGTATTGGCAAAATAGAGTTCGCCCTTTACACGTAGCAACTGATACACACACTGGCGCAAATTAAAATCTCAACACCCATACGATGTTGAGATAAATGAATGAAATTTGGCACCAAGTATGCCCACATGAAGAATATTAATTGATTTAAAATTGAAAGTTTTACATGTAATAATATGAGAATTACGGTGCTATCAATTATGTAAATCGCTATTTTTTTAAATTCTTTTAACGTACTAGTGGCATACAGTGTGGTGTAACATGACACTTTGTTGTCCACGAGTTCTTGTTGGCTAAGTATGCCCAGGCGAAAAGTGACAACTCTATACATTCAAATGTCTAACTGTGAGAGAGGTTGGAGAATTGACGTGTTTTAAAAAGGTGCATCATATCGTGAAATCTCTCAAAGGATTGGCCGTAGTGCATTGTCAGTATACAGACTTGTTGCACAGTGATGAAAGAAAGCTCTAATTCTCCAGGTCTATACTGATGGATAACAGCACGTGAAGACCGCCAAATTGTGTGGGTGGCTGTTGCTGGCAAATAGTTGACTGCAGGCCAGATCCAAACAGTGGTTTCAGAGAGAGTCACCCCCCTCCCCGGACGATTGAAAACCAATTGCTTGAAGCTGGAGTACACTCTCTGACCCCTATGCAATGCTTCCCATTAATCTGATTTCATTGCCAGCTTCATCTAACTTGGCGTAATGCAAAACATAAAAGGACATGTGAATGGCGTACATTTGTGTTTAGAGACGAGTCTCGATTCTGTCTGTGGCAAAGTGATAATTCACGACATGTTCGGAGGCGTATTGGAAAACGGCTTACCTGCTGTGACTTCAGAACATCACACAAATGCAGTCACCGGTGTCATTTTTTGGCGGCAATCAGTTTCGACAGCATGACTGAGTCGGCTGTTGTTGATGGCACAATGACAGCCCACCACTATGTGGACAGGGTACTGCATCTTATTGTGATACCCTTCATGTTCACCATTCACAACAAGATAATGCCCGTCCTCATATTGCGACCATCGTTACACAAGCGTTGCAAGGAGTTTCGATCACAATTTGAACAGCACAGTCCTCAGATTTGTCCCCAATAGAGCATGTCTGGGATACCAGAAGTAGACACATTTTAACACATGGTGACCCAGCACAAACTGCGCAACAACTGACTGCAAAAGACATGCAGGCATAAAGAGAAATACCCCAAGAAGACATTCGAAACACTTGTTGATTCAATGTCGGCAAGAATCCACGTTGGACGCATTTCTTACTGAAAACTGTATCTAAAGGTAATAACTTATCCTAATCCATTTCCATTTGCTATCATTTCTTCTGGGTATGGCCCTGGATATATCTTCAAAGTTTCCTAAAATTCTACCATTCCTGTATGCATGGTGAGATTCTAATTTTTGCCAGTGTAACTATAGGGCGACTATAATATTTCGCTATAAATTTTAAAAAAATCGAAAACTACCCAATCATTTGTTGTTGAAACGTTAACATAGGTTGTATTTAAATGACTTCGCAAGGGATATCGAGAGGAAAGTTAACAGAAGTGGCTTGATCCAAGTAGAAGCAATTCCAGACCCAGATGGGGTTCCATCGGTGCAAACCCAGAATGCGGGTCCCACAAGACGTGAGACCCTGGGAGAGACTGTATAGTCAGAGAAGCAACTCTAAGTTCCTTCATAAAAATAAAACAATAAATGCAATATAAAAATAACGATTTTTTTTTTTTTTTTTTTTTTTTTTTTTTTTTTTTTTTAAACGGCTTAGGTAATATAAGAACATGCCTTTGCGATATCTGCCGTCTTTACATGAAGTACTTCACAAGTGAAGTATTTTACTATCTGCCTAAGATACGCGTAGCTACAGACTTCTAAATATGACATTGTATGTACTGAAAACCGTTTTCAAGTGTTATTTACATTTCTAACACCGCTCTGTAGCATATAAATAAAAATGTTGTAAACGGCTTAAATGTTCGCTCAGTTTGATTAGGAACAAAAGTTCGACATCCCTGTCGATATAAGGAATACACCTGTATTCGACAGAGGGGTTACCCATAATACAAATTTTCTTCTTCTCTAAATTTATTATGGAAAATTCATAGAGAATCATACGCTTATTTATTTCATCGCGATCATATTTTCATATTCTCGATCAGAAGAAAGCATAGCAAACTTATATGAACCTAGAATTTAAGTGCTTAGTAATGTTACGATTTCGCTAGCAAGATACGCGGTTCTGATTTTTTTTTTTTAAATTTATTTATTTAAATGGCTTTCGGCCTTATCACCCACACAGCCAAGTTCTTTGCGTTTTATGACAATTCACATTTCATTACTTTACAGTTCTATTTACATAGTTTAAAAATTTACATTTCATTTCCTTTACAGTTTTGAATATATATAATTTATATTAGAGTTCTATACACAACAGTTACAGTTACAAAAACTGATTACCAACGACGGACGATACCATCAACGAACACTTGGACCCGTTCAGATTGATTTGAAACCTGACAGTACTGCTAGTTTAATGCACAGTTTTTATTAGCATAAATTCGAACATGATACGATTTCATGTCGAATATAGGTGCACTGTCGATAATAGGCAGGTACGCAGAGTGTAAATCGGATAACGCGAAATTTACTCAGTTTGTACATCACGAATCTGTCAGATAATAAATTCAAAAATTACTAGAAAAACTTCAAAGCACTTGTAAATCTTAGCTTGAAAGCTAATGGAATTCTAAATAAGCAAAACAATTTTAAAACCTAGACTACGCGTATTCCGACATACGCTTGGTTTTCATTTCCAAGATTTTCTCTAAATATTTTCGAGGATTTACAATTTAACTGTCTAATTACGATGATTTTAGCAATTATATATAAACTTTAATTTTAAAACTTCCTCTTTTTATACAAGAAAACTTACATTATATCCACCGCCGCTTCTAACAAACCAAACAACAGTGACGGACGGCAAGCACAACAATGAACGATTTCTTGTGATTGTTGGAGCTACAGAGCGATGCTCTCTTTGTTTAAGCGCACGGTATTGCCAACAATTATATTCTACTATAACGAATGAGTACAGCCGCCTGGATCGCATTTGAAAAAGCGCAAGATCAACCTAAAAACAAATATTCATAACAATAAAAGTAGACGTGTTTCGACACCAAAGGATAAAAGAAGTTTATTATTATTATTATTATTATTTTGTAACACTAATTTCGATTACTATTTTCGAAATGTGGGTGTCACCCCCAAACGGGTGACACCCGGGGCGTACCGCCCCCACCGCCCCCCCCCCTAGCTACGCCACTGCTTTGTCTTTAAATAGTAAATCCTTCTCTCTTTCACTGTTGATTCCATCACAAACCAAAAAATCGCTAAGTGTTCAAATGCAAGTGAACAGTGCAATACCTTACATAAGGACGCTGCAGATGGCAAAAAGATAAGCTAACGACCTTTAAAGATGTGTATAGAATAGTACTTTGTTTCTGGGGTGCGTTGGTGGACAATCTTATTTACTATAGTAACAAATTGAAGCACATAATTAATGGGAACGTAGTTAAAATGGTTTATACATTACTAAGAATTTAGGAACTTCATTTTCAAATTTATACTTGCTCAGCAATTAAATAATTTTACATTCATTTGAACACTAAGCTTTCGGGAATTTAATTTTTGATGTAAAGTATACCGTCCCCTTCTTCCCGATATGAATATTACCTCAGTTATTTGTAACAGCTTTAATTAATGGTAGCCTAATACCATATTGTTGCACATTCTTTATGTATTTATACATGGTTGCCCAACTTCAATCGTTAGTAGTCCTTAAAATAGCTTATCTTCAATTTTTAATTCAGCTGATCGTTTATAAGAGTTGAATGTGGAGGAACAGACTAATAATAAACTTTCTATAAGTTCAGATAAAGTTCTATTTACGATGAAGCAACGTAAACAAATAGTATTATGATGATATTATATATCACGTAGACAGACACGGAGAGCTATTTTTAGCTATTTAAATGATATTACTTAAAAGATCCTGTGGAAATCAGATATTCATTATTTACAGATCAGTACGATCTTCACAAAATAATCAACTCTCTAGCAATAGACAATTTTTGGACAATCTCCAGAATACCAGAAGTGGTTTTTTGTAACCCAAGCATGACCCTCGTCAGGAAGCATACTTCTCCAGCACTTTTCAATACCTCACCAACAATCAAATTCTGGGCAGCCCCTGTGATTCCTTCATTTATGCTGATAGTCTTGCTATAGTTTCTCAGTACATAACATTTGGAACAACTAATGATGAATTTAAGACAAATTGTCAGGATACCAATAATATGTTGATAATTCTCTAATAGTTGACATCGCAGGAAAGTGTTTGGTTGGATAGCTACATTAAAGACCCTCTTATTAAAGCCATATATAAGAGTCATAAATCCATGAGAGAAGGCGCCAGATTCAGGCGTGATGCATGAATGGAGCAAACTGCGAGCATAGAAGGGTCATTTAATAGGACATCTGCGTACAGCAACGGTTAGGCGTTAATAAATGAGTAGATAATTCAGAGTTTTGAGCAATGGTGAGAGAAGCAAGTAACGAAGCTGCTGCAGGATGAATTAAGTTGCACGTCCTATCGGCAACCAGTTTAGTAAGCACAAGTTAGATACAAACACTAGAAGAGGCTCGTAATTTTTCACGGCGTTGAATATTAATATATTTTTTCGCGGGCTTCCAGCCGTGTTAAGATGTCATATTTGCGGGACGTTTCGAAGGCGTCCATCTCTGCCTTCATTCTCAACCAAATGTCACTGATTAACTGTTTGTTTATTCAGCCGCTGCTACGGAAACGGTGGAAGACAAAAACCAACACAACGCGATTACGTCATCCACTCTTCTGCTCGTTACCGACGCGAAACTGTTTCAGCATTTTAATCGCCGGGTTCCAGGCCGCACTGAGTTGATAACCAGTGTCCCTGTTGACTAATAAATCAGTTATCTTATTTCTACAGCCTCTGTAATAACGCTGGCCCAAAAATCTTTGACCCTGGCTAAAATGGTTGTTTTTTCAAATTCAAAAGTATGACCCTCTTGCACACTATGTTCGGCCACCGCAGATTTTTCTTCTTGCACTAGACGAACATTTCTGGCGTGCTCTACACATCGCTGCACAATGCATCGCTGCGTCTGTCCAATGTAGCCGCGGCCACATTCACATGGTATATAATATACACCAGGGGTTCGTAAACCTAGGTCATCTTTAACGCTGCCGACCAAGTTACTAATTTTAGTGGGTGGTCTATAAATTGTCTTGACTCCGTGTTGTGATAGCAGTCTACCTAGTTTGAAACTTAGGGCACCCACAAACGGCAGAAACGCAAGGCCCTTGGTATCACTCTGATCTCTCCGTCTATTTTCCTTCTGTTTAATTGCACGAGTAATCTGTCCCTGATTATAACCATTATTTAAAAACGTTTTCCAGAGATAGTCCAATTCACCAGCCAGGCTATGTTTGTCACAAATCCTTTGTGCTCTGTGTACCAAGGTAGTTAATACAGAGTTTCGTTGTTTCGCTGGGACACACTGTGTATCGGAAGCCTACCCATACCGACTTGTATTTAAATTCCAACAGCTGTCATCATCCGGCACAACGAAAATGATGGAAAATAGAGAATTTCTAGTGAATAAAAGGAAAGAATAAACTGTTCTACGTTTTTTAACAATAAATAAATAAGGCGACTGTTAATATACTAGGGGCTCATTGAGCTATAATGTTCTGAAAGAGAGCGGCAAATAGCTTAACAAGTTCTCAGATCTCATAAAAGAATATTCTAAGGCTAAAACTATCAATAACTGAAGTCTACATATTTTACCCACATCATAAATGTGCTACGTAAAAGCTGAACGACTCTGCAACACAGCAATAACATAAAATATCTGGATGTGACTCTTGACGGAAATCTCAGTTCCAAAAACCACTCTCGTGACATAAAAATGAAAGCACAAAACAACAGCTTGAGCAAACTGGGGCACTAACCTCAGTGACCTAAATACTTTTTTCTACCTTAAGCACTGTGCTACTATGCTGTTGAATGTGCCCATCTGGTATGGAATAAGCGAAGTCATGCTAAGAGAGTAGATGCTGTGCTCCAAAGAACATGCTGATTCGTCAGAGGTTGCCTGATAAAAATATCTGTGGAAATGGTGAAATTATTGTCTGGCACTGTCCCTGCAGATACAGGTAGCTACTAATACACTGGACTCAGAATGGAATCTTGCTAAACACCTCAAATGAATGCCAAGCACTGAAAGAAAGTTAGCCTAAAAAAAATATTGGGAAAGAAACAATGGTTGAATTAAAATGAAATGCCTACTATGTTGTTCTGAGCAGCCATGGGCTATACAGAAATTTCTAAGCAGATTTCAAGAAGCCATTTAACTGCTAAAGGGAGTCTTGCACCATGGGGATACTTTTCATTTCTTACAGCTATGTGCGACATTAACATAATGGTCAGTAGAGATGGAAAAGCACCGGGAGCAAGGAATGGGAAGGAATTAGGCAATGGACTCATTGAATGAATCATCCTGTCATTTGTTTTGAGTTATTTCGGGAAACCATGGAAAAACGAAAGCTGAACTTGTGTTCCCAAACGGGGATTACTTGGAGGGGCATGCAGATACCATGTGTTACTGTGGCGTTACCCAAACCACGGTATATTTGTTGCTATGTCAACAAGTTGGAATCAACAAATCCCAGAAAGTCATTTGTCAATGAAAAACAATTGAGTATAAAATTTGTTATCTACACTAGTTATACACATCAAAAGAAGAGGATAATAAGATACATTAAGGGCAAACCTGCAAGGCCCAGAAAATCATAGTACAATTCTTCTGTGTATCACAGTGTATAATGCGAGTGTTAAGACTGAAAATTTGACAAACTGTTTTGGTACAGGGATCGAGCCAACAAAGGGTATGCTAGCCGGCGATACAGGATAGTGAATTTCAGTGTTATACAAAGAAAAAGAGTGGAAAGGCTACACCTAGAATTAATCTTAGGCGATGATCGAAAAGAATTACAATTGGTTGCATGATGAACAGGAAGCAAAACTGCCATATTGTTCAGGACAGTATTTTCAAGTTGCTGAGTTAAAATAACGTGCCTATCGTTTGGTGGTTAATCTGTGAGGGAACCATGTGGAGTGTTTGCCGGGTTGCGGGCATCTTCCACCATCCAGCAATATCCCCATTTTCGTTATATGATTACGTGTGGTGAGCCAGCAATGTGTAATTACTGGGGCAGTTAGAAAGAACAAATGGCAGATCTTCAAACATCGAAGATGACCATCCACGGCTACAATCGCTTGGGTAAAACACAGGTACGGGTGACCACAGGTCCACATAAATACTGGGACAACAGTTCCTTGCGACAACAACACATCTCTAAGAAGGGAACAGGACAGCTAAATCGCCACTACACAGCATGACAACAGCGGTAGAAGAGACCACGTGGCGCAATAGTCATACCACACAGCTAAGTGTTAAACTATACAATATAATGTGGCAATTCTATCTAAATTTAAGCAGTGCCACTGGCTACAATTAGTGATATTTAACAAAGGCTATTTTGTATAATAGTATATTATTACTTAAAAATTAAGTTTTGTATAACATCGCAGCAATTGTTTATTTTGATCTCATATTTTGAGGATATTGTAAAATTTTTGATTTTCCATTCATGATTGATTAAACTTTAACATTTTAACAGTATGGAACATTCTACACGTTGGCTTGGTTATGTGATTACTTCACAGGTTGCTGAACAACAACAAGAAATTTACCCTTACAGACATTATTTTCGTTATTTAGAAAAAAGTGCACTAATTCATAATATTTATGAAATCGTACAACATTATGTAAATGAAAGCGCATTCCTATTATCCGAATTTTCCAAGTTAGCTGATTTTAACAATGTTTATGAACTCACCAGAGAATTTTTTGATAAACCATCGCAATTGTCAGTTAACAAGTTTTCTCAATTTTACAACTTCCAGTAGAGTAAGGAAACTAATGTTTATTATTTAATTTGAAATTGGCACATTTAAGATGAGTAATTCCATCTATTAAACAAGACTTAGTAAAGGAAAGAAAACTTAAAGTCAATGCCAATAAATGTAATAATAATCTTGAGCTGATAGTCCTAACTGATTATGATTTGTTGTATTTTGGTATATCCATTCTTTATAATGAAGCCATTTTTTGACGAGCTTGCTACAGACACAGTGAGTGTTAACTCACTACACCCTAATGAACAAATAGCTTTGTAGTTAAACAATGCTGAAGTTTCTGTAGAAAATAAATTTTTGTACCAGTACAGCTGACACCTTTAAGGTACTCTACATAGTAATGCCTGTAACAGCAGATGCAAACACTGACACTATGATACCAGACTTTCAACCAAAGGGTAACATCAAAGATTATACTAATTCTAATAGCCAGGGTTTATTTCCCAATGAAAATGATACTCCATATGAATATTGTCACAATGACGCAAAACAAAGTGTGAAAATTTACCAACTTGGACACGAGATAAACATAAGAACATTGAAGTACATCTAGCTGACACATTCTTTAATACTGATATTGAAGAGAGTAACCATTCTGTGAGTTTAAATTAATAGCAAAATACAATCGCACAGGAAACATATTATCCAGTAAATAATATTTGTTGCTTCTAGTCAAACTTGTGTAAATTCTGCTGAAACATGCACCAACATGCAAGTTGATACAACAGAGATATGTTCTGATGTAAACACCAGTAGGAAGTTGTACAGGTCACTGACAATTTTAGTTGTAAGGATAATTTCGATGGTTTACCCAGGACGACAGAAGGGATAGTACATCAACGCTTAAATTACATTCAAGGTGAATTTCGGACTGAAAAGGTACCTAGAGTTGTGAAAAATTAGAGTTGTCCCTCCAGTAAGACATGTAACCAAAATGTAGTTGATGACGTATTACAAGAAATTGTTACAGATGAACTATCTCCTAGTATTGTAGCTAAAATGACAGAGATAAGTACATTTAAACATAGTGTGCAAGTTTGTAAAATACCTATCATTACAAATCCCACCAATGATGTTTGTGTAAATGACATTTATATTTCTCAAAATATTGATGTAAAAGAAAGTTTATGTCTCGGTTTACACCGTGCACCAAATGACCTTGATGGATGTACTAATGCTATTCCATCACTGAAACCAGCAGATATTTCTGTAGCAAGTCGAGTAAAGCTTATATAAGACTTTACACAGTTCATGATGCAAACATATATTCAACTCCTCAACCACCCACCAGTGCTATATTCCTGTAATACTTCTACAACCATCAAGCCTAGACCTGAACTGGGTCAAGTAACTCAGTATCCTGTTCCAAATGTCATTGCACCTTGTAAAGCTAACATTAACAATCTCACACCTGATATAGGAAAAATATCTAATCACCTGTATAGTACACTATAGTATACTAGCAGAAAATAGTAACAACCTCGTCGTTCGAGCTGATACTAAGCCATTTAAAGATTTTGAATCTAATGTCAACTATTCTAGTGTTGAAAGTGACATAAATTTAGATTTATCTATTTAACCTGAATCTAGTAGTTTTTCTGAAGTTAATGATTAAGGTTCGCTGCTTGACATTGTTATTGAAGAAAATGTAGGATCTGAATTGATTTTAACTAAACAGATACTTCAGCCTTAGTATACAAACTCCCATACTTACACAGTCACTTGAAGCACATAAGAAAGGTAACTTAATTAATCCCAATATTAGTCTTTGTGTTGATAAGCAAGTAGAAGACACCAATGATTTGCATAAGAATGTAATTTTCAGTGACAACAATTTCAATCTTACAACAAGTACTGTTCAAACTGTGGAGGTAAAGGATAGAAAGTTTAATAAACATAATGTATATGAGTGGAGACTTTCCCAGTGTATTGATGAAAAGAAGTCCTCTCGGGTATTCAACCGGATAGTGTTGTGCAATCCGACGTTTCAACAGCTGGCACTGCTATCTTCATCAGGTATCTTGTAACTGTTGCAAGCTACCTGATGAAGAGTCAGCTTGCAACAGTTACAAGATACCTGATGAAGACAGCAGAGACAGCTACCAAAACGTCGTGATTACAAAACACCATCTGGCTGGACACCGAGAGGACTTCATTTCAAATATAATGTAATTGTGCCTACAACGATTGATATCAATATGTAGGAAGCATGTGTTTCCAGTGAGCTGATACAGGTCACTGAACCTCAAGCTATCTCCCAAGTAGACTACAGGGAAAGCAGATTACTAATACCACATTAAAGTTATCATGAATAATGTTCATCTTCATGTCAATTTTGAGAGACTAGATCCAAGCATACACGTTTATTTTCTAAACAACTTCATGTTTTCGGGAGTACTACTGATAACAACTATTCTAGATTAACGACAATCTCTTTACTCTTGAAGTATTTTGTACTTAAGCAAATATTTTTGTTTCATGATTTTTATATTCTTCTGTAATACACAATTGTTTGTGGTCATTAAAATATAATATAAAATGTGCAAATATAGAAAAAGATATCACATTAATTTTGAGTGGTGAGAGAATGCGCTGCCTTGTGCTACACACAAAACACACTGTAAAATTTTTATTTTTTGTTTTACTTCTGTGATAATATTCTCTTGCAACTATAGATTCTTAGTTTGCAAATATACTACTGCTTTTAGCTTTTAAGAGAATAAGTTATCTATAACCAATTGTGTTGACCAAACTTACTATGCTGAAAAATATGGACTATGTATTAGCATGTTAAGCAATGTAAATCTTTAAAGGATTCATTTAGGAAATTCCATATACATTTGTTTTATGAAAAATGACTCATGCTTACATGCACTTGTCTGTGACAAGACTTGTATTTTTGCAGTGACGTTTCATTTTTGTAACTGCATGATAACTTGTATTTTTTTTTTTTTAAATTTCTGATGAGGACTTAATCTGCTTTCAGTGAATTGAAGAAAACTTGATGGTATGTGATTTTGTAGCAGTAACTGGTAAAAGTCACGAAGAGGAATTGTAATATAAACATGTTTAGATAACTCTTCTGAAACCAAATTGGCGAAAAGAGTAGACAGAAAAGTAAAAGGAGGGGCATTCCAATAGAAAAATGTCACTAGTTGTTTGAAGACCTAGCTCCAAAAACAAGTGACATTTTGGACGAGGTTGTAACATGTGTGCTAAGAGTGCAAATTTGACAAACTGTTTTGTACAGGGATCAAGCCAGCAGATGGCATGCTAGCTGGCAAGATAGGACAGTGAATTTCAATGTTATGCACAAAAAAGTGTAAAATGGACATGCTACAACAAGAAATAATCTCTGGAGTGGTAAATGAAAAGAAAAACATGATTGATCAGTTAGACCATGTGACAATCAAAAAGAATTACAATTGGCTGTAATACGAACAAGAAGCCAAACTTCCATGTTGAGCAGGACAGTATTTTGCAAGTGGCCGAGTCAAAATAATATGCCTATTGTACATGGTAGATATGCGTGGGAAACATGAGGAGTGTTTGCTGGGTCATGGGTGTCTTCACTATCCAGGCACACTGTAATGTTAGATGTAAAGACTGCCAAATTTGTCCAATTACCCTGTTTGATGAATGTGTGCAAGTTAGGGCATGAGTTTTCTAACTGTAAATCTGCTCTCTTGAAGATGAATTTTGATGTTTTAAACTTTCATTTGTAATGCGGAACTGGTACCGGCCTGGGAATTTGTTTTATGAAATAAACTGTTTCAGTGTGATTTTTTGAAATCAGGTGAACGTTCTTTCGTTTTAACCTTTTAGTGACAAACAGTTACAATATCAATCCTAATAAATTTCCGGACCCCGTGTGGAACCATATTGAATTTCGAATTTATAGAAAGTCTAACACAGGACTCATCAATATTACCAGTGTATTTCTTTTATGGTCTATATTATTTCTACAAATCTCTTCTGGTAATTACTAGATACGGAAGAGAGTTTGCTGTATGCTACGGCAGAGTAATGACGTGTGTGGCCTCACAAAATGACAGCTGTATGCACGTCCAGCTACCAAATCATACATCCCCGCCACATGATTTCCCAGTACAAGTGGTACTATCGCAATGCTGCCCTTCTTTAATATACTGATGACGGGATCTTGTTATAAGCCAGCTAGTTAAACAGAAACGTAATATCTAACAGTAGTCAGTACTGATCCTGTAAAATGAGGGTAAGAGAATGAACAGGAGGTTCTGATATTATACATTCCTCCAAGTTCTATTTCAGCCAATTTAAACAAGTTTTATAGCATACATTTCCTTAGAAGCATGGCACCCCTCTCTCCTATTACACTTATTTAAAGCAATATCGCCAGCAGTGACAAAATTTATTGAATTTGTCGTTATATTTTTCCTAGAAAGAATATTTTACTCCAATGTTATCTAGAAGCAAATAGATCTCTTTTCTACGTCAACTCATCCAATTTAGGATGAATTATTTTCTTAAAGAAGACTTGGCAATAGTTTGGAATTTTTTATATGTTGTTACAGATCATTGATATTGCCCCAATGGCTAACCAAGAAAAACCTCTACTTATTATACTCTGAATGCACTTTTTATCATAAGGGAATTATGCACTAAGCCAAATGACTAAGGAAATAATGTGATTAATACAGGTGTCTCATTATTAATATTAAATTCAATGGGATTTATACACCTGTGGCAATTACCCTTAGATATATACTTATGCTTAAAGGCTGAAGTGGATTTCTAGCTTAAATACTCTTAATGAATAAGATAAATTTTTCAGTTCTTTGTTCTTAAATTATTAAAACATTGAGTAAAAAAAAAAAAAAAAAAAAGAAAAAAAACTACCACTCATTTATACATGTAATCAGATATTAAAACTGGCCTCTTATTAACTGGAATTTTATACTACACAGATTTTTTCATTTTATCTACCCAATTATTATCAATTCCCTCAAAGCTTATGGTATTTTATTCATCAATTTCTTTCATAATTTATTCAAATCCCTGGCTCTCTTGTTTAAAATTTTCCAACACCGTTTTGCCTGAAATAAAGCTTGAGATCGTGGTCATCTTTTTCCTTCAATGTACCTCTCTAAATTCTTTAAAAATATATTTTACCATGTCATCAATATATGTTGCACTATTTTCTTCACTCTCCTCCTGTCTTCCAATGAATTCTATTCCAGCTCCTTTATCATATCAATTACTGATTGTGCTCTGTAATTATTTGTAGTGGCCATTGTTTGCATCTCCTCCAACTCCTGTATTTGATATGCAGAATGTAGCTTTAATACTATACCACCTTATTCAAACAATACTCTGACCAAAGTTTTGTGGCCCAGTTTCCCTCACTTCTCAGATCACTCTCACCATTAAGTGAAGGATTTTGAAATCTTTTCCTACAACCTACCCAATATGTCTTGCATGTTGAGTTTGTAATCAAATACTATGCCAAGGTATTTTTATATTTCAAGTATTTCACAAGCAATTCCCTCCCCATCTTGCAATCATAATCAAGCTTTTTTTTTTCATCTGTATACCTACTGCCTCCATATAAGTACAAAATACCTTTAACAAGCAACCTACCATCCAGTCTTTCCAAATATACCTCAATTATTGTACCAACAATTTTTTGTAATAATTCCCCAGAAAAATCCAACACACTTCCAGCTGTTATGCAAAATAACAACACTATGGCTCTCACAATATATTTCCAATCACAGGAAATGACTTCGCCAGGAAATTAAAAAATTTACCTCAGTTGGTTGTCAAATTTAAATGAAAAATATGCAGTTTTAGCAAACAGAAATCGGCTTACTAATGTAAATCATTCTCATAGTTAAAAAAATTTGGCTCTTTCTTACAAAATATTTCTCTCCTCGCTATTACGATATTGTCCTTGATATTTTAACCTATTTATTAGGCTTTAGAAACATCTACAATTGGAAGATAAAAAAGTTGCCAAGGCTGGTAGGTGCCAAATAAATTTATGTATTATCGGACAGAAGGTGGCTTATTATTCTTACCTTGTTTTTGAATTTCTCCTGGTGAAGTTATGAACGTGGAGTTTGGCCATATCCTCAAAAACTTCAGAACAGTATGTACAAATATATAGGGGATTTGAGACAGCTGAATTATGGGTGAATACATGTCTTGTTAGAGAGCACCAAGATAAAAATATTTCTGCACAGAATGCACAAGCAAGGCCAGATAATGATGGCTCTTTAAATGCAGCTTTCATTCTATCTTCAAAATAATGGGCAAACAACTTTGATACTTCTACAAAAACTTGACCACAGTACTGGCAAATGTGCTGTGGTGTATTTACATGTAGTTCATGTTTAAAAACATGATTTAACAGCAAGCCCAATGTGAAGAAATACTGAAGACACATGGCACATGTATAGTGCAGTGACATCTTGCCACCACTGTTATCATGGGATATAATGATATTGCTCATATCAGATCTGACCAATAAGGAACTCGTAGCTTGAAATTTCTCCATCACACTATCATCACTTTTGGCACAATACAGAGGTAGATTCTTTTGATGAACTCCAACTATTGACCTATAAAACACAATGAAAAACATGTTTAATTCATTTTCAACAAACCACAGATAAAACATATATGTGTCATGCCAGGATGGGTAAAAGCAGTGAAAATTCTATAATCATTGTATAAATTAAAATACATACTTTCTTTACAACAACTTATCTGATAATTATAAAATTCTCAATTCTAATATCATGAATCAGATATATACTGGATGAGGCATAATATCGAGTGATTTTATAAAGCGTGGAAATAAAATTGCATCAGAGAGAGGTGTAGGGAATAGTGTCAGTTAAGTTAGGCCTGAAATAGCATTCAGTCATAATGGAGCACTGGATCTTGCAGCATCATGTGAATGCTGTCATAGCATTTTATCAAAATGGTAGTTCATATCAGCTAGCACATCGTGCATTCCATAACTTCTTCAACATTAATCAAAATCGTTCAGTGCCTTATGCCTGTGCAATTAGAAAGTGGGTTGAGAACTCTAAAAAGATGGCATCAATGACAAAGAAGAAAACTGGGAGACCAAAAACTGTGCGCACACCTGAAAACATAAAACGTGTAAGAGTTGCCATTGAGAGAAGCCCTCGTCGCTCAGCTCATTGCACAGCGCTACACTCACGATTTCAAACAGAATGGTAAGAAGAATATTACACCAAGATTTGCAATTTCACCACTACAAAATCCAAATGGTTCAGACCCTTAAAGAAACAGATTATGTGAGCCAAAGCTGGTTCTGCTTTGAATTTTTGGACTTGGTTAATCAAGACGAGGACATTGTAAACCTTTTGTGGATGAGTGATGAAGCTCACATCCATCTCTCCAGTTATGTGAACAAGCAGAACTTTCGATTTTGGAGTGATGTTAATCCTAGAGAACTACAGCAGTAACAACTGCACTCCGCAAAACTTGGCAATGCTGTAACAGTGACTTCGCAGAGATACACATACATGTTAGATTTTTTTTTCTCCACAACTTGCACACTACAATGTGAAGGATGAGACATTTTTCCAGCAGGACAGAGCAACTCCCACATTGCTCGAGTAAGCATGAATATTGTCAATCGTTTGTTTACAAATCATGTGATCTCCCGAAATGGGGATATTGCATGGCCCTCTTGTTCACTGGACCTCACAACATGTGACTTTTTCTTGTGGGGTTATCTTAAAAGCAAAGTTTATGAAAATAGCCCTCCTTGAAAAATTAAAGCCTTGAAAGAATGGATCTGACAGGAAGTTGTTCAAATCCTACTGGCAGTACTGCACAATGTGATGAATCACTTCAAAGCCTGGCTGGAGAAATGTGTGCGTCTAAATAAACACCACCTTACCAGAGTTATTTTCAAAAAATAACCGATGATTTACTATTGCAGAAAATGCTTTTCACGTATTTTATGATTATGATAAAAAATTAATAAAGTGTTTTTAGTTAACCACCTTTAAAAAAATGCTCTTTATTATGCCTAATCCTGTATATATAAATAAGACACAAATTCCAGACACATCCTAAAACAAAATAGTTATGCAATAATGCACCACTGTGTACACATAGAATACTAACCATATATTCTCATATCAGAGTTCTAATTTTACT
>JARYHS010006964.1:6386045-6444995 GCA_031002005.1 Vandiemenella viatica
ATAAATACTTCTTATGTTTTGAGTTATTCTGTTATAAATTATGGGAAATTATAAAACAAATGATTACTTGAACAAGATTGTAGAGGTTTATATTACTTGGAAATTATCTTCAATTGAATCTCCGAATTTGTAATAATATTTACACCATTCTCTACTGAAGATAATACGCACAGACAATTATGGGTGGGTACCATTTTATAATAGTAACAGTTTGTTTTGCCCACTGCAGCTGTTAATATTTCACTGTGTGATTACATTATTTACATGAGTTGATCATCTTACACTCTTGGACGTGTGGAGGCTTTATGTCAGGGATAAACACTTTCTATGGGAGTTCATTCCTGTCTGCCACTGGCCTTCTCAAAAACAAAAGTAATTATACAACAAATTTAACATTAAATTTTTATTCTTATAATTTTGAGAACTCCTGTTTAAGAAACATCACTTTTGCTGTTTTCCTGGTCATTCAGGTTCAGGGTATACAATAGAGATAATACTCTGTGTATATATTTCCGTGAGTTTTGGTACCAGAATGAGGAGGTTGTTGACTGTGATTGTTTTAGCAACAGGGGAAACAGTTCCCTGTATCACTCCATAGGCATCTGAAGGCAGTGACATGAGAGCCAAGCCAGTGAATCAGCATTATTCTCTATTTGTTGTTAAAATATTTTCACGAAGTTAGTAGTTGGTAACTATACTGAGATATACCATTTGCTTACTCAGTATCACATGAGTTATACTTGCCTATGTTTGTATATCAGCCTATGACAGAGTGCGGTGGGCGAGTGGAATGCTCTGGCCTCACATTCATGAGGATGTGGGATCAAACCCCATCTGCCTACCCAGAGTTGAGTTTTCTGTGGTTTTCCCTAAACCACTCCAAGTGAATATTGGAATGATTCCTTCAAAAGATCATAGTTAATTTCCCACCAATCCTTGCCAGCAGTTTTTTTCCCTCTTCTAATGATCTTGACATCAATGAGGTGTAAGACCAGAAGCAAAAAAAGTATCATATGGCAGATCACATTTCACTGTCTGCTTCGTAGTGTTCCTCAATGTGTATTCTAAATATTTATTAGGAAACCGTTTCTATAGTTACTAAACTGTAGCTAACCAATTCCATAAGTGACCCAGCTGTTACACTATTTTTCCATTTTGAAACCAGTACAGAATTATAACTCTGTACTAAACCACTTATTTGTTTGCATAATGCCACTGACTTGTTCCTATAATGTGCAGTTATTTTTATACTTACAATGAACATATACTTTCTAATGTAAAAGAATATCTGCTCCTAAACTTCTGTAACTATTGAGATAATTGCTGTTAGTCTGCCAGTATGTCTTAGAAAAGCTGATACGTATTTGCCAGATATCCGTATTACTGCTGGTCTACAGTTATTTTTTTTTTTTTTTTTAAATGTGAGCCATATTTTTTTGAGCAAACTAGCAGATTAGTTGTGGTGTGCCTGCTTTCAAAAGTGGAGATACCCTTACTCTATTCCTGGTATTGGCCATATTTTTTTTCTTTTGCAGACCTTCACCAGCCTTCTTGTCAGTGTAAAGATATACATGCATGCCACGCATTCATGCAGATATATGTTTGAATCTTGTTTAGATCATCCAGATTTTGTTTTCCATAATTTCCCAAAATCATACTAGGTGAATGGGAAGTTGTTTCCTTCATAAGGCCATAGCTGAATTAATTCCCATTCCTTGATCCTCCCAGCTCTGGTAAAAAATAAAATAATGATAATAATAAAAACAAAAATTATGTGAAGTAAGCTGTATTTCATGTTAAACTGAATGTTTTAGAGCAGGGATTGCCAACCCAAATGATCTTGCGGGCCACTTTGGAAATGCATCATAACTCTGCGGACCGTGTATGAAATCATATATCCCCATATTAGATTTAGACCCACTATAGAAATTTTTGGGAGTGAAAAATTAAAACATAATGATTTATTATTATTGTTTCCTATCGTTCCTACATGTAAACATAGATAATATAATAATAATGATACTCTTAATTTCAACAGATAATTTTTGAATATATGCATGCACAAATAATGTATTTTTTAATACATTGGCTTTAACTACTTTAGCCATTATTATAAAATAAATATATTTTGTAAAATTGTGACGAATATCGCGGGCCGGAAAAATGTTCCAGCGAGTTGGTCTCCCCTACGTTAGAGCCATCCTAACTCTCACACACTGACTTGATAGGCTCCCTGAGGAAGCCATACAATTGTTGATATTTTTTACAGATCCACAGGAATACCTGTTGCCACATGCCCTTTGAAATTATCACTTTCTCACCACCTACCTCAATTTAAAATTTTTCGTCATCATAAGTAAATTTTCGTATTTTCCGCTCAACATTTCTACACATATTAAACATTTCTTTTATTTTTTATTGATATTTTGCTTAAGGAAATTATGAAAACTGGTTTAAGTTATCTGTGTTTCCATTTCTCCAATTCAGCTTGTAATTGATTTGATACGTATATCTCTCAATTCCATCATTTATTGACGTCAAGTAAATTTATGAAGTCTTACTCAAACAGGAAATTGGTAATCTCCTTCACAATTGGATGAACTTGTGGGCAAGAAGCATTTATGCTGTCATTACCAATAAAGTGTGCCCTGTGCCCTTGTCATCTGGATTTTATTTTTCCATGGATCCCCAAAGTTGTTCTAGATGATTGCGAGATTGTACCTAATAAATGTCAAGACCAATTTCCTACCATCTTTGCTCACAATCCTCTCCTGGTTCTAAAAAGCTTTTTATAGATGAGATGTAATGCATTAACAAAAAAGTAAATTTTTAGCATTATCTGGAATCTTTAGTTACACAGAATATATTTTACAGTGCATTTCAGTAACCAAAGACTGTACATGTGTGTGTGTTAACTTCCAAAATAAGTTGGTGGAGTGCTTTCTTGTAGCTGTTAATGGATTTTTGCCCTTGGAAAATAATATTTAGTATCGATATTATATTAATACCTGAAGCTGTGTAACTGAATTGACCTTGGTTGAGGAGGTTATTTTTGCTTGTTGTACATTTGTATCTTCATGTAACATGTAAGTTATAGGGACATTACTGTTTGAGGTTATTTGCTTTTACGAGGCGTGTTTTTTAAGTAAGGTCCGTTTGTACATAAGTACACAACGAAAGGTTATTTCAAAAAAGTAAAATTATTTTCAGAAAGTACATACTTTACTCTATTTTTCGACATAGTTGCCAAGTTTGTTCAAATACTTATCATACCTCTCAACCAATTTTAAAATACCCTCTTCATAAAAACTTTCCAGCCTGCTCCGATAACCAAGAGTTCACTGCCGTTTTCACGTCGTCGTCATCATTGTAACGGTTGCCACTGAGGTGTTGTTTGAGGTGGAAGAACAGATGGTAATTGCTTAGCTCAAGATCAGGACTGTAGGGTGGGTGGTCTAAAACTTCCCAGCCAAAACTGTCCAACAAATCGCGGGTGTGACCTGCAGTATGACGTCTTGCATTGTCATGGAGAAGGACAATTCTCTTTGTCAGCATGCTGCGTATTTTGTTTTGAATCGCTCTGCATAGCTTTCTCAGGGTTTTGCTGTATGCTTCTGCATTGATAGTGGTTCCTCGTTGCATGAAGTCGAGAAACAAAACACCATGCCTATCCCAAAACTCCGACGTCATGATTTTGCACTGGGACAGAGTCTGTTTGGCCTTCACCTTTACAGGCGAGTGTGTGTGTCTCCATTCCATGCTCTGTTGCTTCGATTCGGGCGTGATATGCGAAACCCATGTTTCGTCTCCAGTTACGATCTGACTCAAGAAGCCATCACCTTCTTCGTGATAACGGGTCAAGAACTTCATCGCACACTTCAAATATTTGGTTTTTGTGGTCCTCTGTTAGGAGTTTCGGGACCCAAAGGGAGTACAGTTTCCTAAACTTTAGGTGTTCAGAAACATTTTGTAAAGCACTGATCTCGACACGTCAGGAAATTCGTTTGAGAGACCTGTTATTGTGAAGCGCCTGTTCTCCCGAATCCTCGCTTCAACTGAAGCCACCAAATCGTCTGTAATCGAAGAAGGGCGGTCCTTTGCTTTCACCCATAACAGTATCGCCGTACACTTTGCAAATCTGTCGATGAATTTCTGCAGCAGACAGGTTCCTTTCTGACAAAAACCGTATCACTGAGCGAACTCACTCACGCGGCGGGCGAATTGATAGTCTTAAACATATTGAAGCACAGAACAGAACCGTACAGGTTAGCTACAGAGCTGAAACTGAGCACAGTTGTTCCCGAGGCATACCTGTACACGACGCACGCGCTCGTTGAGGTAATCGCGCGAACTACTAGTGTCTAAAACAAAACGGACTTTACTTCAAAAACACGCCTCATATTTGTAATTGGTTTGGTGCTACTAGATTTTAAGGTCTTTAGTTTCTCTGATACCATTTCAATCAGTTAATATTGGTGTTAAATTGTATTACCTAAAGTATGTAATTTTTCATATTTAAATTATTTTCTGTGGTTTTATTTCTGATTTTATTAGTAAATTATGATGGCTCTTTTTTTCAGAATATTCCAGAGGACAATGAACAAGAGGATATATTATTGCAACCCATTCTTGACAGGTATGGTAGTTCCTTGGTATTAACAGTTGCCAGTTCTGTATAGATTCATGTTACTGTAAAGTCTGATTAGCATGTGACACAGTCTAAAACATATGTTATTCTGAATTAATATACTGCATCTGTGCTATATTGAAGAATTCAGCATGTTAAAATTTAAAATTAACATCACAATGGTCGGATATTGAACATTGCATTTTTTATATATATTTTTTTTTATTTAAATGAAGCTAAGTAACTAAATTCTTTATAATCATTAAGGAATTTACAATTCATTTAATAATAAATTCAAATCTCCCATTCATTACACTTATAGTTTGTACTAAATTTTCATTATTTTTTGGATCTGTTTTTTTCCCTCTAAAACTTATGTGTTCTGTTTCCTTAATATTTTAAACTGAGTGTATAGTAAGTGTCATACTGTTGTTGACTTTACTTGCTAACATCATTGACACAGCAATGTTCCCCTGTTTAATCATTGTTTTCTCAGGCACCTTGTGATTGAACATCTCTCAACACTACAACACATCTTATAAAACAATTCTTTTGAAATAATAATTTGTTTGTCTTCTTTCTTAAACCACTTAAGTCTGTGGTAATTACATCTTAAGGGCAAGTAATCTAAATAGTAACATAGTTTTATTTATATTTGTAATTTTTCTAGTAGATGTGTTTTTTAAGTAATAATTTCCTGGTTCTATCGGTACAATACAATACAATATAATACATTCATTTTCCATTGATCCCAATATAAGAAACTGGCTCTGTAGATCTAGAAAGTTGTCAATTTACATATAAACAGTTGCATAACAAAATAAAAAAATACACCACTAGATGTACAGTCATAGCATACATGGTACATTAAACAATTCCATTACAAAATAATACATACACCAGAAGATGTACAGTCATAGCATACATGGTATATATAAAAAAATCCATAGCAAAATAATACGTACACACAAGATGTATTATCATAACATACGTGGTACCGTAAATAATTTCGTAACAAACTAAATACATACAGTAGGAGATGTACAGTCATAGCATACATGATAAATTAATTATGTAAACTATATTTACACAAGATACTTGGCTGTTATTTTTTAGATACCTTAGAAATAAATTTTTCAACAGAGTAGTAGGAGTTGTCAATTAAAAATTCTTTCAATTTTTTCCTAAATTTATTCTTATCATCTACTAGACATTTAATATCTGTTGGAAGCATATTGGAGATATGTATCCCTGAATATCGAACCCCTTTTTGAACAAATGCCAATGACTTGTAAGTCTTGTGAAGATCATTTTTACTTCTAGTGCCATATTTGTGTATTTTACTATTTGTTTCAAACAAAGTATAATTTGGGACTACAAATAACATTAATGTGTATATATACTCAGACGCTAATGTTAAAATCCCTAACTTCTTGAACAGCCCTCTACATGAAGTTCTATTGCTAACCCCACACAGTAATTCTTATTACACGCTTTTTGGCTCCTGAACACTTTGTCTCTATGGGTAGAACTCCCCAGAATATTATTCCATATGACAATAAGAAGTAAAAATAAGCAAAATAAACTAGCTGCCTCATACGAAGATCAGCCTATAGCTGAAATTGTACGAATTGCAAATGTGGCTGCTAACCCAATCGCTTTAGTAAGTCAGAAACATGTACTTTCCAATTTAAATTATGATCAATATAGAAACCTAGAAATTTCACACTCTCTACCTCTTGAATGGACTAGCCTGCAAATTTTATGTCTATGTCTGTGTTAATATGTGTGATGTACTGAATTGCATATACTGAGTTTTATCAAAGTTTAAAGGACAAGCCATTAGCTGTAAACCATTTATTAATCAGTTCAAAGACATAATTTAAAATATATTCTGTAGATTAATCTGGAGTGTTTTTAATTCCTATGTTTGTGTCATCTGCAAATTGGACAAATTTTGAGTTTTTAGATGAAATCACAGTGTACATCATTTATATATATTAAAAACAATAGTGGCCCCTAATATAGAACCCTGAGGTACTCCACATCTGATTAATTTCCACTCAGAAATCAGTGGACCCCTTAAGGTAGCCTTAAAATTCTCCATTAATAGTTTCTGTTTTCTATTTAGAATGTAAGAATCTAAGCCATTTGTTAACAATGCCATCTATACCATAATGGCATTATAGTATCAATTTTAAATTCCATTAATAGTTACTTTTTATTGCTTTTTTCTTTAAAATTTGTGTATATTTAGAAATTTTTAGAGAACTGCTACTACTGAATAAGTCCTTTATTATTTTATTTGGAGTTTATCTTCCATATTTTTACTTTAGTATAGTGTTATTTACCAATGTTAATATAAAGTATGTTCATATATACGTATTTTATTGACCAAATTTTCATTCTTTAATAATGAAGGATTTCTGCCAACAAAAGGAGTTAGTAGCAATGGTGTGTCCACTATCTCTAGCTGTGGCCAGTGTATTTGTTGAAGCTTTTCATGTTTTAACTGTTTGCAACCTTACTTTGAAGTAGTTGTTGTATCTGACGTACATGGATGACTGCTTTACTCACAACTTTTAAACTGTGCTTATGATAAATTTCTCCATGTGAGTAGAAGTGGGCATAAAGATAATGTTCTTTAAGGTGGGAAGTAGGATGAATCCTTCATGCATGGTGTATCCCGGAAGCTCACACAGTATAGTCTTTATGTGATTGGAGATTCCTAGTTCCACTGATAATTAGATGTGAAATATTAAAAAGTCCACAACTTTTAATGAGGCGAATATAGTATTGAAAAAAGTTATTGTTTTTCTGCTAACAATAGTAGCACCACAGCATTAGACCTCCCCATTTTCCTCCATTCTTTCCCCCACAGTGCTATCGGAACAGACTTTTTGTTAAGTCAGTGCTGCTTCTATCCTTTATACAGAGATGAGATTGGTTGGCTACAAAAATGAAAAACAAGAGTCTAGTGTACTTTGCATCTATTAAGATATACAAAATATTGATAAGCATAAATTCCAGAGTGAGCTTATGGAAACACCAGGTTTTTGTGAAGTATCGTACACTTATGGATATTTGTTAACTGGGAAGTTAAGCTACACCAAAATGGAAAGGCTAAATTAGTACATCAGGATCTTTGGAAGTTATGCCACCTATTCAGCCATAGCATTTTTTTCAGTAAACAGTGTGGACAGAATTTTATTAATTTAATGGACAAACTGGTCGCTAAATAATGGATTGTGTAGCTGTTGACAATTTAAAATATTTCTACTGAAGTTGAAAATTTGGGGTAAGCATCTGCTGCTCTAAGTGGTATTTTCCATCTAGGAACTGATATTTCCTAGTTGTTTCTATATTTATCATCGAAAAGAACTGAGAACTAAAACATTTAAAACATACACTTTGTTGAAAACATATCCCCAAACGATAATTCCTCCTATTTCACTATGCCACTATCACAGTAGTACATTACTGAGTTCTGTATGAAAGATGCAGCAGCAGATGTAATTCAGATTATATAGTAAATTAGGAAAATCTTTACTGAATTATAATTATCAAAATTTGTCAAAAATGGGGAAGCTAGTTCTAAAACTCAATTTAAAAAAATAAAAAAATAAAAAAAATAAAACCTTCTATAAACTACTCCTTACTTGCAGAACTATATATATATAGTATAGTGGTGTGTAATAACTATTTATTAATTCATTAACATAATATACCATTCTTCTGCTGGAAAGATGTTGGTATTCTATTGGGAGTAAAATTAGAACTCTGATATGAGAATATAGATGGTTAGTATTCTATGTGTACACAGTGGTGCATTATTGCATAACTATTTTGTTTTAGGATGTGTCTGGAATTTGTGTCTATATATACAGGGTTAGGCATAATAAAGAGCATTTTTTTAAAGGTGGTTAACTAAAAACACTTTATTAATTTTTTTATCATAATCATAAAATATGTGAAAAGCATTTTCTGCAATAGTAAATCATCGGTTATTTTTTGAAAATAACTCTGGTAAGGTGGTGTTTATTTAGACGCACACATTTCTCCAGCCAGGCTTTGAAGTGATTCATCACATTGCGCAGTACTGCCAGTAGGATTTGAACAACTTCCTGTCAGATCCATTCTTTCAAGGCTTTAATTTTTCAAGGAGGGCTATTTTCATAAACTTTGCTTTTAAGATAACCCCACAAGAAAAAGTCACATGTTGTGAGGTCCAGTGAACAAGAGGGCCATGCAATATCCCCATTTCGGGAGATCACATGATTTGTAAACAAACGATTGACAATATTCATGCTTACTCGAGCAATGTGGGAGGTTGCTCTGTCCTGCTGGAAAAATGTCTCATCCTTCACATTGTAGTGTGCAAGTTGTGGAGAAAAAAAAAATCTAACATGTATGTGTATCTCTGCGAAGTCACTGTTACAGCATTGCCAAGTTTTGCGGAGTGCAGTTGTTACTGCTGTAGTTCTCTAGGATTAACATCACTCCAAAATCGAAAGTTCTGCTTGTTCACATAACTGGAGAGATGGATGTGAGCTTCATCACTCATCCACAAAAGGTTTACTAATGTCCTCGTCTTGATTAACCAAGTCCAAAAATTCAAAGCAGAACCAGCTTTGGCTCACATAATCTGTTTCTTTAAGGGTCTGAACCATTTGGATTTTGTAGTGGTGAAATTGCAAATCTTGGTGTAATATTCTTCTTACCATTCTGTTTGAAATCGTGAGTGTAGCGCTGTGCGAATGAGCTGAGCGACGAGGGCTTCTCTCAATGGCAACTCTTACACGTTTTATGTTTTCAGGTGTGCGCACAGTTTTTGGTCTCCCAGTTTTCTTCTTTGTCGTTGATGCCATCTTTTTAGAGTTCTCAACCCACTTTCTAATTGCACAGGCATAAGGCACTGAACGATTTTGATTAATGTTGAAGTTATGGAATGCACGATGTGCTAGCTGATATGAACTACCATTTTGATAAAATGCTATGACAGCATACACATGATGCTGCAAGATCCAGTGCTCCATTATGACTGAATGCTATTTCACGCCTAACTTAACTGACACTATTCCCTACACCTCTCTCTGATGCAATTTTATTTCCACGCTTTATAAAATCACTCGATATTATGCCTCATCCAGTATATATCTGATTCATGATATTAGAATTGAGAATTTTATAATTATCAGATAAGTTGTTGTAAAGAAAGTATGTATTTTAATTTATACAATGATTATAGAATTTTCACTGCTTTTACCCATCCTGGCATGACACATATATGTTTTATCTGTGGTTTGTTGAAAATGAATTAAACATGTTTTTCATTGTGTTTTATAGGTCAATAGTTGGAGTTCATCAAAAGAATCTACCTCTGTATTGTGCCAAAAGTGATGATAGTGTGATGGAGAAATTTCAAGCTACGAGTGATATGAGCAATATCATTATATCCCATGATAACAGTGGTGGCAAGATGTCACTGCACTATACATGTGCCATGTGTCTTCAGTATTTCTTCACATTGGGCTTGCTGTTAAATCATGTTTTTAAACATGAACTACATGTAAATACACCACAGCACATTTGCCAGTACTGTGGTCAAGTTTTTGTAGAAGTATCAAAGTTGTTTGCCCATTATTTTGAAGATAGAATGAAAGCTGCATTTAAAGAGCCATCATTATCTGGCCTTGCTTGTGCATTCTGTGCAGAAATATTTTTATCTTGGTGCTCTCTAACAAGACATGTATTCACCCATAATTCAGCTGTCTCAAATCCCCTATATATTTGTACATACTGTTCTGAAGTTTTTGAGGATATGGCCAAACTCCACGTTCATAACTTCACCAGGAGAAATTCAAAAACAAGGTAAGAATAATAAGCCACCTTCTGTCCGATTCTTACATAAATTTATTTGGCACCTACCAGCCTTGGCAACTTTTTTATCTTCCAATTGTAGATGTTTCTAAAGCCTAATAAATAGGTTAAAATATCAAGGACAATATCGTAATAGCGAGGAGAGAAATATTTTTTGTAAGAAAGAGCCAAATTTTTTAACTATGAGAATGATTTACATTAGTAAGCCGATTTCTGTTTGCTAAAACTGCATATTTTTCATTTAAATTTGACAACCAACTGAGGGAAATTTTTTTAATTTCCTGGCGAAGTCATTTCCTGTGATTGGAAATATATTGTGAGAGCCATAGTGTTGTTATTTTGCATAACAGCTGGAAGTGTGTTGGATTTTTCTGGGGAATTATTACAAAAAATTGTTGGTACAATAATTGAGGTATATTTGGAAAGACTGGATGGTAGGTTGCTTGTTAAAGGTATTTGTGTACTTATATGAGGCAGTAGGTATACAGATGAAAAACAAAAGCTTGATTATGATTGCAAGATGGGGAGGGAATTGCTTGTGAAATACTTGAAATATAAAAATACCTTAGGCATAGTATTTGATTACAATCTCAACATGCAAGACATATTGGGTAGGTTGTAGGAAAAGATTTCTAAATCCTTCACTTAATGGTGAGAGTGATCTGAGAAGTGAGGGAAACTGGGCCACAAAACTTTGGTCAGAGTATTGTTTGAATAAGGTGGTGTAGTATTAAAGCTACATTCTGCATATCAAATACAGGAGTTGGAGGAGATGCAAACAATGGCCACTACAAATAACTACAGAGCACAATCAGTAATTGATATGATAAAGGAGCTGGAATAGAATTCATTGGAAGACAGGAGGAGAGTGAAGAAAATAGTGCGAACATATATTGATGATGACATGGTAAAATATATTTTTAAAGAATTTAGAGAGGTACATTGAAGGAAAAAGATGACCACGATCTCAAGCTTTATTTCAGGCAAAACGGTGTTGGAAAATTTTCTTTTGTAAACAAGAGAGTCAGGGATTTGAATAAATTATGAAAGAAATCTTATATATATATAAAAATAGACGTGTTTTTTCTTATATTTCACTTTTCAGCCACCACTACCTAGCACAGATCACTGATGTTTGTGGGTGGAAGTAGCATGGAGTTTCCTGCCATGCACAACGTTGACCGAATGCCGATAGCTGTGGGGATGTGTGAGATATAATGATTAAAGTTGGTCAGTGCAGGGCGTTTTCATATTTCGACCAAAAATTCGTATCTCCGTATACTTCTCTTTCCCGCCACAACAACATAACATAAACTTTTGGTGTTTGTGTGTGGTAGTAGAATCGTCTTTCCTGTCGTGCACTATGGTTGTTAGATGTCGGTAGCTATGGGGATGTCGGAGATATGGGGGTCGAAAGTGGTCGACCTGTGGCAGTTTCATACTTCTGCGAAAGACAAAAGTGTCATGGTGTATCACTTTCAGCGAAAACTACAGATCACAGATAACTGGCGTTTGTGTATAGTAGTAACACAGAGTCACCTTTCGATCACAACAGCGGCCGAATTTCAGAAACTGTGGTACTGTTGTAGATATGGTGGTTGTTAGTGGCCTTCCAAGTATATTTCGTATTTCGACTGTCTCCGCATATGTCACTTTTCTGCCACAAACTACATAGCATAGAGCATTGGTGTTTGTGTTTGGTAGTAGAATAGTATCTCATGTGGTGCACTATGGTTGTTAGATGTTGGTAACTATGGGGGTGTGGGAGAAATGGGGGTTGAAAGTGGTCGACCTGTGCAATTTCATACTTCTGCCAAAGACAAAAGTGTCATGGTGTATCACTTTTCAGCGAAAACTACAGATCACAGATAACTGGCGTTTGTGTGTAGTAGTAGCACAGAGTCACCTTTCGATCACAACAGCGGCCGAATTTCAGAAACTGTGGTACTGTGGTAGATATGGTGGTTGTAAGTGGCCGACCAAGGATATTTTCGTATTTCGACTGTCTCCGCATATGTCACTTTTCTGCCACAACTACATACCATAGAGCATTGGTGTTTGTGTTTGGTAGTAGAATCGTATCTCATGTAGTGCACTATGGTTGTTAGATGTCGGTAGCTATGGGGGTGTGGGAGAAATGGGGGTTGAAAGTGGTCGACCTGTGGCAGTTTCATACTTCTGCCAAAGACAAAAGTGTCATGGTGTATCACTTTTCAGCGAAAACTACAGATCACAGATAACTGGCGTTTGTGTGCAGTAGTAGCACAGAGTCACCTTTCGATCACAACAGCGGCCGAATTTCAGAAATTGTGGTACTGTGGTAGATATGGTGGTTGTAAGTGGCCGATCAAGGATATTTTCGCATTTCGACTGTCTCCGCATATGTCACTTTTCTGCCATAACTACATAGCATAGAGCATTGATGTTTGTGTTTGGTAGTAGAATCGTATCTCATGTAGTGCACTATGGTTGTTAGATGTCGTTAGCTATGGGGGTGTGGGAGATATGGGGGTTGAAAGTGATTGACCTGTGGCAATTTCATACTTCTGCCAAAGACAAAAGTGTCATGGTGTATCACTTTTCAGCGAAAACTATAGATCACAGATAACTGGCGTTTGTGTGTAGTAGTAGCACAGAGTCACCTTTCGATCACAACAGCGGCCGAATTTCAGAAATTTTGGTACTGTGGTAGATATGGTGGTTGTAAGTGGCCGACCAAGGATATTTTCGCATTTCGACTGTCTCCGCATGTGTCACTTTTCTGCCATAACTACATAGCATAGAGCATTGGTGTTTGTGTTTGGTAGTAGAATCGTATCTCATGTAGTGCACTATGGTTGTTAGATGTCTGTAGCTATGGGGGTGTGGAAGATATGGGGGATGAAAATGGTCGACCTGCGGCAATTTCATATTTCTGCCAAAGACGCATGTGTCACGGTGTATCAATTTTAAGTGAAAACTGTCTATCGCAGATCACTGGCGTTTGTGTGTGTTAGTAACACAGAGTCTCCCATCGATCACAACGTTGGCCGAAATTCGGTAACTGTGTGAGTGTGGTAGATATGGTGTTTGAAATTGGTCGATCATGAATATTTTCGTGTTTCATCCAAAGAGTTGTTTGTATCCGTAAATTTTACCTTGCTGCCGGAACTACATAGCGCAGAAGACTGGTACTTGTGTGTGGTAATAGTATCGAGTCTCCCATCGTGCACTAGGGTGGTTAGATGTCTATAGCTGTCAATATGAATTCTTTACAATCACGAACGAAGTCGTGGGTACCAGCTAGTTTGATGAATAAAATACCATAAGCTTTGAGGTAATTGATAATAATTGGGTAGAAAAAATGAAAAAATCTGTGTGTAATAAAATTCCAGTTAATAAGAGGCCAGTTTTAATATCTGATTACATGTATAAATGAGTAGTAGTTTTTTTTACTCAATGTTTTAATAATTTAAGAATGAAGAACTGAAACATTTATCTTATTCAATAAGAGTATTTAAGCTTGAAATCCACTTCAGCCTTTAAGCATAAGTATATATCTAAGGGTAATTGCCACATTGCCCATTGAATTTAATATTAATAATGAGACACCTGTATTAATCACATTATTTCCTTAGACATTTGGCTTAGTGCATAATTCCCTTATGATAAAAAGTGCATTCAGAGTATAATAAGTAGAGGTTTTTCCTTGGTTAGCCATTGGGGCAATATCAATGATCTATAACAACATATAAAAAATTCCAAACTATTGCTAAGTCTTCTTTAAGAAAATAATTCATCCTAAATTGGATGAGTTGACGTAGAAAAGAGATCTATTTGCTTCTAGATAACATTGGAGTAAAATATTCTTTCTAGGAAAAATGTAATGACAAATTCAATAAATATTGTCACTGCTGGCGATATTGCTTTAAATAAGTGTAATAGGAGAGAGGGGTGCCATGCTTCTAAGGAAATGTATGCTATAAAACTTGTTTAAATTGGCTGAAATAGAACTTGGAGGAATGTATAATATCAGAACCTCCTGTTAATTCTCTTACCCTCATTTTACAGGATCAGTACTGACTACTGTTAGATATTACGTTTCTGTTTAACTAGCTGGCTTATAACAAGATCCCGTCATCAGTATATTAAGAAGGGCAGCATTGCGATAGTACCACTTGTACTGGGAAATCATGTGGCGGGGATGTATGATTTGGTAGCTGGACGTGCATACAGCTGTCATTTTGTGAGGCCACACACGTCATTACTCTGCCGTAGTATACAGCAAACTCTCTTCCGTATCTAGTAATTACCAGAAGAGATTGTAGAAATAATATAGACCATAAAAGAAATACACTGGTAATATTGATGAGTCCTGGGTTAGACTTTCTATAAATTCGAAATTCAATATGGTTCCACACAGGGTCTGGAAATTTATTAGGATTGATATTGTAACTGTTTGTCACTAAAAGGTTACTACGAAAGAACGTTGACCTGATTTCAAAAAATCACACTGAAACAGTTTATTTCCCAGGCCGGTACCAGTTCCGCATTACAAATGAAAGTTTAAAACATCAAAATTCATCTTCAAGAGAGCAGATTTACAGTTAGAAAATTCATGCCCTAACTTGCACACATTCATCAAACAGGGTAATTGGACAAATTTGGCAGTCTTTACATCTCCATTACAGTGTGCCTGGATAGTGAAGACACCCATGACCCAGCAAACACTCCTCATGTTTCCCACGCATATCTACCATGTACAATAGGCATATTATTTTGACTCAGCCACTTGCAAAATACTGTCCTGCTCAACATGGAAGTTTGGCTTCTTGTTCGTATTAAGCCAATTGTAATTCTTTTTGATTGTCACATGGTCTAACTGATCAATCATGTTTTTCTTTTCATTTACCACTCCAGATTATTTCTTGTTGTAGCATGTCCATTTTACACTTTTTTGTGCATAACATTGAAATTCACTGTCCTATCTTGCCAGCTAGCATGCCATCTGCTGGCTTGATCCCTGTACCAAAACAGTTTGTCAAATTTGCACTCTTAGCACACATGTTACAACCTCGTCCAAAATGTCACTTGTTTCTGGAGCTAGTGTAGCGAAATGAATCACGGAAGTACTTAGTGTCACGAAAAGAACCGTAGAAGTACTTAGGTGCGACAGGTTGTGCAATACAGTGTAGGGTTTACGTGTTCGGAGGTGCGTGGAATGTTGCGGAGAAAGCCAGAAGGTCTAGCGAGGGGAGATAAGTGCCGCCGGAGAGCCTGATAACACTGGCCAGACCCAGCCGCTACATGACAGGGAGACTCTGAAATTTCCAGAATGGCAACCAGGGCTGATGCAAGAACGAAGGATGTGTGACTGACGCTACAGAATGTTCTGGAAGGTTGAGGGGACACAAGTAATGTGGTCACCAGACGATATAAAAAGAGGTGGCTGGACCACCGAGAGAGAGAGTAGGGCGGAGCAGTAGCGGAGCAGCAACAGCAGCAGCAGCAGAGAGTAGGGCGGAGAGACAGACTAGTGCAGGGCACAGTAGTCGCCGTCAGTAGTTCAACTCTCAGTAGCAGTCTTCGATGCTGGTGTAGGACGTAGTTCCCCATGATTGATGGACTTGAGGAGCAAGGGGTTATTGCTGATTAACCCGTCGGGAGATACTTTTGTTATAGAACGTATCTCCGCTTGAAACATTGGAGACGTTTTCTACGACAGGTATATGCTGACGCAGGCCTTGACATAGGTCTCGCCACCATAGGGGTTCCAATAGCAGATGAGCCGTTCGTGCCTGTCTTCTAGAATTTTGCCTTCTATGAATTAAGTCGGGCTTCGTGAGCTGTAACATTGTAACCTTAATTTGTTGCAGTTCAATTATTTCTCCAGTACCTTTTCCACACCGAGTTCCCTTATTTGAAGAATTTGTCCCACTTTGAGTTGAGTCCTTTAATTTCACATTAGACTCACTTCAAGCTCCCAACTTCCGAACCGCTACGCGGAAGTAAAATAGCCAACCAGACGCAACACTAGGTCTTCAAACAACTAGTGACATTTTTCTATTGGAATGCCCCTTCTTTCACTTTTCTGTCTACTCTTTTCGCCAATTTGGTTTCAGATGAGTTATCTAAACATGTTTATATTACAATTCCTCTTCGTGACTTTTACCAGTTACTGCTACAAAATCACATACCATCAAGTTTTCTTCAATTCACTGAAAGCAGATTAAGTCCTCATCAGAAATAAAAAAAAAAAAAATATTACAGGTTATCATGCAATTACAAAAATGAAATGTCACTGCAAAAATACAAGTCTTGTCACAGACAAGTGCATGTAAGCATGAGTCATTTTTCATAAAACAAATGTATATGGAATTTCCTAAATGAATCCTTTAAAGATTTACATTGCTTAACATGCTAATACATAGTCCATATTTTTCAGCATAGTAAGTTGTGTCAACACAACTGGTTATAGATAACTTATTCTCTTAAAAGCTAAAAGCAGTAGTATATTTGCAAACTAAGAATCTATAGTTGCAAGAGAATATTATCAGTAAAACAAAAAATAAAAATTTTACAGTGTGTTTTGTGTGTAGCACAAGGCAGCGCATTCTCTCACCACTCAAAATTAATGTGATATCTTTTATCTATATTTGCACATTTTATATTATATCTTAATGACCACAAACAATTGTGTATTACAGAAGAAAATAAAAATCATGAAACAAAATATTTGCTTAAGTACAAAATACTTCAAGAGTAAAGAGATTGTCGTTAATCTAGAATAGTTGTTATCAGTAGTACTCCCGAAAACATGAAGTTGTTTAGAAAATAAATGGTGTATGCTTGGATCTAGTCTCTCAAAATTGACATGAAGATGAACATTATTCATGAGTAACTTTAATGTGGTATTAGTAATCTGCTTTCCCTGTAGTCTACTTGGGAGATAGCTTGAGGTTCAGTGACCTGTATCAGCTCACTGGAAACACATGCTTCCTACATATTGATATCAATCGTTGTAGGCACAATTACATTATATTTGAAATGAAGTCCTCTCGGGTGTCCAGCCAGATGGTGTTTTGTAATCACGACGTTTTGGTAGCTGTCTCTGCTGTCTTCATCAGGTATCTTGTAACTGTTGCAAGCTGACTCTTCATCAGGTAGCTTGCAACAGTTACAAGATACCTGATGAAGATAGCAGTGCCAGCTGTTGAAACGTCGTGATTGCACAACACTATCCGGTTGAATACCCGAGAGGACTTCTTTTCATCAATACACTGGGAAAGTCTCCACTCATACATTATGTTTATTAACTTTTCTATCCTTTACCTCCACAGTTTGAACAGTACTTGTTGTAAGATTGAAATTGTTGTCACTGAAAATTACATTCTTATGCAAATCATTGGTGTCTTCTACTTGCTTATCAACACAAAGACTAATATTGGGATTAATTAAGTTACCTTTCTTATTTGCTTCAAGTGACTGTGTAAGTATGGGAGTTTGTATACTAATATTGGCTTATTCAGTATTTGTTATTTAGCAACAGAAGGCTGAAGTATCTGTTTAGTTGAAATCAATTCAGATACTACATTTTTTCAATAACAATGTCAAGCAGCGAACCTTAATCATTAACTTCAGAAAAACTACTAGATTCAGGTTAAACAGAAAAATCTAAATTTATGTCACTTTCAACACTAGAATAGTTGACATTAGATTCAAAATCTTTAAATGGCTTAGTATCAGCTCGAACGATGAGGTTGTTACTATTTTCTGCTAGTATACTATAGTGTACTATACAGGTACTCTGATTAGATATTTTTCCTACATCAGGTGTGAGATTATTAATGTTAGCTTTACAAGATGCAATGACATTTGGAACAGGATTCTGAGTTACTTGACCCAGTTCAGGTCTAGGCTTGATGGTTGTAGAAGTATTACAGGAATCTAGCACTGGTGGGTGGTTGAGGAGTTGAATATATGTTTGCATCATGAACTGTGTAAAGTCTTATATAAGCTTTGTTCGACTGGCTACAGAAATATCTGCTGGTTTCAGTGATGGAATAGCATTAGTACATCCATCAAGGTCATTTGGTGCACGGTGTAAACCGAGACATAAACTTTCTTTTACATCAATATTTTGAGAAATAGAAATGTCATTTACACAAACATCATTGGTGGGATTTATAATGGTGGGTATTTTACAAACTTGCACACTATCTTTAAATGTACTTATCTCTGCCATTTTAGCTACAATACTAGGAGATAGTTCATCTGTAACAATTTCTTGTAATACGTCATCAACTACATTTTGGTTACATGTTTTACTGGAGGGACAACTCTAATTTTTCACAACTCTAGGTACCTTTTCAGTCCGAAATTCACCATGAATGTCATTTAAGCGTTGATGTACTATCCCTTCTGTAGTCCTGGGTAAACCATCGAAATTATCCTTACAACTAAAATTGTCAGTGACCTGTACAACTTCACTGTAACTACTGGTGTTTACATCAGAACATATCTCTGTTGCATGTTGGTACATGTTTCAGCAGAATTTACACAAGTTGACTAGAAGCAACAAATATTATTTACAGGATAATATGTTTCCTGTGTGATTGTATTTTGCTATTAATTTAAACTCACAGAATGGTTACTCTCTTCAATATCAGTATTAAAGAATGTGTCAGCTAGATGTACTTCAATGTTCTTATGTTGGTAAATTTTCACACTTTGTTTTGCGTCATTGTGACAATATTCATATGGAGTATCATTTTCATTGGGAAATAAACCCTGGCTATTAGAATTAGTATAATCTTTGATGTTACCCTTTGGTTGAAAGTCTGGTATCATAGTGTCAGTGTTTGCATCTGCTGTTACAGACATTACTATGTAGATGTACCTTAAAGGTGTCAGCTGTACTGGTACAAAAATTTTATTTTCTGCAGAAACTTCAGCATTGTTTAACTACAAAGCTATTTGTTCATTAGGGTGTAGTGAGTTAACAGTCACTGTGTCTGTTGCAAGCTCGTCAAAAAATGGCTTCATTATCAAGAATGGATTTACCAAAATGCAACAAATCATAATCAGTTAGGACTATCAGCTCAAGATTATAATTATATTTATTGGCATTGACTTTAATTTCTTTCCTTTACTAAGTCTTGTTTAATGGATGGAATCACTCATCTTAAATGTGTCAATTTCAAATGAAATAATAAACATTAGCTTCCTTACTCTACTGGAAGTTTTAAAATTGGAAAAAAACTTGTTAACTGACAATTGCGATGGTTTATCAAAAAATTCTCTGGTGAGTTCATAAACATTGTTAAAATCAGCTAACTTGGAAAATTCGGATAATAGGAATGCGCTTTCATTTACATAATGTTGTACGATTTCATAAATATTATGAATTAGTGTACTTTTTTCTAAATAACGAAAATAATGTCTGTAAGGGTAAATTTCTTGTTGTTGTTCAGCAACCTGTGAAGTAATCACATAACCAAGCCAACGTGTAGGATGTTCCATACTGTTAAAATGTTAAAGTTTAACCAATCATGAATGGAAAATCAAAAATTTTACAATATTCTCAAAATATGAGATCAATACAAACAATTGCTGCGATGTTATACAAAACTTAATTTTTAAGTAATAATATACTATTATACAAAATAGCCTTTGTTAAATATCACTAATTGTAGCCAGTGGCACTGCTTAAATTTAGATAGAATTGCCGCATTATATTGTATAGTTTAACACTTAGCTGTGTGGTATGACTATTGCGCCACGTGGTCTCTTCTACCGCTGTTGTCGTGCCATGTAGTGGCGATTTAGCTGTCCTGTTCCCTTCTTAGAGGTGTGTTGTTGTTGCAAGGAAGTGTTGTCCCAGTATTTATGTGGACCTGTGGTCACCCGTACCTGTGTTTTACCCAAACGATTGTTGCCATGGATGGTCGTCTTCGATGTTTGAAGATCTGCCATTCGTTGTTTCTAACTGCCCCAGGAATTACACATTGCTGGCTCACCACACGTAATCATGTAACGAAAATGGGGATATTGCTGGATGGTGGAAGATGCCCGCAACCTGGCAAACACTCCACATGTTTCCCTCGCGGATTAACCACCAAACGATAGGCACGTTATTTTAACTCAGCAACTTGCAAATACTGTCCTGAACAATATGGCAGTTTGGCTTCCTGTTCATCTTGCAACCAATTGTAATTCTTTTCGATCATCACATAAGATTAATTCTAGGTGTAGCCTTTCCACTCTTTTTCTTTGTATAACACTGAAATTCACTATTCCTGTATCGCCGGCTAGCATACCCTTTGCTGGCTCGATCCCTGTACCAAAACAGTTTGTCAAATTTGCACTCTTAACACTCGCGTTATACACTGTGATACACAGAAGAATTGTACTATGATTTTCTGGGCCTTGCAGGTTTGCCCTTAATGTATCTTATTATCCTCTTCTTTTGATGTGTATAACTAGTGCAAATAACAAATTTTATACTCAATTGTTTTTCATTGACAACTGACTTTCTGGGATTTGTTGATTCCAACTTGTTGACATAGCAACAAATATACCGTGGTTTGGGTAACGCCACAGTAACACATGGTATCTGCATGCCCCTCCAAGTAATCCCCGTTTGGGAACACAAGTTCAGCTTTCGTTTTTCCATGGTTTCCCGAAATAACTCCAAACAAATGACAGGATGATTCATTCAATGAGTCCATTGCCTAATTCCTTCCTATTCCTTGCTCCCGGTGCATTTTCCATCTCTACTGACCATTATGTCAATGTCGCACATAGCTGTAAGAAATGAAAAGTATCCCCATGGTGCAAGACTCCCTTTAGCAGTTAAATGGCTTCTTGAAATCTGCTTAGAAATTTCATGTATAGCCCATGGTTGCTCAGAACAACGTAGTAGGCATTTCATTTTAATTCAACCATTGTTTCTTTCCCAATATTTTTTTTTAGGCTAACTTTCTTTCAGTGCTTGGCATTCCTTTGAGGTGTTTAGCAAGATTCCACTCTGAGTCCAGTGTATTAGTAGCTACCTATATCTGCAGGGACAGTGCCAGACAATAATTCCACCATTTCCACAGATATTTTTATCAGGCAACCTCTGACGAATCAGCATGTTCTTTGGAGCGCAGCATCTACTCTCTTAGCATGACTTCGCTTATTCCATACCAGATGGGACACATTCAACAGCATAGTAGCACAGTGCTTAAGGTAGAAAAAAGTATTTAGGTCACTGAGGTTAGCGCCCCAGTTTGCTCAAGCTGTTGTTTTGTGCTTTCATTTTTATGTCACGAGAGTGGTTTTTAGAACTGAGATTTCTGTCAAGAGTCACATCCAGGTATTTTATGTTATTGCTGTGTTGCAGAGTCGTTCAGCTTTTACGTAGCACATTTATGATGTGGGTAAAATATGTAGACTTCAGTTATTGATAGTTTTAGCCTTAGAACATTCTTTTATGAGATCTGAGAACTTGTTAAGCTATTTGCCGCTCTCTTTCAGAACATTATAGCTCAATGAGCCCCTAGTATATTAACAGTCGCCTTATTTATTTATTGTTAAAAAACGTAGAACAGTTTATTCTTTCCTTTTATTCACTAGAAAGTCTCTATTTTCCATCATGCTCTTGATTAATTTTACATTGAACTTTCGCTGTAGGGAGAACAAAAAGCCTCTTCTAGTGTTTGTATCTAACTTGTGCTTACTAAACTGGTTGCCGATAGGATGTGCAACTTAATTTGTCCTGCAGCAGCATCATTACTTGCTTCTCTCACTATTGCTCAAAACTCTGTATTCTCTACTCATATATCAACGCCTAACCATTGCTGTACGCAGATGTCCGATTAAATGACCCTCCTATGCTCGCAGATTGCTCCATTCATGCATCACGCCTGAATGTAGCGCCTTCTCTCATAGATTTATGACTCTTATATATAGCTTAAATAATAGTGTCTTTAATGTATCTATCCAACCAAACACTTTCCTGCGATGTCAACTATTATAGAATTATCAACATATTAGTGGCATCCTGACAATTTGTCTTAAATTCATCATTAGTTGTTCCAAATGTTATGTGCTGAGAAACTATAGCAAGACTATCAGCATAAATGAAGGAATCACAGGGGCTGCCCATATTTTGATTGTTGGTGAGGTATTGAAAAGTGCTGGAAATGTATGCTTCCTGACGAGGGTCATGCTTGTGTTACAAAAAACCACTTCTGGTATTCTGGAGATTGTCCAAAAATTGTCTATTGCTAGAGCGTTTATTATTTTGTGAAGATCATACTGATCTGTAAATAATGAATGTCTGACTTCCACAGTATCTTTTAAGTAATATCATTTAAATAGCTAAAAATAGCACTCTGTGTCTGTCTACGTGATATATCTTATCATCAAAATACTATTTGTTTAGGTTGCTTCTTCGTAAATAGAACTTTATCTGAACTTTTAGAATGATTATTATAAGTCTGTTCCTTCACAATCAACTCTTATAAACGATCAGCTGAATTAAAAATTGAAAATAAGCCATTTGAGGACTACTAACAATTGAAGTTGGGCAACCATGTATAAATACATAAAGAATGTGCAACAATATGGTATTAGGCTACCATTAATTAAAGCTGTTTCAAATAGCTGAGGTAATATTCATATCAGGAAGAAGGGGACAGTATACTTTACATCAAAAATTAAATTCCTGAAAGCTTAGTGTACAAATGAATGTAAAATTATTTAAATGCTGAGCAAGTACAAATTTGAAAATGAAGTTCCTAAATTCTTAGTAATGTATAAACCATTTTAACAACGTTCCCATCAATTTCGTGCTACAATTTGTTACTATAGTAAATAAGATTGTCCACCAACGCACCCCAGAAACAAAGTACTATTCTATACACATCATTAAAGGTTGTTAGCTTATCTTTTTGCCATCTGCAGCGTCCTCATGTAAGGTATTGCACTGTTCCCTTGCATTTGAGTACTTTGCGATTTTTTTGTTTGTGATGGAATTCAACAGTGAAAGAGATAAGGAGTTACTTTTTAAAGACAAAGCATGTAATATGTCGACGTATACTAAACAAGAATTGATTTACTGGCAAAAATTAACAACGCATAAGATTACACCTGATTTAGGTGGTCATAGTGAAATTTCTAAGATCCTGAATGGTCGGTACCCAGTCGACCTGCACAAAAAAAAATTGAAGTCGGTTGCTACTGTCAGAAAGATTATGTCCGTATCTGGAATACAAAGGAACTTCTTTGTATTGATACCGGTAGTCTTGAAAAACTGGAATCAATTGGCTAAAAGTACACTTTTATAGACCTAGTAAATAAAAATTGTTGATGGGGGCCAGAAAAACAAATCATCTTTGTTCATGTTACTGTACCTGCTTAAAAATGTATTTTGATAATGGAGAAACTAACCGATTGTAGTATGAACTGGGACATACCTCATATTTACTAGTTGTTTTTTTTACTCTCACTTCTGTGCAGTTCCAAGGCTAAAGAAAATATTTTGAATCAATGAAGTGAAAGTAGACATAGATGGATATTTTTCAAACCTACAAGAATCTCACATTGGGAATTGAACCCATTCATAGGAAGAATGCTGGACATAGTACATTAAGCTACAGTGGATTATTTAGAGAAATAATATTTCTTTACTAATAATTTCTTTCTCCTCCAACCCTAGAACTATCACCCTGCCCTCTAATATATTACTTGTTGATTTTTGTTTTGTGTCCTTTTTTTATGGAGAAATTGGAATTAATTTTGACACTTTCTGATAACAATTTATTTCGCCTAAAGTAAAAGTATTTTATTTTTCTGGCAGTGTATCCTTAGAGAAGGTTGGCTACCATCCTGTAAAAGTTCTCCATGATATGTGTTGCTCTCATTAAGCATTCACTGCCATAGCTGTTGAACCACTGAAGGAGGGTCTGCAACTAGCAAACTACTCTTTTGATTCTATTTCTATCTAAACTAATTAATATATATATAATTTTTTTGCTTTGTTCTTTTTGAATGAAACCAAATATTTGTATTGTATACAAAGATGACATTTTCAACTGCATAGCATATGTTTTTTTAGCTCTTAAAAGTTTACCTTGGTAGGTATTTTGAAAAATGGCTTCATCATACATGTTGAAAACTATTGGAGACAGCATAATCCTCTCAAATTCCCTGTTAAGAGTAGCTATATTCAAGTAGTCTCCAAGTATGATCTGTAATGAATCATACTACTTCATATGTCAGTATATTTATTCTCAAGGCCTAAACTTTTCAACCAATGAAGGTGGATATGTTGTTTAATATTCGCATAATGCCATTAGATTATCAATAAAGTACATGTAATATTTATTTTTATATTGGGTCATTTCTGAAAAAAATCTATATACAAAATAAGTTATCTCAGTATTTCATTTTATAGTTAATTTTCTCATTTCTCTTTTTATCTTGTAAGTATGTTTATCCAACATCTAATATTAAGTAACATTCAGTCAAGATCTATATACTGATTATCTCTATTATTTAGGATGTTAAGCCACTTTAAAAACAAATGATTATTTACTATTTGTGAAAGTAATGGTAGCAGGAAATTAACTCAAATTTGTATTGTGGTATTCACTATTTAATTTGATAGTAAAAGAACCGTGGATATGTAACCAAACATATTCCTCTGTAGACATGTCATCGTTCCATTGAGCAGTTAAAGAATTTTAACTAATTTGTTTCAGGCTTCTGTAGGAAACAAAAAATATGTTTTGCTAATATCTGTTTTATTTGTGTTGATATTATGTTAGTAAATTTGTAATTAGTTAATAATATTAGAGTTTAATGTAGGAGACATTGAAGCATTTTTAAAGTTTTTCCTAAAATATAGATCTTGAGTTTTTACAAATAATCACAATTTTTGTCTATCAGGTCTCTTAAGTTTACAAACTTTTAGTGATTTTGTTTTATTAGCTCATTATTTAAACAGTATATGATTACATATAACAATGAGGTATATATTAAATGAATTTAGTAAACGATTTGTGAATCTGAAATCCTATACATTGTTAATTAATATACTTTGAAAGTAAAAGTAGTTCACTACATATTAAAATACTAATTTTTTTATTTCTAGGCATCATTGTTATTGCAAGAAAAGCTGTTACAGTTACAAGCAGACTCCTTCTAATGGTGAATTTCAAATTGATAGAATAAAGAAGGAGTCAGTCACTACCTACAGCTTTAGTAACAGGATTCATTTGAGCCAACTCTCAAATTTAGGTGAAGATTGTGAAAAATCTTTCACAAATCATTCTACTCTTAGACAGCACAAGAGGTTTCAGTCCATTGTATGTCCGTTTTTGTGTGACATTTGTGGAAAAGCGTTTATGCAGTCTAATCACCTTAAAGGTCATCAGCAGATTCATTCTAGAGACCACCCGTTTTCTTGTGATGTTTGTGAAAAAAAATTTAATCACCGTGGAAGCTTTGAAAGGCATCGGCGGATACATTCTGGAGAACGCCCGTACTCTTGTAATGTCTGTGGAAAATCATTTATAGAGTCTGCAAAACTTAAAGCACATCATCGGATTCATTTCCGTGAACGCTCGTTTTCGTGTGACTTTTGTGAAGAAGCGTTTACACACTCTAATAAGCTTAAAAGTCATCAGCGAATTCATTGTGGAGACCGCTCGTTTTCTTGTGATATTTGTGGAAAAATTTTTAATCACCGTGGAAGCTTTGAGAGGCATCAGCGAATACATTCTGGAGAACGCCCGTATTCTTGTGACGTTTGTGGAAAATCATTTATAGAGTCTGCAAAACTTAAAATACATCATCGGACTCATTCTGGTGAACGTCCGTTTTCTTGTGACATTTGTGGAAAATTATTTACACAACTTGGAAGCCTTAAAACTCATGGGCGAATTCATTCTGGAGAACGCAAGTTTTCTTGTGATGTTTGTGGAAAATCGTTTATAGACTATGGTAACTTTAAGAGACATCAGCGTATTCATTCTGACTAATGCCCATATCCTTGTGATATGTATGGAAAAATTATTTACACAGTCGAAAAATCTTCAAAGTCATCACATGATTTATTATGGTAAATCACAATTTTCTTGTGATATTTGTGCAAAATCATTCTTAGTTCTTGAATCCTAAAAATCATCATTATATTAACTCATTGATTGCTTTTTCCTTGTGATATTTGCACCAAATGTGTTATTTGGTCATAGATCATAGAAAACATTTGATAGTTTATTGAGGTAAAAGTTTGTTGTGTCCTAATGTCTGGTAAAACTGATTTATACACTCAGGTGATTTTAAAACTCTTCACTGGATTCATTAAGCTAAACACATGGCTTATTCTGATTTTTATTGAAAATTATTTATGCTTTTGCAGGTGTTTTAAAAGCAATCAGTGAATAAATTTGGGTTGTGGCCCAATTTAATGTGATATATGTGTTAAATGTTTTATGTGAAAGATGTGAATCAACTCATTTAAGCAGAACGCAATGTATGTGAAATTTTTTCAAAAAGCTTTTATGATTTGATGCTCTTGAGGAGTATTATATCATTCATTTCGAAAAACTCCGTTTATCTATATAATCGGCGAAAAATCTTTTCTGTTTTGGTCATCTAAAAACGAATAAAATGAGATTTAGATGCCTTTTACAGTTTAGAAATCATTTAAAATTCTCCTTGTTATTGATAGTGGCTGTTTTTAAAATCAATCAAATATTCTGGCAGTTATATCGATATGTTTTACTTGTGTCCTCTTACAGATCTATAGGGAAATTGTTAGGTTATACATCTTTAAAGGAATAAGAGGTATGGTTCATTTTATTTTTATCTTTTGTATTAATGTTCTATCCCTTAACCTTTTGTCTGAATGAGTGTAATAATTGAGTTAATAGTTGTTTACATGCCAGTTATTTTGAGAGAATCATGCAGTATTGTTAATTAATATGAATTTGTTTCTGGCATCCTCTAGAATTTTCTGTTATAAAAGGTTATGAATTTATGGTGTGTAAAATCTGTCTACTTCTAATGTAAGACTTATTTCAGTACATTTTAATTGTCATAGGATGAGAAAAGTTTCTAAGTCAGAAAGTTGTGTCAGTAGTATTATTTCAAAGATTTGTTGCTATAGCAGTTCTTGCACAGAATGATTATTAGTGAGTTTTCACACTATTTGTTTAAATTTTGTATGAGCTGAATCTAAAGTGGTTTAAGTTTTTGTTGTCAACTATGTAGCTAATTTTTAATGTTCTGGCAGATATCTTTTATTTTGGGCAGTTCTCAGTTGGATCCAGTAGTAACATAATATTTTTTAGGATCTATAATGTGCTGTCAATGTCTGAGATCTTTTTATTGGGTTTTAGTTTTTTTATTGTATTTATTTTTATTATAGAATAATAATCAAAAGATACTTTATAACTATGGGTCTTAACTATTATTGATTCTTTTTTACATTTTTGCTTTAATATTTACAAATTGTAAATTGTTGTTATTTCAAATTAATATTGGAATCACCAATTTGTATTTCAATTCTTGTAAGTCTAAATGGATAGTGTAAACTTTGAGTATATTTTATACTAATTGGTTGTTACAGTATTTTCTTAACTATAAGGATTTAAATGTTCAATATGAATGTTATCTATAACATCTATGCGAAAACTTTTTTTGCAAATTTTAGTCACAACAGTACTTTAATTACCTTATTGCTAATAATTGTTTGCTGTGCATTCAATATGCTGTGAGGCAATCATGATATTTTTCATTGATAGGGAGAGCAAATATTGATTTGACTGCTCAAGTAATTATGGACTTGTTGGTAGAAAAGTATTATTAATATAATTTACATTTGTTAGCAATAATTCTTGTTATATCTACTGTTTTGTTGGTGAATATTCTACAAGGCTTTTAGGAATGTATTATCACACACTGTCATGATAAATATAATTTCACTGCAAACAATTAATCTGTACTGCAATTATAAGTATAATCTGGTCTAAGTATGGTCAGAATTATTAAGTACTTTAGTGTCATATTTCATAAATCTACTGCTGGATTTGTTTGTGCAAGTTAATCATTGCTTCAAAAGTATAGAATAGTATACAGACATGACCTCGTGAAGCATCCCATTTTAATTAAAAATTCTCTCCTGGTATGTATGAAATTGTAGTTTTAATGACAGAATTATCATTATAGATATTTTATTCATCATTAATGGAATCATATCTTTAATGTTATATTTTTAAAATTATGTTTGACAGTTGCTAAATGTATACATTAATTCAGAGTAGCAGTTATCACCATAGTTATTGATTACATCACTGTTTCATATATAATTTTTTAAATATTCTGGTAATAAAGTATTAAATATCAATACGCCGTTATTTATCTTTTTCTAGTGTGATGATGGAGGTGTTACCTGCTTTCATTAATTTTTCAAGTGATTCATACTTATCTATATTCCTTCACGTTTCAGTTTTACATAGTAAATAACAAAAGCACCTTTATTGCATCTAAAATTTTCTGAGAATTTCATTGTGAAAATCAGGTTGCACCTTAGATCCTCATTTCTTTCGTCTCTTAACAGTAGTCATCTCAAGCTTCTTTACAACGATGCCAGCGATTTCTATTTTTGAAATCGCTCCTGAAATTCCACTGGCTATAGGTGTTTAAGAGCTGCAGTATTTCCCGTCAGATCTCTTCCAAAGAGCCAGGTCCTGTGTCCATTAGTGCATCTGCAACCCGTTTTGGTTACAGTAGTTGGAAGATTGTTGGGTTGTGCATTCTTCCTCCTCTCCCAACTCTCCTGCAAGTTTTGATCAGCTAAAAAGCTTGAGTGTGCTCCAGAATGAAAAGTCATGTTTTTCATAAAGTTGTTGAATCCTGTTTCTTGAGTAATCTTCAAATAGGATCGAAATTTTGAGTTCATCTTTTCATTGACCATTTTTTTCTATTGGAAGAACTTGAAAAAGAGTTTGAAAGGATTTTTTTGTTAGGATATCCATGGAACTTTTCAACAGCCATCTAAGATATTACCTCCAAAAAAAAGAAAAAAAACAGTTGGAGATGTATCTCAGTGGATAAAATACTAGTGATTACTTTGAGGTAGGATGTTTTTGTAATTATTAGAATCTGCAAAAGTATTACTATTTAAGTATAAAATATTTGATGTGTAGCAGAAATATATGGGAACATTAATGAAGAAAGAAGAAAACGTGAGCTATGAATCGCAAAATCATTTAGATATACTCAATATGAAACAAAAGGATTTATTTTGTGAGATATTCGAATAAAATCAGACAAACAATAGTAAGTAAATATTTTTTTCCATGATGTGTTGATGCCAATCAGATAACCCATGCTGGTAATGATAAATATTCAAAGGAACTTAATTTTATCCATAATTCACTGTATTGACGTGACTTTATTAATCAGACAAAATGTAGAATCAAATACAGCCTTCAGTCATTAGAATACAAATTTTATTTTAATACACAATGCATTTCGGATTCTGTGGATTCATCTTCTGGTTTCTACGGTATTTACATTGACTTTAAATTTTCCTTAAGCTAGATTCATGCCTAGTAAAGTTTGTTCCTGTGCTGAAAAATGATTTCAAGTAAGTGTCGTTTCATCATGAGAGTAAAGAGTAAATATGAAAACATTGTGGCAAAATTATCAGAATTGACGAGATGGTAAATAATCAGTTCTCGTACATTGTAGAACAATCACGACATCATGTCTAGTATAGCGCTCCTCAATGTACATGAAACTGATTATTCAGCATCTCGTCAATTCTGGTAAGTTCGCCACATTGTTTTCGAATTTACTCCTTTCTCTCATGATGAAACGTGTTCAATACTCTTACTTTAAATCTTTTTTCAGCACAGGAACAAATTTTACTAGGCACGAATCTCCCTTAAGGAAAATTTAAAACCAGTGTAAACACCATAGACACCTGAAGATGGATCCACAGGATCCGAATTGCATTGTGTAATACAAAAAATTGTGTTATTGTGACTGCAGGCTGTTTTTCATTCCACCTTTTGTCTGATTCAGAAGGAATTCAATTTCAGATTGTTCAACAGGTGACAGCGTCGTCATCAGATAGAGTGACGATGTCTCTGCTGAATTACCACTCCTTTTGATAAAGAACCACTCATGTGTGGAGAAGTTCCATATTTTTCTCAATACTAAAACTCGACATCATGAAAGCTGTATGTGTGCTGCACAACTTCATTAGAAAAGAAATGTTCAAACAACTAGAAATTACAATGATTATCAAGATTAATTTGGTCCTCTCAGTCAATTCAGTGAATGTCATAGCTCACATTGATAACACATCAATAGCCAACAGCTACAACACTATTTAACTCAATATTGCCTAATGTGACACTATCTTAATAACTGAAAAATTGTCTGAACAACAGTGAATTATTTTTTTTTTTTTTAAATCGGTACTAACTCATACATTTTCAGCTATGATAAGAATAACCTTACCTAACTGAAACTGTTGATACATATAAATTATTAAATTACCTGCATATCTCAATGTGTCGCTTTCATGGTTTGAAAAAATATTTAGTGGTGGTAAGGAAGATTATCTGCTGTTGCCAAATATCGCAAAGTATTGATGTACATATCACTCAAATCACCAATTTTAACTGCAACTCTCATGCTTTATACAAAACAATCATGTTTGAATAACCTGACATGCTGTAGTTACACTGTATTTAAAAACTGAAGCATACAGTACGGGAGGAGGAAACAAAATGAATCTTCATGGGTTGAGAAGGTATGTGGTGTTTCAGTGATTACAAGATCGAGTTAAATTTACAGAGTAATTGGCGATATGAGCCCAACCATCAGTATGTCATTGCACCCCTAGCTTTGATCTATGCACTAATTTGGTGAAGGAGGGTGTAATAAAGTCGTTGTATCCTCTCTGAGGGCAGCTAGCCCATAACTGTTGTAACTGTTCCTTTACATCCTGGATACTGGCACTGGGATGGAGTTGACTTCAGAGCTGCTGCCACACATATGCTATCACTTAAAGATCTTAGGACCTACTGGGAGCGCGAGTTCCTCAGCATCACACAGAAAGTACTTCTCAGTGACGGATGCCGTAAGGGGACGAGCATTGTCGTATGGAAAAATGATGGAGCCTGTCCGTGTCGTACCGTTTTACCGTCAGGGTTCCCTCAATCACTGTCAAACATAACATGAAGTCATACTAGATGACTTCTTTAACCGTGAAGCCCGGAGTAACTCCTTTGCACCTCTTCAAAGCATTGGAAAGATAAGACCTTCCGGCAGGTCGCCGCATTACTCGTAGTCGATGCTCAAATCAGACAGTGCAGAATTAAAATGTTCTTGGTGCATAATTCAGCGATACATCCTTACGATGGTAAGACGCTATCAATTTGTGCTTTGACGGCGGGTATGACTGCCCCCCCGTACCTTCGCAGTCTAACATTGGGCAAATGCCACATCTGAGTGCCTTAATTAAACTACAATTTAATGTTAAGTAAAAAGTAGAAATTATAAATTCTGTATTGCTGACTAATTTAGATTCTTAAATTTTACTGCATCCACTTAATGCTTTCCATGTTTTGCCTTGTCTATAAAAGACGGAAATAAGTTATATAGTTTGAGACAATTGCGTGCGTTCCTGAGCACTTGAGTGTATTTTAAAGCGCAAGCAGATGCCAATATCTGCTAAATTAGATAGAAATAATTAGCGTCACTGACTCGCTGAGTAAAGGAGGAACTGAAAGATAGGAAGCGAAGTCTTGAGATAGGATCTAACAGTTCAAAGAAACCAAATTGTAGCTAATGATTTATAATTAAAAATGATTTATTGTCTGCATTATAGCACAGACTGCTATTGTGGTACTATTGCCAGCGATCAAGCTGGTGGGTGATTCTACCAACTTGTGATGTGCTGTAACAACAACCATCTTGAATCTAGTATCACACCATTAAAATATACTCTGAACAAAGCTACTATGTGCAGTTGATACAACATTTCACAGTAGAAGATGTCTTTATAACGAAATATCAGAATAGTGATATTTACGACAAGTAAAAACATATAGTGGCTAAATACTTCAAAGATATTCTCAACCCATTGATAGGGAAGGCTCATCGCAGTATTCGAAATTACAGTGAGTTTGTGGAAATCTTAGAAAACATGAAGTTAGATCCTGGTGATTTAATGGTGAGCTTCGATGTGGTCTCTCTTTTTACTCGTGTTCCCTTTGTCGACTCCTTAGATCTGTTAAGGAGGTATTTTGATCAAAAAATGATTGATATTTTCCACCATGTGTTGACAACCACTTGTTTTAAGTTTGAAAGAAAATATTACGAACAAGTGGACGGTGTAGCAATGGGTTCGCCGTTGTCTCCTGTCATTGCTGATTTCTTCATGGAATTTTTTGAAGAAGAGGCACTAAACCAAGCACCACTATAGCCGAAGTGTTTTTATAGGTATGTCGATGACACCTTTGTGATTTGGCCCCATGGCAGAAACAGTCTTGACCAATTCCTTGCGCATCTCAATTCAATCCATGAAAATATTCAGTTCACAATGGAATTGGAGGAGGACGGTTGCCAGCCGTTTCTTGATGTGCTTGTTATTAAATGTGCCGATGGTTCGCTGGGGCACACTGTGTATCGGAAGCCTACTCATACCGACTTATATTTAAATGCCAACAGCTGTCATCATCCGGCACAACGAAACTCTGTATTAACTACCTTGGTACACAGAGCACAAAGGATTTGTGACAAACATAGCCTGGCTGGTGAATTGGACTATCTCTGGAAAACGTTTTTAAATAATGGTTATAATCAGGGACAGATTACTCGTGCAGTTAAACAGAAGGAAAATCGACGGAGAGATCAGAGTGATACCAAGGGCCTTGCGTTTCTGCCGTTTGTGGGTGCCCTAAGTTTCAAAATAGGTAGACTGCTATCACAACACGGAGTCAAGACAATTTATAGACCACCCACTAAAATTAGTAACTTGGTCGGCAGCGTTAAAGATGACCTAGGTTTACGAACCCCTGGTGTATATTATATACCATGTGAATGTGGCCGCGGCTACATTGGACAGACGCAGCGATGCATTGTGCAGCGATGTGTAGAGCACGCCAGAAATGTTCGTCTTAGGGCAAGAAGAAAAATCTGCGGTGGCCGAACATAGTGTGCAAGAGGGTCACACTTTTGAATTTGAAAAAAACAACCATTTTAGCCCGGGTCAAAGATTTTTGGGCCAGCGTTATTACAGAGGCTGTAGAAATAAGATTAACTGATTTATTAGTCAACAGGGACACTGGTTATCAACTCAGTGCGGCCTGGAACCCGGCGAATTAAAATGCTGAAACAGTTTCGCGCCGGTAACGAGCAGAAGAGCGGATGACGTAATCGCGTTGTGTTGGTTTTTGTCTTCCACCGTTTCCGTAGCAGCGGCTGAATAAACAAACAGTTAATCATTGACATTTGGTTGAGAATGAAGGCAGAGATGGACGCCTTCGAAACGTCCCGCAAATGTGACATCTTAACACGGCTGGAAGCCCGAGAAAAATATATTCAATATTCAACGCCGTGAAAAATTACGATCCTACAATGCTTCTTATTGTATTCCTCTGCACGTTTTTCACTTTCCAAAATTGCATTTTGAAGAGCATCAGCTTCCAATCTCTCTCTTCTGTCTTGTGGGGCCTCTCTTCTTGAAGTATTAGAAGATAGATAATTTGGACAATTAGGAAGGAGTTCAGGAAGTGCATCCTCTTTTAATCGGTGTCTTGTCAAAGGCACAGTTATTGTCTTTCCAGCTTTCCAATCCACACAGGATGATGACATGAGTATGTCACTCTCTTTGAAATGTTTTCTGCAAATCTGAAAAAAATGTCAGAAATTAAGGTTTTTGTCTTACATGTGTACAAATAGTAAGTTATGTATATATGTTAGTTTACAAACCACATTTACAACATTCGTTGGCAAAAGTTATGCTATTATTATTAACAGCAATACATAACCTTAAGCTATGCCTAATTGTTCAGAATTAATTTAGCCTACTGGTTTTAATATGTAATAATTCTATAATTGTGTAGTAGGGCCTAGGCTTAACTTAAATATTATAATATTTTACATCTGTCTCATAAATTAGATCTTATAAAAAACACACAGGTTTACTTACCACTGAATTAACAGTTGGAGTGAAGTTATCTCTGTGAATTGCTGTAAGCCATTTACTTCTTCTGGATTCGTCCCTAGGAAACTTAAAAACTTGGATAATTTCGCCATGTTTATAATTACTAGTGCATCTAGGAACACAGCACTTATTAGGCATCTTATCTTGATATAACAAGCAAATAACTTGTAATAATATTAACGATTCTGCACGAAACTTAGCGATGAAATCACAACGACATTGCCATTACAACACTAGAGACGCTACACGCTATGAAGCAACTACAGGTGTCCAGAGCCAAGATGGTCACCGTTGTTCACACGAAACATTACGATGATCCACGAAGCAACGAGGCCTTCTTTGTGTGACGTATACAAAGTATCTCCCTGAGCTGGAAGGCCTTCTTGTCGGTGGTTGCGCCTTGACACAGTGTCTGTGGCGCTGACGCACGAGAGCAGCCGGCACGCAGCGGGCTGACATACACGGACGCTATGCGGAACTACAGGACGACTGAGGCGTTGGCAAGACACGAGAAACGGAGCGGCAAACAACAAAGCAGCGGATAGCGGAAGATGACAAGAAACGTTTACTAACATATACAAGTACACACTTCAAAATTTTGTATCCAGAGCAACACGTAACTTCAACGCATATATTTTAAAACTCGTATTGTATCAAACAGAAATATTACGTAAGGAAGTAAACCCAGGAAACAGAGGAGTAGAATAAGGTAGATAGACGACTGCGTGGAACAGTCCTTCTGGGGGATGGGCAAGTACTTCGCCTACACACGGGTTTTTAGTGAATATCGGGCAGACATATGATTTCATATAACGTTACTAAGAACCAGGTCTGTTGCGACGGCAAAGATAAACAATTAGAGCCTTAGAAATGTGGTGACACTGAAGCCAATGCCCAGCAGGGTGGGACAACTGACTCAGCAGTATTAGGCAGAGCACTGCCACATTTGGATAGGATGACCGCATTAATGGAGACCGTGGTTGGGCAAAAAGCCTCCCCACCAAGTACAAGAGAGTGGGGGGAATCATGAACAAAACTGGTGTACACAGAACAGAGAGAATCGATTCTATCAATCTGTCTGGTCAGTTTTGGCATATCTCAACTGGCAGTCTTCAAGGCAAGCGTGGGCAGTCTCGAGCAGCCGAAGATGGACGCAGCTAAAGCAGTCTATGCTGTGAGCAACAGCCACATCATTATATCAGGTGGGAATGATCCACATTGATAATGGTAGAATGGGATGGTTAAAACGTCGTAGAAGCTAAAGAGACTGCAAGCTCTGACATTAGTTGCATGGGTAACTGATCTGATGGTAGCAGGAATATAAGGGAAAAAATAATTGATTAAAGGTTTGTGATGTACTATTCGTAAATAAATGTAATAATTGTAAATACCCTACTGGAGTGTTATTCATTGTTCTACCACTGTACCCATTCATTAAGTTCCTCTTTGGAAGTGGCAGAGCGAGAAAAAGAGTTTCCCCGTCCATCACATCACGTTTCTATCAATACTATTCTTCGCACCTTCCACTATCACTACTCTATCGTCCTTAGTAAAACTCTTATTTAGTGAACCTATATCCACTTTTACCTTACCTAATGTTGCACTAGGTTTGAAAAACTTGTGCCCTGGTAACCTCGGCAAAACTGATCCTGCAGAACAGGGCCTACATCTTTCCCATGGCTATTACCCAGCAGCAGAACCCTTTTCATTATTCATTCCCAGCACGCCCCTATTACTAAAGGCCTGTTCCATCTTACTTACTCCTACATCTACATGAGGCTTTTTCCTTTCCGACTCTGGTAACAGGTCCAACCTATCCCCCCCCCCCCCTTTTCCACACAGACACACACAAACACACAATTTCTGAGACATCTGGCTTCTTCACCCTACTATCCACACTTCTCCTATGACCTATTACCAGCACACAACCATCCTTCTTAACCTTCTCCAACCCACGATATCGACTTTCTGCCTCTATAGCACAAGTATCAACAGGCTCAGCCTCCAGAATGCTGACCCTTTCTTTTTTTTACTTAAGGCTTGACTCCCTGTAGACGTCGAGGTCATTAGAGCTGGGATGAGACTGTGGACAAGGCATGGGAAGGAATTCGTCCATGGCCTTTTTGAAGGATGCATCCCGGTATTCAACTGTAGTGAATTGGGGAAACCATGGAAAACCCAAATCTGGATGTCCAGACGGGGATTCGAAGCGCCGTCCTCCCGAATGCGGAGGCAGAGCGTTACCGCTCATCAACCAAGCTCGGTTCGACCCTTTCACGCAATTCTCTGATCGTATCACTCCTCTCCCTCATCATTTACCCTAAGCAAAGTGAAAAAAACTATGGGAGTCCCTCATTTTTTTCCCATCTTCCCTCTTCCCTACATGCCCAGTGAAACCACTTCTTACACTAACTACAACCACAAATATAGGCCAGGCGCCACACGTTCCAGTCATGATTTACCCAACCTCCAGTAAATTCTAAACGAATCCTAAAGGTGGCCATACACGATTGCTCCATTTGGATATCATCCATAAGGATGACATTCATGCGGATTACATCCAAAAGCGTAGCACATAGACCATCATTCCATCCCTCCAGTCAGCCACGACAATGAAAAAGTAGGCAAAGCAAGCAACAATAGGTTGTCAATTTGCTATACAACAATATAGTTATGCCAAGTACTAAATAAAATGAACCCGAATTAATTTTAAAGGATATTCAAACTATCGAATACTGAATAAAAATCCTGAGAATTAAATAAACATCCAAAAAAGTGCGAAATTATGAAAAATAAGCTCTATGATATTACGAAAACTTTTAAAAATACTACGAAATGATTATAAAACAGATTTATTAAATTGAAATACTTTAGCAGGCTGAAAATAGTGACAGGTACGTCAAATGTAGTAAAACAACATATTTAAACAAGTAGGTTTATATAAAATTAATCTTATCATACTATGATCTTTTTAAAAAGAAAACAGCAAAGAATTAACTTTTCTTTTCCAACATGGTTCCTCTGTTGACGTTTATGTCTTTATTCTTAAATAATTTAGCAATTGATCTATTGCCACATTTATTTATGTTTTGTCATGGTAGTCAGGATTAGAGATCCTAGAAGCATGGTAAGTCATTATACTTCTCAATAATCTCCAGCTCAAAGTCATACTGAGATATAATTATTACTTAAAAAAAAAAAGTAAAAAAAAATAATCGTTCTATTTGTTACTTAATAATATTTAAAACTGTATTATTTTCAATTCTACATTCAAAATAATATTTAACTAGAAGCAAAACAAATATTTCTACACCAGATTCAAAACAAAAAAGAAATGGTACAATGTTGCATAGTCCACTCAAGGCACTGAAGTTGTCTGCTCGGTGGTCGGTGACAGAATGAGAAGAGTAGAGATGGGTCACAAATAACTAAACGGCTACAAATAACAGTTATTTTAAAATCGCCGTTTAGCAGGTAACGGTCAAACCGATAACTGGAGTTATTCAAATAACTGTCAGCACCTCCCTCTGACAGCGCCGTAATTGTTTGTCGACCGTCCGCTACGAGTGCATCAGTCACCGCTTATTGCTTCTCTCACCGTTATTAATTGTATTAGATACCACTTGATGACACTACCATCGCAAAATAATAGTTATTAACTACGATAGCGACCACTAGAGGACACTACCTATGTAAACCGCTTTTTAATACGTTTGACCGTTATTAATAGCGATAACAACCAACAGATGTCACTCACTACTACTGACGACGTCAAATACTACTTTGCAGATATTATTTGCGATGGGGTCCAAAATTTATCATATTTCTACAACTTAATGACCATTAAATGGGTTTTCAGCATCCATCCTTCCATAGTAATCAACGTGATTATGCTTTTTGTTACAGCTGTTTACCCGTGTTATAGCGTCTTTGTCAGTTGAAGGCGTTATTAACTTCAATAGCGATCACTAGAGGTCACCACCTATGTAAACCGCTTTTTAATACCTTTAAGCGTTATTAACTGCGATATCAACAAACAGATGTCGCTACTACTGACGACGTTAAATACTACTTTGCAGGTGTTATTTGCGATAGGGTTCAAAATTTATCATCTCTCTACGACTTAGTGACCATTAAACTGGTTTTAAGCATCCATCCTTCCATCGAAAGCACTTGATTATGCTTTTTGTTACAGCTGTGTACCTGTGTTATACCGTCTTTGCCAGTTGAAGGCGTTATTAACTTCGATAGCGATCGCTAGAGGACACCACCTAAGTAAACAGCTTTTTAATACCTTTAACCGTTATTAACTGCGATAGCAACCAACAGATGGAGAAACCATCGAAAAGCGCTAGTATTTCCACAATTCAATTAGTTTCAAACAGCAAATCATATTTATATTTCAAATTACTTTTATGTACGTCTGAACAACATATTTAAATTGCAGCTGGTCTGTTATTGGGACACATTTACAACATATGTAAAGTATGCTATACATATAACTATAGCCACACAAAACTTAATGCGAATTAATAGCCAGACTGAAAAAATTGTTTACTTTCAGCAAAGTTAATTTTCTGCTCTTTACGAGAACGCAACGCGGAATGCTGTATTTGTTGCATGCACTGATAAAAACTCCTACCACAAGTTCTTTAGTTTCAAACAGAAAAATATATTAACACGTAATCAAAACTGCCCACTTCGGATTATTTTTTTTATATATCGTACAACCCTAAATCACTTATACTTCATTTCCTCCTGTTTGATCACGTCATACACTAACCGCTAAAGCTGGCCGTGTTAAAATTCTATATTAATTTACCAAGGCATCACTGCCACTTATTAAACAAATACATAAACAAAAGTCGAAGGCGTATATAATGTCTCTGACAGTTACTATGGAAGCCGCTTATTTGAAAGCCGCTATTGGTGATGTATCGTTAAACGCTAAATAACGCTAATAAGCGGCTTTTCGTGACGTCAGGGCTATTTAGCTATTATTTGGAGGCGTGGCTGCTATTTTCGTCACATCCGGTTATTTGACATTTCCGGCTTTTTCAACAAGAGAAGAGCGTTTCTGAGCAGAGATTTTAGTGGCGTCTCCACAGATATTACGTCGAAAAAAATAACTGTACGATTTTTAACGGTTAAAAAAAGCAGTAGAAAAAAGAAGCAATAACTGAATAACGTATTACTGGAAAAAAGCGGTTTGCCCATCTCTAGAGAAGAGTTTTGACCGCGGTTTCGCCATACACGAGCCGACTGGAGTGATGGCTTGGTGTCGCTCCACGTGGTTTTCCCCACACACCGTCAGTCGGCTTGATGGCATGATGGACGAAACTGATGGATATTGGACTGACTGGATATACAAATAATCCTGTTATTCCACGTCATCCACATCAGTTTCCCCACACACGACGCGATAATGGAGTGACATCGCTCCATTTGGATGGAGGGAGCGATCGTGTATGACCACCTTAAGTATATTTGATAAACTAGTCTTCTAAAATTTATACTATATACCTCAATCTTTAGATCTTTATTCCTCAATCAAGTTACTGTAATCAACAAGTAGGCAAAAATATTTTAATTGTAATATTTTTACTAAAAAGTTGCTATTTTTAATATGTTCGAAAAATAAGTGAATAAGAAACTTATTTTATTTAACCCTTTGACTACCATTTTTTTTCTTAAAAAGTAAAACAAATTCCCTCATATACATGTTTGGTAGGCTCTGTAAAGTAGTTCCTGCATGGTCATGGTTGGGCAAGTGATCACTTACATTCAGCATTAGCTTAGTGTTGGTAACAGACTGATAATTCTCAAGTGAACTGAAGATTCTCCATCTTCACTCTCATCAGAGTTGTCCTGATTGTTCGTTTGATGAATCGTCCCAGTCGGATTCCTTCAATATCCGCTGGAATTCTGCGTCCTAGAGTTTTCTTTTATTGTTCATTTCAAGGGGCCAAAAATTTGTAAAAAACCATGGTATGAGCCAGTTTTATTGTGGGCGCAAAAGTACGTGAAACGATCGTCGTAAAACAAACTTGAGGATGAAGTAAAAGTTCTGTCCGGTACCGGTGGGACATATATATATCCCACCAGCCAATATTTATGATATTATTATATATTTATGAGGTTCTGATTAGACAAAAATAATACCCTTGGAGACGAATAGTTGACAATTATTTTACAAAACAACACGAAATAAACACAGAACGGTATATCTGCACACCCACTGAAAAGCAACTGCGGGAAACAATTGTTTTACTTCTCAGTACAACATAACTGATGCCATCCATGGACAGAATTTGGAACTAAATAACTCATACTCACTTCTATACTAGTGGGACAGATTCATAAAACTTTCAGAATCACTATTCCCCCCTCGTTTCTGAATGTCATTTCATGGTAGTCAAAGGGTTAAGACTGAAACAATAAATATATCTTATAGTTATGATATTGAGAAGCATAAGTCAGATATTTACTATTACATATTAATTATATTTATTTTGTATATTACTAGCCGAATATTGTTAATTTTACCGGTATACTTTAATACTAATGAAAATAATAAAGTTATATTTTGGACAGAGCAAAAGTCTATAATATACTTACAACAAACTGCAACAATCAAAATTTCTAATACTTATCTTTTTAGTTAATGATTAATAATTAGATGTACCAAAAAGTTTAACTACAATTTGCTGTAATTAATCTAACTATCAAGCTTTCAGCTAAATTCTATATCAATAACCCCAGAAGAAAGGAAATGAAAATTGATAACTATGAATACAAGATTTTTGAAGTACTATTTCTGAGAGAAAATATTGAAATTTGCCTCATTAACAAAAATCCTAACTATTTACTTTATATTTCAACGCTTTATACTAATTTAGATCGTAAAATGTAGCTGGTGAGGAAGTTATTTCCAGTTTACTGCACAGCAGTTCACACAAACGACCAGGGCTCAATAGGTATATTAGTACCTATAACTAAACGAAATGCACACTTTGGAATCTTTTTTCCCCCTCAGAGGGATGGAAGACTTTACTGATCCACTACAGAACACTTTTCAACTCGAAAAGACATGTGATAATGCATCAAACATAAATGTAATTGTTTTGTATCAGCTACAAAGAGAATAATTAATGCAAAATGATGGGAAGGGAAAAACAGAGCATCCTTTACTTTAAAATGAATTGTTCATTTTTTAATAATTTTCATATTAGTATGTGGTATCAGTTATGAAACAATGAAATAAAACCAAAAAATAATATCATGAAAATATATGTATTTCAGGCAATAAATTTTTAAATTAATAAATATTTTTCTTTTATATTTCACTTCCAAAGACAAATATACATTATTATTTCTAAAAAAGTTGATACTCTACCTCTTGGCGTTGGCCTCTTAGCGCCAGGCAGTTTCAGGGCCATATTTAGGGTTTGTGAGCCCCTATGCTATACATGTGGTGCGGGCACCCCCGTCGGCAGTGGTCCTGGTTGCCTCAAACTATGGATACTTAAATTTCGATTTTTTTTTTTTTTTTTTTTTTTTTTTAGCTCTACTGCTGGCCCAGGCAGGGGATCAAGTTTCGTGGTGCGTGCCCCCTCTTTGTGTTACGGGCACCCCTTTGAGGTGTGGGCCCCTAGGCTACAGCCTATGTAGCCCATGCTTAAATGCGGGCCCTGGGTAGTTTTGTTGGGTGGTAGAGTTCACAGGGTGAGTCGTAGGATGGTTAGTAACCCAGATGATGCCAGGTGAAATGCGTTTTACGGTTATGTATCCAGACTCATTTTAAATGCACATTATTGATGACAGAGATACTAAAACAGTAAAATTTTGAATTTTTGTCAGTTTCCATAGTTTTCTGTCAGTCTATACGACACGTATCACACAAAAACTAATGGATGGAATCAACGAAACTGCACATAGTGACAGCTTGTCATCAGTTAGCATACATATTTTCCAGACTAGTAACATCCTTCTCAATGAAGCAGTGTTCAAAACTAGTTTCTCCAAGCATAACGCTGAAACTAATGGGCTGATTTTAACGCAATTGCCCATGGCAATTTATTGTTATAGGTTAAGATACAGTAATACTTTTTCCCGAGATTGGTAATGTAATGCCTGATGTTATGGATGCCAAAATTTAAACTTTTATCCTCTCAGTGGGTGTATAAAAAATGAACGGATTTCAACTAAACTAAATCTAGAGGTAGCATATGGCATCAGTCAACATACAGGATAGTTTTTTTATCCAGAAAAGTTACAAACAACCAATTAATTCAGGCAAATAGTCAAACAAAGGAACATTTTTCAGTGAAACTAGAAATTGTATCATCTTATATCGTAGGTTAATACACATAGCAAAACTTTCTGTATGGATAAGTTACAGAGCTGCATGACAAAATATCTGCATATCTCAAAACACTGCATGTATTTCGACCAAATGTGGCACATCTAATGTTTAAAATGTTCCCATCATAAATCATCATAAAATATATGCAACTAAGATAACCACTATAGTTACTTAGACCTTTCTACTGATCCCTATAGCTTACATAGGTATACAGAAATAGTTCACTTACTTGCGATCAGGTACCAGCATTTGGTTTGTATAAACAGTGACAGGATGTTATTATCATACAGAAAAAAACACATTAACTTTACAATTCAATCAGGGATTTTATATTATAATTCATTCATATACAAATAAAACAATTGACTCCTACACCTTGTTTGGCAGACAGACGTCATTTTTGTTTGATTTTATTGGAGAATTGTGGAATCCTTTGATTTAAGAGTGCAATAGAATACTTATTCTGCCAAGCTATGTAGTTCACAATGACAGCAAGGGTCCGATTAGAGAAATAAGATGGTATACTGAGGCTTTTATGTATTCTTTCTTTCTTCGGGATATTCTGGATTTAAATTCACAGAATTAGGAATGGAGCTTCGCACCCTCTGACACAATATTTGTGAGTTGCACAGTATGGATATAGATGTAGAAGTTTTCAGATTATTAAGAAATGTGTTGGGAGTATAATGTGTAATTTGAAAGATATAAGAAAAATTCCATAAATGTTGTTTTATTATAATTTTTTAATCAGAAAACCACAAACTTTTTTTTTTTTAGATATTTAACTGAAGTCTTAAAGTACAGATGTATTTCAAGAGACCTGATATCTACTTCAGCAGTTCTCTCATTATTCATTACACATGTCGTGCGCGATTCGGCCATATTTGTCTTTCGCTGCCTTGTCTGCCCCAGCCTCCAGCAGCACTCTGACTATGGTGAAGTGGTCCTCACTAGTTGCATGGTGAAGTGGCGTACGACCTTCATCGTCAGTCACGTTGACGTTTGTCACCTCCAACAAAAGCTGCGTCATCTTAACAAAGCCTGTTGATGCTGCCACATGCAGCGGAGTCATACCCGAGTTGTTCCTAGCAGTCACATCAGCGCCGGCTGCCAGCAAGACTCCAGCAGTCTCCTCGCAGGCCGCAAGGTGGAGCGGCGTGCAGCCATCTTCGTTCTTTGCATTGACGTCTGCACCATCCAGCAGCAGTCGCGCCACACTGGAATTGCCACTCCCTGCTGCACAGTGTAGCAGAGTTGCCTTATGTTTGTTTACAGAGTTTTTGTCGCCGCCGGCCTCCAGCAGTGTTCTCACCATCTCATCATCACCGCACCCTGCAGCCAAGTGAAGCGGTGTCTGACCAGCTTCATCCTTTACATTGACATCTGCACCGTCCAGCAGCAGCTTTGCCATACTAGTGTTGCCTCCCACTGCTGCTCGGTGTAACGGAGTTTCCTTTCTTCTGTTTAAAGAGCTTTTGTCGGCCCCAGCTGCCAGCATTGCTCTCACCACCTCCGTATCACAGTACTCTGCGGCATAGTGGAGTGGCGTCCTGCCCTCATTATTCATCACGTCTACATCAGATCCATTCAAAAGTAGCAGCACCACGCTATTGTTGCCTTTCCGCGCTGCCCGGTGTATAAGAGTAGACTTGTTTTCATCCACACAGTTTCTGTCAGCACCAGCTGCCAGCATTGATCTTACCACCTCCACGTCACCGTACTCTACGGCATAGTGAAGTGGAGTCATTCCATCTTCATCCACCATGTCCACACATGATCCATTTAGCATCAGCAGCTGCACAATACTGGCATTGCCACCCTGTGCTGCAAGGTGTAGCGGAGTTGCTTTCCACTTGTCTACACAGTTCTTATCGCCGCCAGCTTCCAGCAGGGCTCTCAACAATTCCATGTCACAGCACTCTGCTGCCCAGTGAAGTGGGGTCCGGCCATCCTCATCACTCGTGTTAACATCGGCTCCATACAGCAGCAGTCTCACTACACTGTCATTGCCAGCCTGTGCCGCGATGTGTAGCAGAGTTGCCTTCCATTTGTCCACACAGTTCTTATCGGCGCCAGCCTTCAGCAGGGCTCTAAACAATTCCATGTCACAGCGCTCTGCTGCCCAGTGTAGCGCTGTCCGGCCATCCTGCCCCCTCGTGCTGACAACTGCTACATCCAGCAGCAACTGCGCCACACTAGTGTTGCCTGCCTGTGTTGCGCGGTGTATCGGAGTTGCCTTTTGTTTGTCTACACAGTTTATGTCAGCTCCAGCTTCTGAGAGGGCCCTCACTGCCTCCACGTCACAGAGTTGTGCGGCCCAGTGAAGCGGCGTCCGACCAAAGTCGTCCTTCAAGTTGATGTTTGCACCGTCCAGCAGCAGCGGCACCACACTGGAATTGCCTGCCATTGCAGCCAGGTGCAGTGGAGTTTCTTTGTATTTATTTACACAGTTTCTGTCAGCCCCAGCAGCCAGTAAGGCTCTCACTGCCTCCACTTCACAGCATTCTGCGGCCCAGAAGAGTGGTGTCCGATCAAACTCGTCCTTCAAGTTCATTTTGGCACCGTCCAACAGCAGAGGAACCATACTGGAGTTGCCTGCCTGTGTTGCCCGGTGTAGTGGAGTTGCCTTTTGTATGTCTAAACAGTTTATGTCTGCTCCGGCTTCAAGCAGGGTTCTCACCGCCTCTACATCACTGTGTTGCACGGACCAGTGGAGCGGCGTCCGACCAAAGTCGTCCTTGAAGTTGATTGCTCCACCGTCCAGCAGTAGTGACAACACACTGGCATTGCCTGCTTGTGCTGCACGGTGTAGTGGAGTTTCTTTGTATTTATCTACACAGTTAATGTCAGCTCCGGCTTCTAGTAAGGCTCTCACTGTCTCCAGGTCACAGGTTTGAGCGGCCCAGTGGAGCGGCGTCCGACCAAACTCATCCTTCAAGTTGATTTCTGCACCGTCCAGCAGCAGTGGCACCACTCTGGAGTTGCATGCCTGTGCCGCCATGTGCAGTGCAGTTGCCTTCTGTTCATCTACACAATTTATGTCAGCCCCGGCATCTACCAAGGCTCTCACTGCATCCGGTTCACAGTATTGTGCAGCCAGGTGGAGTGGTGTCTGGCCACATTTATCCTTCACGTCGACGTTTGCATCCTCTGCCAGCAGCTGCACCATACTACTGTTACCACCATGTGCCGCACGGTGTAGTGGAGTTGCCCTGTCTTTGTTTACACAGTTTCTGTCTGCCCCAGCCGACATCAGAGCTCTCACCGCCTCCACTTCACAGTACTCTGCGGCCCAGTGGAGCGGTGTCTGCTCATCTTTATCTGCCACGTTCACCTCCACCCCAGCCGCTACTAGTGTCGTAACAGCTCTGCCTCTGCCTTCTTCTGCCGCCCTGAGCAATGCACTCTGCCCCAGCCAGTCAGCAGCTGCCCTCAGCAATGCTCTGACAGCGTCTACACATCCCTTGTCTGCCGCTAGCAGCAACTTAGTCGTCTCATCCATTGCTGTCCTGGATACAAAAAACACAGTGGCATCAACAGTTTAATTATGGCCCAAAATATTAATAAATATAATTAATATAATATTAACACAAGCAATCATTTGTAAGCATATTATGCAAGATATATTTCTCGTAAAACCCACAATTTTTTCCAAACGATCCAGAAGTCTCAATTTAGCAACACCACAGCTAAAATTAAAAGCAGTCTTTTCCACTCGTCCATTCTCATGGAAAACCAGTGTCTTTATTACACACTCGTAGGATGGTTCCTCCAGCCACAATCCAAAGCCATAGCTTTTTAGCAGCAAAGACTCATATTGATTTTCTAGGAGTGCATTAACATCCAACATGTCCTACATGTAATTCTGCAACCATTTCACCATTTCACAGCCCAACAAGAGTCCTTTAATGGAAAATCAGATCTTTGTAGGTATTACAAGTTGGTCTGAGAAATGGCCGCAAGAGCGCGGTTGAAAGATGGGTGGCAGGAATGGAGCCAGAAACTCCACAAATTTCATATGACAAAGATTGTTTTGTTGATATGAGTGTAGTTATGGAATAACTTAATTCAATCGTGAAATCATTCCACATTTTTGTTGTTTAAAGATTACGCAATAAATAAAACAATTAGATAGAAATAGACGATACATTTGAAAAAATGTAGAATTTTGAATAAAAATATAATTGTTTTGATTAGAAGTTTATTTTTAATAAAATATTAAAATCTAAAAATTATGGATTAATTTTTCTAACTCTGTATCTGCTACCGCAAAACATCCGCGGATGTCAAACACTAAACATTGACACCTGCAAAGATGGCCTCCATTTTAATTGTATTCTCTTTGCCCTGCTTCTCATCTCGTGATCGCCTCTGCTGCCTACCCCTCTAAGTGTACCGCTGTGTCCAGGCCAGGAAGTGGCCAATTTGTCAGAGGGTCCTATTTCCTCTTTGCCATTAGGGGTATGGGCAGCAGATTGGTGATGTAGTAGAGGGACATTGAGTCACGTCTATTTACTGGATATGCTATAGTAACTGTCTCTGTGTATGTACAGTACATTTTCTGCATTATTAGGACTGCACCAGTTACCTAAATTACAATACCACTGCCTTAACATTACTTGCTTTGAAAATATAATTCAGAAATAGTTGGTCAATAAATATTTCCTAGAAAATTATTAATTAAAATATACCAAGTAGAAGCAGCAATAGTTTGAGGTTGATATTCATTCTTCGCCTTATAAACTGATCCCTACATGAATAATAACCACTAGTAGTGTAACTATTTCTTGTGAATGAGCATATCCCCCATTGACAGTTTCCATTCATAGGTACACTTCGAGAATCTTTCATTATATTTTTTTTTTTAAGTTTGAGGCCACTTGTCACTTCTGAGTTTATTACTTCAAAACATTACAAAGAAGCCTTCATGGGTGTTCTGCCAAACTGTATAAAAAGGTTCTGACATCTAGTTCAATCTTGTTTACCTGAGGAAATGGAATTAGCGATTTAAATGTCATGTTTTTACAATACAATCCTATGTGACATCGGTGAAAACTTTATTGCAATCATATGCTAGGAAAGTCTCAATTTTTACAGAAGATTATGCTGTCGCTCCCTTATGCATTTAATCAAATGTTAGAGTCCATTATCGATGCTTTAACTGCACGAAGTTTACCCAGGTCACAATTTTTTGCTTCATAATTAGGAAAAGAAAGTGTCCGATTGGGCCCGTAAACGATGAAGCAGATATATGCCATTCCACACTGATTAGAGCAGGCTGCTCCCACTGGCCCATATAATTAACATGTTCTGTAATAAAGTAAGTAGTGACAGCAGAACTTGCTATATAACGAATAGCAATAGCAGACATCAGTCACCGACAATACATAGCAGAGACGCTACGTGAACCACTGGCAAAACGTCACAACCAGCCACTTTCGGTGATGCTATAATATGTAGAGTAGTTTTTTCATTGAAGAGCACACATAACAAAATAACTGTTGCATAACTGATTCTTAAACTTTTTCTGGAATCAGTTCTGGCCATCTTGTATGTCTTGTATTGACAGAAAACAGGTGCCTCGAAATGGTAAGCGAGTTTTGCAAAGAGAAACAAAAATCAGACGGACACATATCAGGGTAATATGATGATTGTTTGATGGTATTTTTCGAGTTTTTGGCGAGAAATTCGTTCAAAATGTGAGATGTTATGTTATCTTGGTGTAAAATTCACGAGTTGTCTTTCCACAAAACTGAACTGTTTCGACAAATTTGCACTCTCAACTGACACATAACACCCAGATAATATTCTTTATTTACCGTCCGACCTTCTGGCAAGAATTAGGACATCGCAATAATCAATGACTTTTGATCGACTTTGACGTTTTTCCAGTTTGAGTTCAGTTGGAAGACGCCATTCCGAAGCTTGACGACTGGTTTGCAAATCAAACACGTAAACAAATGTCTCATCATCAGCTACAATGCGTTTTATGATTGTGATCCGAATTGACTCAATCTAGAAGATCTTCAGCGACCATTATGGGATTGAGCTTTTGAAGCAAATTCATGGCTTTCGGAACTAGCCAAGTAGCAACGCGTTTCATGCCCAAAAAATCATTTAAAATTGTATAAATTTATTCATGAAAGAGAGAAAGTGCAGCGGCTACCTCTCTCAAACCTAAATGACGATTTTCTGCCACAATTTTCTTCACTTCAGCGATGGCAATTTCAGTTGGAGACAAGAGTGAAGCAAATCTTCCATCACATCTTGACCACTTTTGGATTCACTGGAAGACTCATATACACGACTTTAAAAATAAAAATAAAAAAAATACTATTGACTATAAGCCATCCGTAACATTTTCTGCGATTCCCATTTGCAATGCAAAATTTTAGACAAATATTTTGTTCAATATTCTTATTGATTGTAAAAACGCTATGAACACTTGCGATCACCTGACAATGATGGACATAGCACTCAAACACAGCGTCAATAAAGAGAGCAGTTCAGCAATCTTTGCGAGTAAAATAATTGTGACAATCCATTTAAACCGGATTTTAAAATTATCAATTCTCAGACTTTCTTCACAGAAAGTACATGCTGTTTTTCATGGAGCTGTATTAGAGAAGGTTCTAGTTAGGTTTAAATTCAATATGGACCAGAATGACAACTAACACTGTATCGTTTATTATGGATTTTGAGGGAATAAAGATCGATCCACGATGATTACAACCATAATAAAGTCAGAGGCAGCTAAGTTACTAATACAAAGCCATGAAATGGTTCAGTTCAAATACAACCTAGACCTGAATGACTACTAATATTGCATGGAATATAGTGGATTCTGAATGAAGACGGAGGGGACTACACCGATTAATACTGTAATGGAATCAGCTGAGGCACATGATGTTTGCTACAGCTAAGTCGTTATCGTCTGTAGTGGTGATGTGGGTAGGTACAACTGAGGCATGAACCTTTAGCAAAGCCGGTAGTATGGCAGAAATACAACCTCCACCAAAACGACTACTAATATTGTATGGCACGTAGTTGATTTTGAGGGAACAAAGTTGCAAGCATGCAGAGGCGACTCGTCACATAAATTAACATCAAGTCAGTAATACAAAGCCATGATATTGTCAGGATCAAATACAACCTGAACCTGAGTGACTACTAATATTATAAGCAGTATAGTGGATTCTGAGTGAAAAAAGGTAGGTTTAGACTGATTATGACTGTAATGAAATCAGTTGAGGCTCGTGATGTCTATTAACGCTAAGTCTATGGCCATCATGATGGTAGGTTCAAATGAGACCTGAACCATTAGCGAAGCCGGTGGTCTGCTTGAAATAAAACCTCGATTTGAACTACTAATCATATTGCGTGGGAAATAGTAAATTTTGAAGGAAGAAGGTCACGAGCACGCCGATTAGAACTATGAAGTCAGAGGTGGCTCGTGATATAAATTAATGCTAAGTCAGTCACTTGAAGACATGATATGGTTAGGATCAAATAAAACCTTAACCTAAATGACTATTAATATGGCATGGAAGACAGTGGAATCTGAGTGAACAAGATACACCGATTATGACTGTAATGATGTCATTTGAGGCTCGTGATATCTATTAACGCTAAGTGGGTATCATCTGCAGCCATTACAAGGGTAGGTTCAAATGAGGCCTGCACCATTAGCAAAATCGGTGGTCTGGTTGGAATACAACCTCCAACAGGACAAATACTATTATTGTGTTGGACATTGTGGATATTGAGGGAAGAAGGTTGCAAGTATGCTGATTAAATCTATCAAGTCAAAAGGCGACTCGTGATATAAATTAAAGTCAGTAATATGAAGCCAGGATATGGTTAGGATCAAATAAAACCTGGAGCTAAATGACTACTAATATTGCATGCAGTATAGTCCATTCTGAGAGAAGAATGTAGGTCTACACCGATTATTACTGTAATGAAATCAGTTGAGGTCTGTGACGTCTATTAACACTAAGTCGGTAACGTCTGTAGACGTGATGGGGATAGGTTCAAATAAGGTCTGCACCATTAGCGATGCCGGTGAGCTGGTTGAAATTAAAACCTCCAACAGAACAACTTCTATTTTTGCGTGGGACATAGAAGACTTTGAGGGAATACGGTGGCAAGCATGATGATTAAAACTATCAAATCAGAGGCGGCTCGTGACACAAATTAACGGGAAATCAGTAATATGAAGCCATGATATCGTAAGGATCAAATAAAAGCTGGACATAATGATCACTAATATTGCACGCAGTACAGTGAATTCTGAGTGAGGACGGTAGGTTTACATCGATTATGACTGTAAAGGTCGGGCCACACTAGACCGCACCGCACCCGGCTCGCACCACACCGTCACATTTCATATTGTTGTGGCTCACTCGATTGAAGTGAGTTCAATACACGGCCGAGTGTCGGCCGTGTGTTGGCCCGGATAAATTTGGTTTATATTTTGACTGTGCGGGCCGGTGTCGGTCTGCTGTCGGGCTGGTCGATATAGAACTATATAGAAAGGGTTCAGACATTTCCGGTCCTTTACGACTAAATATTGTTTTAACGTTACTGATTGCTTTAGAAGTGTGTCTTTTTTTTTTTTCAGCCTCAATTCAGGTTCATCAGATATTCGTAAAATATAGGTAGAGCCCTTGCATGTTCGCATTAACAAATCAAATCTTTGACAGTGGTGAAAGTCGATTTTAAGGCCTGTAAAAATTGCATCCGAGATCCGGATCTTGAACCAGGGACCTTCCGTACCCAAATCACTCGCCGCAAGCATCTGAATCTAGAAGTACTGGAAAATATGTATTCAATCAAGTAAATGAACATTTGTGTTTTGGGATAGTAAAATAAATTATATAGAATAAAAGTTTGTTTATTTTATTATATTTGAATAATAATTTTTGATTACATCCAGATTTGTCTTCTGACGTTACGGCGTACGATTGGGAAACTGAAAGTCCCTGGTTCAAATCCCTGTCTCAGCTGTAATTTTTATGGGTCTTAAAACTGACCTCTGGCAAAGCTTTGATATGTTAATGCTAAGATGCTAGGACGCTCCGTTGTTCGAATTTCTCGTTAATCTGTAGGTCTCCTTTACAAATTATGTGAGAACAATAGAGGTGTACTCCACGGCCGGTAAGAAACTCTGTGACTTGAATTTTTAGATCACATGAAACTATTATTATTTTACAAAATTTTTGCATTATGTATTTAAATTAAAATGTATAATAATATTATTCTTTTTGTTAAAAAAATATTGAGTGAATTGAAAGTAGCCTCAGACAAAATAAAAATATTAAATGTGAAGTGAGAGACGCTTGACATTTCTTTGTGACTATGTAGAGAATCTTTCAATTCAGTACAGTGTGACGATCATTTTTTAAAACTGCGATGGGATAGTATTTTTGTGTATTTGATATCAAACTGTGAGGTTATAACGGGAGTAAGGCAAAAAAAAAAATTAACATACTTTATTACGTTCGTAGATTATTAAGTACAGTACTCTATAATAATGTACGGGTGGTAGCCGCAGCTACGATACCCAAATCACTCTTAAGGTAATTTTTTAAGATTAGTTTCGTGAAAAAACCAAGTTTATACGTTAAAGGAGACTGGAGGCCGCGAAGGAACCCGTCCGTCACACGGCCGTGCTACGGACCAGTGTGGACGTGAGGGGGGCGAGCCAACACACGGCCGAGTGTTGGCTCGGACGCGGTGCGCTGTCGGTGCGGTCTAGTGTGGCCCGACCTTACTGAAGTCAGTTGAGGCCCGTGATATATATTAACGCTAAGTTGTTATCGTCCATAGCCGTGATGAGGGTAGGTTCAAATGAGGCATCGACTAGGGTTGTTGCGGATGTCATCTTTGCGGATGCGGATGTGTGAGAATAAATTTATTTTTATTTAGATTTTAATATTTTATCAAAAATAAATTTTAAATCAATCTTTTTTTTCATAAGTAAATTCTATTACCATATAATACTGCCATATTGAATTATTTTTGCCTCACCTTTGAACAACAAAAAATGTGCGATGATTTCACAAGTGAATTTAATTATTTACATAACTACATACGCGTCTAAAAACCAGTCTTAGTCATATGAACTTTGCAGTGTTGGTGGCTTGACTAATTCAAGCGTCAAACACAACAAGGCCACACCACCACGATAGCTTCTATTTATTTGTCTTATAAATATACACCTCGTCGACATCGAGGTCATTAGAGGCGTGAAAATATCAGGGCTAGGAACGCGAAGAATTTTGGCTTTGGTTTTCTAAAGGAAGCATTTGCCTGGAGTGATTTGAGGAAGCCATGGATAATCCAGATCTGGATTTCCGAACGGGGATTCGAGCCAGCATCCTCCCGAATGCGATGCCAGGCCGTTACCGCCTACCCGCCATGCTCAGTTCCGTGCTCGCCACCCACCTTCCCACAACTCTAGTGGCACATTCACAGTACAACATGTAGGACCTACGAGATCCGATTTTCGACTAAACAACCCTTGATTGTCAGTGAAAGAGGTTACAGGAATACATGTAGGAGGTGTTGGAGATCCCAGGTAACCAAGAAGGGTCCTTGTTGTCGATCAAGCTACAGATATTGGAGGAAACATCCTATGATTATGTGATAAGGACACGTGATGTGCCACGAGAAAGCATGAGTGGAATGGATTGCTTGGAACATCTAGAGTAGCGTGAATGGGTGAGCGGATCCTATGGTAGTTCTAAATGGATGTACTATAAGTTGGACCCTGATTGGGCCGCTTTAAGTTCGGGCCACATTAGACCGCACCGACACTCAGACGAGTGACACGCCTCATCCCCCTCGCATCCAAACTACACACTGGATCTTAGCTCGTCTGTGTGACGGACGGGTTTCTTCTCTGTCTTCAGCCACCTTTAACATATACACTTCATTGTTTCATGGAATTAATGTAAAAATATTACCTTAAAAATGATTTGGGGATAGCAGCTAGGGTTACTACCCATGCTTTATTTTGCGTAGGCGTACTTTACAATCTACGAAAATAATACGGTTCGTAAAAATACTTTTTTTGTCTCACTCCTGTTATCACCTCATTGTTTGATCTCTTATGCACGAAAATAGTATACCAACGCATTTTTGACAAATGATCATCACTGTACTGGATTGAAAGATTCTTGTGTTTATCAACATAGTCACAGTGAAACGTCAAGCATCACTCGCTTCACATTTAACGTGTATGTTTTGGTTGAGGTTCCTTACGATTCACCTAATACTTTTCTAAACAAATAAATAATAAGATTATTATACATTTTAATTTAAATACGGACTGCAAACATTCTGTAAAATTCCAGTCACAGAGTTTCTTATCATCCGCACAGTGCAACTCTATCGTTGTCACCTATTTTTAAAAGGATTCCTATAGATTAACATGAAATTCGAACCACGAAGCGTCCCAGCATCTTAGCATTTACAAATCAAAGCTTTGCCAGGGGTGACTGTCAATTTTAAGACCCATGAAAATTACAGCTGAGACAGGGATTTGAACAAGTGTTTTTCAGTACTCCAAACATACGCCGTATCCATATGAGTCAAGAGACAAATCTGAATGTAATGACAAAGAAATATTCAAATATACTAAAATAAACATACTTTTTTCTAGATAATTTATTTTTGCTAAGCCAAAACGCAAATGTATTTTAATATGAATAAATACACTCCTGGAAATTGAAATAAGAACACCGTGAATTCATTGTCCCAGGAATGGGAAACTTTATATACACATTCCTGGGGTCAGATACAAAACATGATCACACAGACAGAACCATAGGCACATAGACACAGGCAATAGAGCATGCACAATGTCGGCACTAGTACCGTGTATATCCTCCTTTCGCAGCAATGCAGGCTGCAATTCTCCCATGGAGACGATCGTAGAGGTGCTGGATGTAGTCCTGTGGAACGGCATGCCAAGCCATTTCCACCTGGCGCCTCAGCTGGTCCAGCGTTCGTGCTGGACGTGCAGACCACGTGAGGCGACGTTTCATACAGTCCCAAACATGCTCAATGGGGGACAGATCCGGAGATCTCGCTGGCCAGGGTAGTTGACTTACACCTTCTAGGGCATGTTGGGTGGCACGGGATACATGTGGACGTGCATTGTCCTGTTGGAACAGCATGTTCCCTTGCCGGTCTAGGAATGGTAGAACGATGAGTTCGATGACGGTTTGAATGTACCGTGCACTGTTCAGTGTCCCCTCGACGATCACCAGAGGTGTACGGCCAGTGTAAGAGATCGCTCCCCACACCATGATGCCGGGTGTTGGCCCTGTGTGCCTCGTTCGTATGCAGTCCTGATTGTGGCGCTCACCTGCACGGCGCCAAACACGCATACGACCATCATTGGCACCAAGGCAGAAGCGACTCTCATCACTGAAGACGACACGTCTCCATTCGTCCCTCCATACACGCCTGTCGCGACACCACTGGAGGCGGGCTGCACGATGTTGGGTCGTGAGCGGAAGACGACCTAACGGTGCGCGGGACCGTAGCCCAGCTTCATGGAGACGGTTGCGAATGGTCCTCTCTGATACCCCAGGAGCAACAGTGTCCCTAATTTGCCGGGAAGTGGCGGTGCGGTCCCCTACGGCACTGCGTAGGATGCGACAGTCTTGGCGTGCGTCCGTGCGTCGCTGCTATCCGGACCCAGGTCGACGGGCACGTGCGCCTTCCGCCGACCACTGGCGACAACGTCGATGTACTGTGGAGACCTCGCGCCCCACATGTTGAGCAATTCGGCGGTACGTCCACCCGGCCTCCCGCATGCCCACTATACGCCCTCGCTCAAAGTCCGTCAACTGCACATACGGTTCACGTACACGCTGTCGCGGCATGCTACCAGTGTTAAATACTGAGATGGAGCTCCTTATGCCACGGCAAACTGGCTGACACTGACTGTGGCGGTGCCCAACCGCTGCGCAGCTAGCGCCCTTCGACGGCCAACACTGCTGTTCCTGGTGTGTCCGCTGTGCCGTGCGTTTAATCAATGCTTGTACAGCCCTCTCGTAGTGTCCGGAGCAAGTATGGCGGGTCTTACACACCGGCGTCAATGTGTTCTTATTTCAATTTCGAGGATTGTACTTATTTTTTAGTACTTCTAAATTCAGATGCTTGCAGCCTGTGATTCGGTTACGGTAGGTCCCCGGTTCAAAATCCGGGTCTCGGATGCAATTTTTACAGGCCTTAAAATCGACCTTCATGTCTGGCAAAGGTTTTATTTGTAAATACGACTACCTACATTTTACGAACATCTGATGAACCTAAAGTAAAGCTGAAAAAAAAAAATGAAACTTTTCTAAAGCAATCAGTAACGCTAAAACAACATTTAGCTGTAAATAACCAGAAATTTCTGAACTCTTTGTATAGGCTTCTCCATATCGGCCAAGCCGTCACCGGTCCGCACCGTCAAAAATTAAACCAAACTAATGAAGGCCGACATACAGTACGGTGTTGTTTGAACTCATGTCAATCGAGTGAGCGACAACAGTAAAAAAAGTGTTGGTCTGTGACAGAGCATGCATGGTGCGGTCTATTGTAGACCAACCTTGACTTTATAAGCAAGTTCAAACTTGTTAATTTGTCGCTTAGGTAATAACACCATTTAGTTTATTGTTAGTTTTCTTGCAAGATCGTCAGAAAACAACCACTTGTTTTGTTAGCTAAGCAACGATGGGCAGTCTCGAATAAAGAGAAAAAAAAATATATTGCAATGTAAACAAAATATCTGCATTAAAAACTGATGATGCAGATGCGAAAGTGGATGTAGGATTTCAAGTTCCGCACTTGTGGATGCGGATATCTGTTACACCCCTAGCTTGGACCATTAGTGATGCCGGTGGTCTGGTTGAAATACAACCTCAATCAGAAAAACTACTATTATTGTGTTGGATACTGAGGGAACAAGGTTGCAAGCATGCTGATTAAACCTTTGAAGACAGATGCGGCTAGCGACAAAAATTGACGGAAGTCAGTAATATGAAGCCGTGATATGGTTAAGATCTAATAACAGCTGAACCTAAATGACTACTAATATTGCATGCAGTATAGTGGGTTCTGAGTGAAGAAGGTAGGTCTACACTGGTTATGACTGTAATGAAATCAGTTGAGTCTCGTTATGAACGCTAAGTCAGTATCGTCCGTAGCCGTGACGAGGGTAGATTCAAATGAGGCCTGGATCATTAGCGATGCCTGTGTTCTGTTTAAAATTCACAGTATTTAGAAAGAGAATTCACTTGGCTCTTGTCCTAGTCACTATTAAGTATGTAAACTAGGCTTGCAACGAATATTCGGCAAATATTCGGTATAAGGCCACTTTTTTACTATTCGGCCGAATACCGAATACTTAGGATTTTTTTTTAGTTAGATAATTTCCTAAAAAAAACTATTGATTCATTGCATGGTAATGTATTTATCTTATAATTACAAAAAATAATCGTGCATGGTCAAACTTACACGATGTCAAAGCAAAACAAAAATATTAAATATCTATTCACTGGATCTTCATTACTGAAATTTAGGAATGGAAGATTGTGATGCAGAAATACTAATTTTTCTGCATTGTCAGGTAGTAGTTTACTACTTTTCTTCTCGTAGACATTTCCAGCTTCAGAGAAAAGCCGCGCGGACAAGTATTTTGCTGTAAGCTTTGTCAAACATGGAAATTTCTCTCTTTCTGCTTGCCACCAAATGTATGGATTATCACTCCAAGATATCCTATTAATATTTAAATAAACATCAGTTTCAGATTCAACTGCATTATTTTCTTGTGATGTCCCTGCATTGATCGTACTTTTCTCTGTAACAATGTCTTCAAATCAATCCATAAAAGATGAGTGTGTTCTTTGCTTGTGTGTGACCCGACTCTTCCGTCATCCTCTTGGACTCAATAGGGAACGAATTGGCGCTACCGTCACTGCTTGTTTCACAATACGTATTTAGACCATCGATCTAAATATACTGCCTTGATTTTTCTCTTTGCAGTTGACTGGTGAAAACATTCATTTTGAAGCGAGGGTCCAAAGCGGTTGCCGACAAATAATTTTTATTTGTAGCAATGTCTTCAAATCGTTCGTTCAACCCTTGTTGCATGACATGTCTCACTTGGCTTAAGTTGGCTGTTAGCTCTGATGTGCTAGATTTATTGCAACATCGCGTTAGAGCAACAACATACGGAATAATTTAAGAAATGCATGCATATCCGGAACTGGTGATTTTTGTTAGTTCTTCAAATGGTTGTAGTAATCTCAAAAGTTGCTTTAAAAGCTCCCATTGAGCAGCAGTCAAGTTGACAATATTGCAGTCAGTGAGATACACTGAAATTACCCGTATCTGCTCAATTTGCCTTTCAAGCATATAATATGTGGAATCCCACCGCGTACTGACATCTTGCACCAATTCATGCACGGGGAGACCCAATTGCTTTTGCAATTTATCTTGCGCAATACCGGAATGATTTAAATGAGTCATGATCCTCCTTCCTGCAGCTATCATTTCCATCACTTCTGACTGAACTTTCAGACAATCGACAGCAATTAATTGGAGAGTATGAATGAAACAACGAACTGAGGCCAACCCTGCATTGCCATAATTTTAGGTTTTCTTGTCAGAATTAATATATTGAAACAAAACGGAAGCCACGAATCTTCCCAGTTCTCCAACTTGAAACTGATAAACGTTGAAGATGATGACGTTTCGGCCTATATTCAACATTTAGTCTAAATGCCCCTCTTACAGACTTAAAAAGGAGGTATGAGGATGTTGTGACTACGGAAATACTGCACTCTGTTATCGATC
>JARYHS010006964.1:6445995-6508600 GCA_031002005.1 Vandiemenella viatica
GCAATGAACAAATATTTTTAGTGGAAACTAAGTTAGGTAAGGAACCAGAACTGATTCCACTACTGTCCCTATTAGTCACATTAAAATGTAAGTTTTTTCTTATGATGGATATATGGGAGAGATCGGACAGTATGTCCGAAGTCTCCCCATTATATCTGAAGTTTTTCATTCTATCTAATCTCTCCCCATTTATGTTATTTGAGTTTGGTTTTAGAGAATGGTGAGGTATTACTAAAAGAGGATGGATAAGACCTTTTGTGCTGCCACAATGGAAAAGGCAGTTAGCAAAGTCCTAGAAAGGTGAACATCGATTAGAAAAACTACTTGTAAATACCAGCTTAAGATATCAACACTTCTTGACTGTATAAAAAGAACAAAGAAGAATCCAGAAAATGTTAACTATTCCCAAGACTAAAAAAAAAAAGTCAAAATTTGACACCTTGCATGGAGGAAGAATTGTCAGTTATCTTCTTAAAAGCAGCAAAATGTTTCATGGACTGACACCAACCTGTGCAAAACGCCTGCCATATGAATATGGGGTAAAAAATAACTTGGCTGTACGAGAAAATTGTTATGCGAGTCGATCCGCATCTCGGGATTGGTAATTCATCGGCGTCCTTCAACAGGACACCTGAACCAAAGAGTTTAGCAAGAATGACTAGCTTTAACGCAAATAACTTAATAGTTTTTCAGGAAAAGTTCGAAGAGATCTTGAAACGTTATGCTTTTGAGCCTCATGAAATTTATAATCTGCGCGTTATGACCGTTCCTCGAGTGCCTAAATTTTTTCACAGAAAGGCCAATGCAAAGTTAGCCAAAATATAGGAAATATTCTATTAATAATAAGATATTGTTATTGATGGACAATCTGGAAACCCACCTGTCTATTGAAGATCTTGTTTATTGTAAAGTAATGGCATTTTTGTCCTTACTTTTCCTCCCTGTAGCACAAATAAGTTTCAACCTCTGGAAACTTGGATTTATAGGTCCTTCAAGGCAAGGATATGACTCATGGATGATAATCATCCTGGGCAACCCCTCAGCATTTATTATTTTCCCTCCATATGCTATTCAGCCTGGGACAAGTATGCTACTTCGTCAAACATCAAGAAAGTATTTGAATCCACTGGTTGTGCCATTCTAACGGGGAAACTTCACGTAGCAAGAGTTCCTGGGGGCTTATGTTACTGAGAGACCACTACCAATTGAAACAAATCAATCTGATGGGCGGTTGAAGGATGGTTGCCACAAAAATGAAAAGTTGGATTTTGCAACATCCTCAACGTGCAGATCCTTGCACTCCTCCTCGAACTTGATCTGCAACTTGTCTCCCTCAACTAGCATTATATCACCGAAAAATATTCAACCTTTTCCAAAGGTTAAAGAAAGAAAAGTCGCAAACCAAGGTCATAAGAGAGAACGTTGCACGATTGCCATAGACACCCCGCAAAAATAAAACTGCTGCCACGAAAGAAAAGTGTAAAAAGATTTCCGGAAGAGGATCTAACCCTATTCAAAACTGTTTGAAACTTCGCCCAGAAAAGAAGCTACAGCTCATCTCTCAGCATCCACAATCATGGTACCATGAATGCGAATCAAACAAGCAACTCTTTGTCTGAAACTTAATCAGTATTCTTTCAAATATTGGAGACTCATCAGCAGGGGAATGGGAGGAAGGAATTTCTTTTCACCCAGATAATACTAGTGTTCCTGTTGGTTCCTACGCAGTTGTTATCATTCATAGGAAGTCAACGTCAAGTGGATGACGATACCTAGCAAGAATTGAAGAAGAAGACACGGGAGGTTACATAGTAAGGTTTATATAAAGAAAGAACTTATCATAAACATTTAATTTTTCTGATGAAGAGAGATTCTTTTTGCCATATGACGTGATGTTTAATCTTCCCTCTGCTCAAACGGACACTAGTAAAAGTTTAAAAATATGGAACTGACTGATTTTTTTTGTACTAGTAATATCATTTCCTTCTAAAAATAAAGACACTACAAAGTATTTTTTATGTTTGTGATGCTTATTTTGTGATTATTATTAATAAATGCAATTTTTAATCTTGTATTAGTGTGTCGAGTACAGCCCCCTAATCTGTCCATTGTCTCTCACATAGTGGGAGACTTCCAACAATTTTCAAGTTTAAAAATAAAAAGAAACTGTTTACGTAAAAAAAAACTGTTAGTCATAGTCTATTGAAATTAAGAAATCTTAATCCCCATAGATTCAAAACAATTAACATTTCGAAATATCACTTTTAAATTAAAGCTACAATTCGCAGTTAAAAAAACTATCCTAACCCTTCCCGCCCTTCCCTACTTGTCCAATGTGTCCTGCCCAGTTAAGTTTGTTATCAAATGTAATGCCAAGACATTTACATTTCAAGTCTTCAGCAAACAATTCTTTCCACACCTTATAATCATAATCAAACATTAGTTTTTTATTTGTGTGTTTAATAAGCTGACTATTCATTTATCTGCATTTCATGTTTACCAACCCAAATAGATATCGTGTCCAAATCACCTTACAACTGTTTAAGTCCTCTACCGTTTTGATCCTTTTATATAGAATTATGTTACCTGCAAACAATCTAATTTCTAATAGTAAACAATCAACACAATTAATCATTAGAATAATGAATAGCAATGGTCCCAATACGCTACCCTGTGGCACTCCCATTTTTACTTCCCTTAATTTCTGTTGTCTGCCTTTTAAAAAATTTTCTACCCAGCAAATCACTTTCTCTTCCACTACAATGGTTTTTACCTTATTTGATGCCATTTTATGGCTGACTGTGACAAAAGCCTTTGACAGACCTAGGGCTACACTATCAGTTTGGCTGCACTCAGTCGCTTTTGTATATGTATATACATATACAGATATTTTAAATCTTCTATTCTACCCTGCTGTATCTTAACTCTTTTATGTTCTCTTCTTTCCAACCTCTTTAACCTCCTCACTACCTATTGTAGTGTAAGGGTTCTCTACTTCTCTTTATTTTCTGCTTTGGAATCAGGCCCGCCGCTAGCTGTTTGAGAGCCCGAGTGCCATACCGATTATGCCGCCCCCTGTCTAACTACAGCTAGTGGTGGATCTAGGAATTTTCCGAAACGGGTCAAAAGAGATTGCCACCCCTTCAAACATTATTTGCCGCCCCCATTGTTGCCTCGCCGGCCACCCGAAGCAACAGTTGAACTAAAAAAAAAGGTCGAACTCTAAACAATACGCTGCAAATTTCGTCGCGATGACAATAGAATGGCGACTATTGCCGGGCGGCGGCTGTCTATCACTTGATTTACTGCCCCTCGCGACGTGCCGCCCGCGTGCGGTGCACTCCTTACACACCCACTTACGGTATTGTTACCAGAATTTTCTCACCGAATCCGGGGACGCTTCGGAACTTTTACACCAAAATCCGGGGACGCTTTCGGCATTTGTCCTAATGAAGCGTTGCACTTTTATAAGTTATATGATTAAAGGTTGGAGTAACCTAAAAGAAACATATTTATCATTTAAGATTGAAGTTTTTCACAGCGTTGTATATAAATAAATAGTTCTCGGGCTTCCAGCCACGTTAAGATGTCACACTTGAGAGACGTTTCGAAGGCGTCTATCTCAGCCCGCATTTTCAACAAAACGACAATGGTAAACTAAGGAATACATTTTTTTTCCTTCCTTGAAGTAAGCTACTTCACTAAAGTACTCAGTATCATGGAAGACTCAATTACTGTGACATCAGTGCCTTCTGCCTGTATTATTGTATCCTGAAAAAGGGGAAAAGTTGAGTTTGAAAAATTTTCCACAAGAAGGTGCAGGGATCATCAAACCACTTCTTGAGCATTACTGGGTATTTATCTTCAGACCGGAAGAATGATTTGAGAGCAGGATGGATTTCACATATTCTTCTGATAACTGGTACCAGAGAAAGCCACCTAATTTTATTGTAACCTAGTATTTCTTTATATTCATGCCCAAAAAAATTTCTAGGGAAAACAGTAAAAATCCGGGGACATTGCGGGGACGAAATTTGTCCGGGGACAGAGAGCTAAATACGGGGACTGTCCCCGGCAAACGGGGACGTCTGGTAACCCTAACTTACGGCGACCCTGTTTGGAATAGATTTTTTCCCCCTTTCTTATTATCTCTTTGAACTCTTCCCGCCTTGATTCTCCTGTACTTGTGCCTTTCTTCCATTTGCTGAGACGCTCTCTGAAATATCTCCTCAAATTCGAAATCTGTGTCCTTTTTATAACTGTGCCTATTTCCCCCTTCAATTTTTGGCTGCTGGTTCACTGAATCCTCTAATCTCCATCAGAACTGCTTGATGACAACTTATTTCTTCGGTTACTTGACACCCCACAAGGTTATCGTCAGGGTTTATTGTGAATATATATAAAATATTTTGTCGTCTCGTGTTTTGCTCTACCACTTGTGTAAATCTTCCTTCCCTTATTAAGATATTTGAAAATCTCTATTCCCTTGTGTTATTAATCTTATTTCCTACCCAGTTTACACCTGATAAATTTAAATCCCCACCAATAATGACCATTCCATTCTCACCACTGAAATCTCAGTATGAATTTAATTTCTCCCCAAGAGCTCTATCATTAAAAACAGGACATAATTAGATCATTAATGTCCATACCCTGCTACAGATCTTAAAGTTCCTAAATTGAACAAGAAATTTTACTGGTAATCCATTCATAAATATTGTTCATTAATGAGTACTGAATCTTTCAACCCTTCGAGTTGGATTTCCCAGAAGACTATTGCAGTTGGCGTTAGGGATTGAAAATAAGCAAAATGAACCAATTTCGTCACACTGAGGGCAACTATTGCTAATATTGAACGAGTTACAACTGTGGCTGCGCTCAGTCGCTTAAGTAAATTGGTAGAATCTAGCCCCAATTTAAATTATGTCTATAACTACAGCTACAAATTTTACAATTTCATATTAAATATTTTGTTTATTCGAAATATTTGCAGCAATTTCGCCGTTAGTTCCTTACTGGTGTGATGGTTAATTTTTTTTATTTTTATTGTATCTGTAAAATTTGGGGATAGAAGGAAAAGTTTGAAATAATCACCAATTGTATTGCGTAATGTAAATCGTACAGTAAACCTAGGAGTGGAATGTTCTCCTTTCGCGGGCAGTATCTTTGCGTCTGTTCTGTTTGTCGTCAGCTGCTTCGTGGCATTAAAGGCGTGTGTTTACTGTAATATTGCAATATAGCGTTGGAAAACACGAGAGACTGCAGTAGTGTGGAAGCATATAAACGTGGAATTCATCAACCAGGAGGTACGTTGCTGTCTTTATGGTGTTTGTGGAATCGAGCTGTTCCTGCGTTCCTTTTTACAATTCGGAGAAAGAAAAGTTCGTTGATGCCCCCAACCATTACTCGGAAAAATGTGTATTTGTATGGGATTGGCATTATACAATCGTGAATTAAATCATTTTCCCTTTTCACAAGTGTAACATAAGTGCTAATTATGCTTGCATACGTTTGAGTTAAATATTCCACAAAAGTTTAATATTTCCTTTTTCATCACTCGAAAGATACGAGCAAATTTCAGTACAGAAACCCTGAAAGTAATTATCAAGAATTTTAAGTTTGTTGAAGTTGTTTGTGCTTCTAACAGTAGTTGACCACTACAATGCATCGATGTGAAACTCTTTACATCGTGATTTAGTAAACAAAGCATTCTTCCTATTATCAGCGAACACATTAATTTTTTTTGTATTTGTGATGTAACCTGATTTCTATCCTGTTGTTTTGTCTGTATTTATTAATGCTTTTCCGATAGCTGTATGGTGCTTAGATACTGTTTTGCAATTGTCTATAGTTGTTTCTTTAATATCCCTCTCTCTTCACTTGTTGAAGTTACATGTGAAGTTTTTATAAATATATTAAATATGTACAATACAATACATTCATTGCATTGGTCAGGACAATGTTAGTATCTGATAAATACTTGTATAAGCCAAGCAAATGATAAACGAAAGTGGGTTACACTTCATTACATATGTAAGTGGCTTTACATCAGGTAAAATCCTTTAATTTCAATTTTTTAGTTGTTGAGGTTAAGTAAATAGTTTGACACATGTTAGAACCGATGTTGTTACTTAATAAATTTTACAGCACATGATCTTCGTCACATTCTGATTTGATATTACTGTTGATATTTGCTTGGTCCTTATGGCCTAACTATACAAAGTTTGTTAAAGATGATCTAAACTGAGGGATGACGTTAATATATATCTCAGAAATTTATAAGCTTTTTAAAGCTACAGTTTGTGTATCTCAATGCAAGCTGACAAGGCCAAATGACTATAGAAAACTGCCTTAAAACCATGAGCAGTTTGATCGCCTAATATGATTCCACTTAATGGTTTATAATTGACATTTGCTCACACTAACTTTGCTTGCACTAACTTTCTCAAATTTCATTATGAAGGCCCATAATACATGGCATCCTCATGTAATACATAAAAATGAATGTTTGTTTGTTGGTTTGTTCGTCTTCTGTGCATTCCTATACCATTCAGTCTGATTATGATGAACCTTTAATGAGTTATTCTGTGCGTGCCTACAAATGTTTCTGACCAAAACAAATAAAAAACCACCCTCTCTTCCCCTACTGCACCCCACAATTTTATTTAAATGTTTTTTTTTAAAAAAAAACTCACAGTTTTTATCCAATATCGATGGAACTGTGCACATGTAAACTTTAAAACAAATAGAAAGTACTGTCCACTTGTGTCTGCAAAAACCCCACCCCTCTACACCTTTACATCCACTCCCAAAATTTTTTGACAATATTCTTCATACAAATACATAGATTTTATCATATTTTGATGAAAAACTGCATATGTGTACTTTAAAACAAATAGAAAAATACTGTATGTGTTTTGTTTACAAGTCCTAACCTCTCTCCTCCTTTACACACCTATACTTTATGCCAATATTGTTCACACAAACCCATAGCTTTTATCTAATTTTGATAGTACTGAACACACTTGTGCTTTAGTATAGGTTGGTCTGGTATCTCAGTTATCAAAGCATTAGCTTCCCAAACGTTTCTGTCTATGGTCCTGGGTTCAAATCCCAGTGGGAGCAGGAATTTTTATGAGCTAGATATTAACATATGAGTAACATTGTCATGTTCTGTGGTTGGGATTCTACATCATATATAATAATAATAAATAAACACTAATGACCTCGTTGTCGACGCGCCCTAAATCCACAATAATAAATAAAGAGTGGTCTGGAAGCTCACTGGTTAACAGGCTTTTCAAAAGTTCCCACGTTTAGATCACAGTGGAAGTTGAAACTTTTAAACGTGGTATTTGATCCCATGAGTTGTGTCCGATCGTTGCTTTCGATTCCATATTGTATTGTAGGCCCAGAGGAAAAGATGTTGCCATCCTATCTGTGACACAATAGCTTAGTACACCTTCAGGATAATTCAGCCAACCTTCAGGATGTGAACTAAATTAGAATTTTTAATGTTTTTTAATAAACAGGAAAATATTGTCTACATTTAGTTTGCAAAGTGAAACCACTCTTTTCCTTACCCCTCTTCCTCACCGTAATTTATGCCAACATTGTTCATACAAACCCACAGTTTGTAATCCAACTTTGATAGTACTTACCACACATATGCTTCAAAACAAAATGGTCTGTAAGTGAATAGTTAATGGGAGTACTTATGGAAGTTTCTGTCTTAGGCCACGGTTTTAAATTCACGGGGAAGCAGGAATTTTTAGGAGTTGCATTTGATCTTCTGAGCAACTCTCAGATATTCTGTGGTTCAGGTTCCATTAAACTGTAGGCCCCGGAGGAAAGGAACTGGCTGTCCTATGTTTGACACAATGGGTTAGTGCACCTCCTTTGGGAGGATTCAACCAACCTTCAGGTTGTGGAATAAGTTAGTTTCTTTACTATAAAGCAAACAGGAAAATAGTATCTATGTTGGGTTTCCCTCTCCTCCTTTATGCCTGCCCTCAGTTTTTTCCAACACTCATAGTTTTTATCTGGCTTTGATAGTATTTAGCTCATCTGTAGTTAAAAAAACATAGTGGTTTGGTAGCATAATGGTTAAGGCTCTTACATTCAAAAGTATCTTGGTCTGGTGAAAGGTGCCAATTCCAGTGGAAACAGGAATTTTTGAGTTGTATATGATCAATGGCTTAGTTTGCCCCATCTGGGTTGGGGACTAAATTATTTATTTTTTTTAATTTTAAAACAAAGAGAAAAATACTGTCAATATTTAGTTTGCCAAATGAAACCCTTCTTATCCTTTACTCCCCTTAATTTTCGTAAATGTTCTTTATAAAAACCCATTGTTTATGTCCGATTTTGATGTAACTTGACATATGTTTACTTTAAAATGGCGAGAAAAATATTTCCTACATTTCTTTGGTTTACAAAAACCCACCAATCTCCCTTAAGCAAAATTTGCTCTCAAATATCTCGAAAGTGGTAGGGATTGTAACCAAACTGGATAGGGATATCTGTGATATTCTGAGAGCCCAAAACATTTCCTGTCAAATGGTGTTGGACTAATTTTGACTGGATAGTTGACAACCAAGAAACTCGAACTTAAAAATTTAAAAAATCTATAGTTTTTATTTGATCCTGCATACAGATGTTTCAAAATAAATGTTTAAAAAACTGCACACACTATTGCCCTTCTCCCTATCAATACTAATTTATAAAAGCAACTTTTCCGGTTTTTGTATTGATAGGGAAATCCGCCAATGTGGATGCTGATGGAAAATTTTTTATTACAATCCAATCAAATGGGATAAAACATTAGAACTTTTATATCCAGCATCTAAGAAACACTGTAGACCGTATTTTTCTCTATGTTTTAAAGTAAAAAAAAAAAAAACTAACTTAGTCCACAACCCTGAAGGTTGGTTAGATCCTACTGAAGGGGGTAAAATAAATAATTGATCATATACAACTCTTAAAATTTTCTGCTTCCACCTGAATTTGAACCTTACACCAGACCAAAAAAATATTTGAAGTAAAGAGATTTAATCATTGAGCTACCACATTGCTCTGTTTTGCTAAGTACTATTACAGCTGTATATAATCAATGGGCTTGTTTTAAGGACTAAAAGTATTGTATATACCAAAGCAATAGAATAAACTTTTTCAATATTAATTTAATTTATAAAAATCACTGTCACTCATTTATTTTTTCTTTGTCTATATGTGTATCCACTTAACATGTTCACTGCTAATCACACGCCATCACATGGTGAGATGTCAACGCTAAAGTGCTAATCATGCACTAGTGTGTGGTGTGGAGTTATGTCTCAGTATCCATTGCCTCAACTTTTATTCTCTCCTTCAGTTGGCAGTGTCTCTGCTGGTATTGGCATATAGTAAAAGTTATCAACAAGTTATAATGGCAAGTGATTTCATATGTATAGCTTTATTAGTTTAAAAAAATGTTGAAATATAAGTTGTAGTGATGATAGTTTTGCAGGGCCTTTTGCCCCAAAAGATGACTGATGCTATCTAATAAGCCTCTGACAGATGCTGAAATTAGAAATTTATTTGTTCAGATTAGTACCAAAGCGATATTTGTTATGACAGTGATGAAGAATTAATTCCTCCCTCAACGTGCCCAATGCCCATGATATCTTGAATTCTAAAGAGGAAGATTTGCTAGACATGCAAGAGAGGATATATCTTCAGCATAATTCCCCTATGATTAGAAATATAATTTCAAAAACTGTCCCCACAACAATGGAACAATTTTCTTTCACTAAATCAGAGTGTTAGTTGCAAATACTGTTTGCAGTAATAATATGACTGTAACCAATTTATAATAATATTTGTAAAATGAAACACAGCCAACCTGTTGCAATATTCATTGAATTTATTGTTTACCGGTTTCGACCCGCCTTAAGGGAGTCTTCTTCAGAACCTGTGGATATTGTACATTATTAGTGCCTCTGATGTTAAGCTTGGAGTTATATACATGAAAGTTTGTGCATACTCACTTGTTAAAAAATATTACATAAATCTAAAAACTCTTCTCAATAAAATAGTACATTTTGTACTAAAGTCACACATTAAAATACATTTTATAGCTATCCATCCGGCAGCCAACGTGTATCACAGAGCCAGCATCACGTCTAATCTGGGCAGCAGCTTACTGCCGACTAGCTTGTACATTGTGGCGGTAACTAGTTTAATGGCAGATGGCGCCACCCACGTATGGATGGAACAGATGTTATAAAATTGAACAGCGTCTAGTTATACAAATGATTTGATATGCACAAAAATAGAATTTTGAGGAGATCAATTGTTGTCCAACGTGTCATATTATTCAGTTATGAGTATGGGTGAGAGGCTCTCAAAAAATTGCCTGTTAGCAAGGTGGATCTGATCATTAAGTAGATTATTATCTTTATGTATTATCTCCTCAAAAATTCTATTTTTGTGCATATCAAACATCTGCCATTAACCTAGTTACCGCCACAACGTACAAGCTAGTCGGCAGTAAGCTGCTGCCCAGGTTAGATGTGACGCTGGCTCTGTGATACACGTTGGCTGCCGGGATGGATAGCTATAAAATGTATTTTAATGTGTGACTTTAGTACAAAATGTACTATTTTATTGAGAAGAGTTTTTAGATTTATGTAATATTTTTTAACAAGTGAGTATGCACAAACTTTCATGTATATAACTCCAAGCTTAACATCAGAGGCACTATTAATGTACAACATCTACAGGTTCTGAAGAAGACTCCCTTAAGGCGGGTCAAAACCGGTAAACAATAAATTCAATGAATATTGCAACAGGTTGGCTTTGTTTCATTTTACAATTGAAGAAATACCGTTGCTGTTGATGCTGCCATGCTCAAGATTTTGATAATAATATTTGTTAGTAATAATGTATCATATAAAAATAATGCTTTTTGCCAATTTTTAATTATTATTCATTTTTATACATCACACACAAGTGTGTAATATGGCATTTAGGAAATAATTTTACCTCTATTGCCTATCACATGCTGGCACGTTGTAAGAATATTCCATCAGGAAAGGCATAATTATTACTTAGTAATTAATATGACACACTTAATTTCATTTTATAACCATTGTAATCATATTTGTTATAAGAAGTAAGTTGGCTTATGGGGAAAACCCATTTCTATGGCACAGGATTTATTATCAGAAAAAGAGGCATTGTAATGCATGCCAGGCAAAGCTAGTTTAAGAAAATTATCAACTGATAAAGTAGGACAATAGTCGCACTACACATAAATTACTGACACTTGCACCACATGAAATTGCTAATTTTACAGTAACATTAGAGATATTACTGCTCACAGTAGAGAAATAAAATGATCTGTGTACAAGTCCAATACTAGTAAGCTAACATAAGCCTAAATTTTTAAGGGTTTGAAGCTGCAGGATAAACGAATTTATGCTTTGGGCAGTGATGATATTTATTTTTTTAAAGTGTGATATACATTACATTTTTTTTTTGTCCAGGTGTCCAATGGAAGAGACAGCAGAACTGCTGTTGAGCACTTTGTCTAAAGAGGAAGTGCTTTCCAGACCAATTTTGCAGTTTCCTCAGTTCCTTGAGACTCTCCTGGAGGCTGGTGCAATCAGCTGCAGTGAGCTGGAGGTTATAAACCGCCAGCTGGACTCTCCAGAGAAAGCTCCACTTCTCATGAGTGCGCTGTGTCGGGCGGGACACCTGCACCTGCTGCGGATGGCGCTGCAGCACCGCCCGGGTCTGGCTACACTCGCTGTCGACAGTTCTTCGTCGACGCCCCTGCACGTGGCCTCGAGGCACGGCCAGGCCGCCGCCGTGCGGATACTGCTGGATGCGGGGGCAGACCTGGAGGCGGCGAGAGAGAACGACGGGTGGACTGCGCTGCACGAGGCGGCGGCGTGTGGAGGCATTGGCGGGGCCGGCGTGGCGAGAGAGCTCTTGAGGTTCGGGGCCCAGGTGGACCGCAAGGACAAGGCTGGCAGGACACCGCTCCAGCTGCTGTCGGCAGCAGGCGACATGTCAGTCGCACAAGTACTGGTATTGGCAGTGGCAGACACCACTACAGGAGAAAACAAGTCTGCGAGACCACTGCTAGAGGCAGTGAGAAACAGTGACGTTTGTGCTGTGCAGTACAAGACAGCATCACGTGGAGCCAGTGGTGGGGTTGATGTGGGCCACGGGGGTGTTGCACAGCCACTGGACTCGGCCGTAGCAGACACCACTGTGGGAGAAAGGAACTCGTCTGTGAGACAGCGGCTGGAGGCGGTGAGAGACAGTGACTCGAGTACTGCACAACACCAGGCAGCGGCATGTGGAGCCAGTGGTGGGGGCGACGTGGTCAGAGAGCTGTCGAGGTCCGGGGCCCGGGAGGACCCCCAGGACAGCAGGACACCACCGCACCTGACTGCGGGCATCACACAGCTAATAGACTCGGCGGTGGCAGACACTGCTATTTATGGTGCTGATGGATCAACTTTAGGGTATGGCATATAATTATATTAAAAATTAAACTCTGTCTTAATTTTTACTCTGTTTTATTGTTTAAGAAGAAATATATATCATTAGAAACCTTATAATATTCATATTATGCATGTAATTAAACGTAGCAGTTGGGCTGAATGTTATCAAGGTATAACATGCTAGACTTTGCCCATCACGTGTTCTTCTCCTGATATGTTTCAAAATTTTTAATATTTATTTAACTTGGGTTCTAGTTACCTGCACCTAGGGCTTGTACAAATTGTGTTACCCCTTGTTTTTTATAGGGTGTTTCTTATCTATTGTAGATCTAAACCCAGTTTCACACTATTGAACCACTGGTTGAAATAGATGAATACTGTGTTATCAGCTTCTTGTTTAAAATTTCATTTCACTGGTTACAAAAAAAAATTGTCAATGAAATCCAATTAACTCAACAATTCTGTAATTGTTTCAAGCATTTCTACATTCCAGAATACTGTACCACAAGCGTAGTTTTGTGTTTATTCTTTTTTAGGGTCTTAGTGATGGTAATATTTCTGTATCTGTAGAACTCCTGAAAAGTTAAATAAATTCTTCATAAGCTGTCTCTCATCTGCACAAAAATGGAAGCCATGATAGATTATCCAATTCCTCCTGAGACATCCACAGTAATGTTTTTGTTTGTTTCCATACACTGATTTATACACTCCTTTTTTGACATGTCCCTTAAGTTTTATGTTGATTGGGCTACATTTTTATTTGCGCCCTGTATTTTAAATGTTTTTTTTAAGAGCTTATCTGTTGTATCTTTCCAATAATATTTATTAAGCAAACTGGCTGCTAAGATTTGCATACCCGAGGATTCTATTCACTGCTTTTCCTTAAAATTGTCTTCTTGATACAGTTTTTGTTCCTGGCATTCACTCAAGAGTTGGATAACTGGGACAACAAAATTTGATAAACACATCAACCAGTTCTTATAAGCATTTTGGTTGAAAAGATCTATTTTTACATGATACCCCTGTGGGATGTGGTGGTATAACCTGTGATACATTTTTGGCATATATAGCTACTGATGGTTGCCAGCCTTTCTGTGCTTATTAGATTAGGCATCATTACAGATGTTCATAATTGTATTTGATCACTTTTACCATAGGAGTATAAGACCGTACAGTTATTAGTTTGTTATTTAGCTCCATTTACTGTTCTCTACACCTGTAACCACTTTTAATATTAAGAGTCATGGTTGTATTAAAATGTTAGAATAGAGACATCCTTATCTTTGATTGCTGAGACTTTGATCAAGTTAAAATTGGGAATTCGTAATATTTTTTGTGATTTTTTTTTTTGTAAAATAAAGTATCTGTTAAGTATTTTAGAATTCAAACATTTCAGAGACATAATTATTTAGTAAGATACAATACGTAACGAATGTATCTTAGTATAACGTGTATGTAAATGTCAAAAGAAAGGGAAAATGACTCATCACTCACCAAAGTTGGTCAAAACGAGTGAAAAACAGATATGACGAACACAAACATATACAATACTTCGGTTTCCACTTTATTCATGTAATAGAAACTGAATCATGTGGTTAGGGAGGTGTGCACATGCTGAAGTTTGTCACATAACATATGAATTATTGATATGTCAGGAAAGACTGAGATGTTATATATATATATATATATGCAAGTGGTGATAAAATTAATAATATAACAAAAGGGTCTGAAATATTAAAACAAACAGTATATAAATAAATAAATTTGTTTTGGAAGAAATTTGTAACTAGTTAAATGATAATACTAATAATAATGTGTGATGGGTCATAAGGCAAAATTTTCTCAGTGGTTGTGGTCAGTTAGGTGTCTGGTATCCAGGATATTTTGGTATGCAAGTTCCCATCTTCAAAGTTCTGAACGAATGGTGGTTTCAGGGAAAACTCTGATAGCTCTCATGGTGATAACAGTCATTGAGATTGTTAGAATTGTGATAATTGGCATGTTCTGGTATTGGGAGGTATAAGTTGCTGGTGTGGACTGTTTGTCTGTGGCCATTCATTCTGACTGAGAGTTTCTGTGTAGTGAGGCCTACATAGGAAATAGTGCAGTTGCAGCAGGTTAGCTGGTATATGATATCTGTTGTGGAGCATGTGGCATGTCTAATGAGGGGGAAGGTGCCCCTGTGGCAAGGTTGGAATATGTTGTACTGGGAGGATGCATGTTGCAAGTTTTGCAGTCAGGTCTATTGCACAGAGAAGAACCATAGTTGTACTTTTGGAGTCTGGTGGGTATTTGTGAACCAAAATGTTTTTGAGGTTAGGTGGTTTGCTGAAACATGTATGGGGGATAGTTGGTAAAATGTTTGGTAAATGAGTACACATTTCTGTAAAGGAGGGAAGGAAGTCATGCCCCTGTTGTAAGATTTGATTGACAGATTCGAGGCCAGGCAATAACTGGGCCACAAGGTCATGGCTATGGTTTGATTTTGGAGGTGCCGGGCGGGAGTGGTTACAGGGAGGTTACGTGGTTGCATGGGAGATTTGTTTATGTGCAAGATCTGCTGAGTAAGAGCAGGAAATAAGGGCTTGGGATAGGTTCTATTAGTACGGGGAGAGAGATTCATGAATCAGAACAGACATGTCTGCCACAGACAGCAAGGATGTAGGGGTGGGGTAGTTTTGTATGGAATTTTGTGGCAGCTGTAAAATATCCTGGATACCAGACACCCACCTGGCATCAACAACCACTAAAATTCCATCATTTGATCCATCACTCATTATTATTGGTATTATCATTTAACTAATTAAGTTATTTATTCATATACTGTTCATTTTAATATTCCTGACCCTGTTGTTATATCATTACTTTTATGACCACCTGTGATATATATATAACATCTCTGTCTTTCCTGACATACCGCTAATTCATGTAGTCATATGATAAAGTTCGGCATGTGCACACCTCCTGAACTACTTGACTCTGTTTCTATTACATGAATAAGATGAAAACCGAAATGTTGTATTTGTTTGTAGTTCATCATATATGTTTTTCATTTGTTGCAACCTTCATCTTTGGTGAGTGATGAGTCATTTTCCCTTTCCTTTGTCATTTATATAGCCTAAAAACCATTTTCCTGTTTCATTTGTATAAAGTGTAGCAGTTTAACATTTATCTGGTATATGGAACTGTAATTGGTTTTTAATGTATCGTCATGTGCCTGTATGTAACTTAACCCATAAATTTTAGTGCCTATCCTTAGCAAAGGATCTAATTTTTTTCTCTTTGCAGGGTAACAATTAGATGTCATCAAAGCCTAGCCCAGTTTCATGACCAAGAGGATACTGGTATGGTAGAAAACACATCTGCTACGAGGCCACTGCAGTTTGTGTGTGCTAAATGTCTGCAGGTTTACAACACAAGGGATTTGCTAATAAGACATGTGTTCTGCCATGAATCACTTGTAAACACTCCACAGTATATTTGTGAACAGTGTGGTTTCATTTTCTCAGATCTGTCAACATTGTGTGCCCATTACACCTTATCATAACAGTGAAATTACTTTGAAGCAAGAGAGACAATTTCAAGTTGTATGTGCTATTTGTGCAAAGTTATTTTTGTCTTGGAGTTCTCTAACAAAACATATATTTGAACATGTCACAGCTGTGTCCTACCCATCGTATGTGTGTATGCACTGCCGACAAATATTTAAAAATTTGACTGGGCTTCATCTGCATCAGGGACTCCACACATCCTCCTTCCTCATTTTTGCAAACAAGGTAAGATTGAGCCATCCTATTTTAGTTTCTAGATAATGCTTATACTTTACAGTTATAGGTTTTAGTTTAGAATCTTCTTTGCTTGATATCAATGTATATTAGATCAAAAGTATGTTTCTTTATTAAAGCCATGACACCACTGCCTGGTTTCATATGAAGGGATCGGAGAGATATAGTCATAAGCCACATTGAACTCGTTTTGAGATACAGCGATTTTAAAGTTCCATGGAAATATAAAAATGTTGAATACAGAATAGTCACTTCCTTTTAGCTTTTAATTATACATTAGTACATTGCAAACCTTGTGTAAAATACCCGACTTTCTTTCTGTTATGTAATATTAATTTTAGAGTCATTTTAATTATGATGTGGTCGAAAGTGGCTTATGACTGTATCTCCCGGAAAATAATTTATAACTAAACAATACATTTTTAAGCTTTTATTTTGAACTTTATACAAAAAGTACTAATTTGTAATATTTTTGGTAGTTTCACACACATACATACATAACAGATAAGTCAGTCTAATACATTATTTTACAACGAACATGTGAAATCAAAGAAGTTCTTCTATGTCATCATCATTCACATTTTTTCCAGCACATAACCGAAAAAAACTTTGATATGCTGTAGGTATGTATGCCATAAGAGACAATATGTCATCAATTTTTTTCTGATTAATTGGAAGTGGCTTTCTATATTTTATTGGCAACTGAAATAGATCTGGTTCAGTAGGCCTTCCTTTCCTCTTGCTACGTAAATCCACTGACTTGAAGGTTCCTATGTCTGAGTAGCAGTGCTTCACACTTAGCTTGAAGGGATCTTTATAATCAAACTTAAATTGAGTAGCTTCACTAAAGCGAATGGGATCTCCAGAAGTGGGTATAGAGATTAATGACTTCAGATCGGCCAAGCTTCTGAAGTCTTGTCTTTGCATTTTTGTCACAATGAAATTTTTACTAGCAGATTTTACTACTTCTGCCCATTCATCTGGCGTGTATACTATTGGACGTCTGCTTCTCGCATACGTTTCAATGCGACCAAAATCACGATCGCAAGGAAGTCTGGTATGACCTACCACGGGGAAATAATGCTGCACAGATTCAAATCTTTTGGTAGCAACGAGAGTCCTTTCCAGGGCAATAAGAGACCAATTCTTGCCTGGCCCTTGCAGTTATCTGTGATGATGTGGAGATTTTTGGCTTGAGTGTTATCTTCAAGTATTTTAATAGACAGCTCCCAACTTCATCTGAACCCCTTCCTCCGTCTTTCTCACTCCACAGAAACATGAATCCTTTATTTGACCCACAATCGTGGATACCATAGTTATACGTCCATATTTTTCTCTTGTAAAATGCTAGGCTAACTGTTAGTTTTGGTGTGGGAAACGTTTGTTGCATGTCCATTGCTATTACATGGTGCTCTTCCACATTCTCTTTAGCCAGAGCAGTTAAAGACACGATCATATTTTGTCCACTATCAGCCTTTCTTAGATGCAACTCATGTTGTTGTTTCCTTTGTGCAATTTCTTCTGCACATAATTCTGGGTTACTTGTTGCCGTTAGAAAGGCATCACATGTTGAACAGGTGTCGCTTTTCGGCAGTTTGAAGCCTATGTTAAATTCGGATACAAAAATTTCCCTGAATTTGCTTTTTGATACCGTAGGGACACCCTTTTCCTTGCAATATTCAGAGTACTTGTCGCGAAATAAGGATGCAATAGTAAGCTCACATCCAAAATAAACTTTGTTGGGATTCTGTTGCCTACTGTAGTGACTGGTATATTTTGGTATAGCATTGAGGAACTCTCTGACACCTTCCACGGCTTCGTCTTGAAATTTATGTGGATGATTGCCATGTTTGCCTGAAAGAGAAGAGCATATGAGTTGAAACACAACTTTATGTTACATATTATATTTTAACATTATTTTATTTGGTTCAAATGGATACTTTATAGTAAAATGTAATATACAAACCTCTTCTATCTTCTATTGGAACTGTGAGACCCAACTTCATTTGCTGTTGCAAATTCCTCACTCTTCTTGCGTGGTTCTGTAAGCCATGAACACTCAGGAAAGCTTTCTTGCAAATCATGACTTCTATTCCATTTACTTTCACATTGTATGAAAATGTCACAGCTCTAGATGAACTTTGCTTTGTAGTCTTTTTTGGATAGCTGTGAAAGAAAGAAATATGAAGTAGAACAAGGTAAAGTAAATTTGTGACATTTGCTCCAGTCGTGTTAATAAAGTGAAACGAACCTTCGCTTTTTAGGTACCATTTTCATACAACAGGTTAGGTATGTGTTCTGGGCATTAAAGTTTCCTATGTCCAAAACGAGTGGAAAATATTTTCTTCTTTTCCGAGTAGTTTTGTATAGCACTGATTTGAGCACCTACAGGGACTTCCCAAAGATGCTGCCTGAACAGTCTTGTTAGTTTTAGACGACACATACTGTTGACCAGCATTACGTCGACGTTTGGCCTTCATTTTTTTCCACTGATCAATATTTCGCTTTCTTTTCTTTGAAGAGTTTGGTTTCTGAGGTGATACTTCACTTCCTCTACTTATTTCAAGCTGTAATATAAATAGAAAAATAGTCACAGAATTTCCGTGAGATATAGTCACAAGCCACATGAATCATTATAGGCTGTTGATATGGCATTGATAATAAAAATATTCTTACAAGTTTGTAGCCATCAAAAATATATTGTTGCTGCAATCTGTGGACATTAAAATATGGCTCTAAAGGTTTCTCATTAACACAAAATACGACGATCAACAGTGTGAGCAATGTTAAGAGAAACAAAGTCACAAGCCACTACACAATGGTCACTGGTAAAAAATAATTTTTATATACTTACTGAAACATCATCTGAGCTAGTAGTTGCTTGATGGACACCAAGACTCATCAGAATCGCTGTCAAAAGGATCAGGATCCTCATTTACACTACTGTCACTGTCATTTACGCCTAGAACGTGCGAAGCACCTTCAGATGTACCTGAGCATTCAGCCATTTTGATGTGGCTTGTGACTATGTATCTTCTGAAAATGACACCAGACGTCAGGTCAGAGTATAGAACTACACTACGTCATCACCTGCCACCTGTTGGAGAAAGTCGGAACTTTTTCAATCCAAGATGAGGAGGGCATCGTTAAGAATGTCGTAACGTGAATAACTCAATTTCGACAAAAGTGTGGCTTATGACTATATCTCTCCGAGTCCTTCATATGTAGGTTTGACTGCAAATTCACTTTCCATAAGAATAATTGGCCACTGACAGACAGTATTCACACGGAACCAAAAGCACCCAGTTGCTGCCCATGCCATCACTCATGACTCAAATAATTTAAACTCCTGTTTCATGGTGCATGCTGTTATTGTTGTCCCAAACATCAGCAGTATCTTCTTTCTCCGTATTTGAGACCTGACTTCTTCAAAAATTTTATCATCTTGTCCTGCCTAACATTATCGAAAGTTTTTTCTAAATCAATAATTACCATAAAAGTATCTTTATTATTCTTGATTTGCCCTCAAAGTATTAATCTTAAAGCCAGAATCACTTCTCTTTTACCACAGTTTTTCCTATACTCAAACTGATCTTCACCCACTTTCTCTTCTACTGCCATTCCATCTTTTTTATATATTATTCTATTCAGTAATTTTGAAGCCTGGAATTTCAGACTTATGGTGCAGCAATTCTCACAATTATCAGCTTGTGCTCTCTTCAAACGTGCAAAGATAGTACTTTTATTAAAATCAATTTAAATCTCCTGTGTTTCATAATTTTTTGATATAAGTTTCAATAATCTTTCGCTCCCTTCTCGTCCTAGGGATATCAGGAGATTTGCAGGCATCTATCCCAACTGCCTTATTGTTTTCAAATCATTCAAAGCTCGATCAAATTGTGTAAATCATCAAAATTGACATCACCTTTTTTCCAGTGCACTGTTGTTCAAATCAACACCATCATACTATTTCTCTCTATATACCTTCCTTTGGTTTATTCTACCTTTTGTGCTGATAATGTTTCCCATCTGTAGATTTAATGTTTATACCTCTTTTCTGTGGCCCAATGTTTCCAGGTGGCTTGTTGCCTGAAGCCTAATGTTTCTTTACCAGTATTGATTATTTCTTTCCTCAACACATTCCATTCATCCTCAGAGTTCAATTAGAGTTATTTTTAGCCCCACATCTACCATCTTTGTAAATTTTCCCCTCATATTAGATTGTTTCAGGCTTTTTACTTCCATTCTGTTATGTTAGTATTGCTTCTTTATTCTCGTCAACTTCAGCCTATCAGATTCTGGTTAGCCAATGTCTGCTCCTGGATATGCTGTACAGTCTATAACTTGATTCCTGAGCCTGTTTGACTATGATATAATCAAGGCGATAACTACCTTTATCATCAGGGTGTTTCGACATATAGATCTTTCGTGCATGGTTCTTAATGATGAGTTTATATTTTTTACAAAATTCTAACAACCTGCTTCCTCACTCATATCTTTTTCCTAGACCAAAATTTCCTACTATATTACCCTCTTTTCCTTCTCTAGCTGCCACATTCCAGTCACCAATGTAGAGGTGGGCGCCGCCTGCAAAATGCTCGGCGGCGGCGCGCCGAGCATTTTCGGTCGGCGGCGGCGTGGCAGTGTGAAACTTTTGGAGTGTATAGCTCTTATTATATATATATATATATATATATATATATATATAATATTAATAAGAAACAAAAATGTTCATTTATTCATTCAAAATTTTAAATATTTTTTCACTCTTTGTAGTTATTGTGAATAAAGACAATTTTATTTACGCGATTTAAGCTTCGTCTAGAATCTAAAATCTAAATCTTTCCGCAGAAATAACTAATCCAGCCACAAAAAATACTCTTTCACCCAGCGTGCTTGTGGCTGGCGCAACAAGCAAAGGATTGGCAAGAAGAGAAGGACGTGGAAAGGCATTTTTCTTGTTCCAATAACTTAAAAGATTTGCATTTTTATTTTCTGATGGATCTGATGAAGCTAAATCTCTCCAACATTCTTGATCGATCGGATCAACACTATCAGTACCATCTGACCTAGCATAAACACGATGCTATTCATCAAGAGTTTGTGCAGTAATCATGTATCTTTGGTGGAGCTTCAAGAAGCGATAGGGTCAACACCATCGTTTGTTCTGACAATGTCAGTGATTGCTTCCTTGATATACGAGGCATGAAATGAAGTTCTGGTCTTTTGTATTGACTCTAAATAAGTACCTACATCTTTGAGACCCACAAAGCAGTATACAAAAGTGATGTTCTACGAATGATCTTATAACAGGGAATAGTTTGTTATTGTTGCGCTTAAACTGAAACATAATCAACGATTCGTCATCTAAGACAGAATTTACTATATTAATTATTTCAGAACGAGACAGAAGAGCCACATTAATACAATATGTCTTTTGAGACGACATTACCCCAAGTGCTGAGCGAAACCTTTTTCAAAAAATTTACTAGATTCTCTTAGAGATTCTAATCACTTTGATTAGTCTTTAGCTCATCTTGTCCAATCTTTTTCAACATGTTGTTTGATAGGTCACATTTACAAAGTTTCCAGCATCTTTAAAACGCTGACTTGGTGTTGCAGTTTTGATAGAAGGAATATTTTTAATAGTAGTTCGTGCTTACAACATGTTTCGTATTTGTCAAAAATTTTGAAGCTATTTATGTTTTTGTACGGAATCTTAAATATTTCAAGGAAAAAACGTAGCCTATGTTACTCCCTGCCAAATCAGCAACCCTCCAGCTAAAGTCCTGTCAAAATCGATTCATATGCTAAATAAGTTGTATATAAATTATTCATACTTGTTAATAGCTGAAAAATGTGTCATATTATAGAACATTTTTAAGTATATTCTAGGAGATTACAAAAAAAAAAAATTAGAACACTTTGGTTAAAATATGACCAATTTCAACCACCAAATCTCCCGTACACCCACAACTACCGACAAGAAACCACCATAGTGAATGATACAAGACTGAAAGAGGCTTCTACCACAGACAAACACCAGTGGTCTACACAAGGTAGTAGTGGCTGCAAAGTGAAATATAGGTACATGAACTATGTCTATTTATATACATAAGATTTCCTTATACAGATGGTAAGTTCTTTTCAATTACTTCATCCGATCTTTCTGTTTGGACTGGTTCCGTCAAATCATTTTCTAAAATAGAATCGTTAGAATCACCTAGGGATTGTACGACATTATCAAAGGAATCCAGAAACTCTTGTTCTATTCCTTTTGGCATCAACTTCTTGCTCCAGCAAGCAATATCTCGCTGCATTGACTCTTTTATTATTATTATTATTTTTTTTTTACGAGTATTTCAATTTCTGGAACTCCATTTATGCCATCAACTGTCAAAAAATGACGGAACCCATGACCAAGACACAGATCATGTCCCATATTAGATAAAGAAAGTGCCCGTCGCATGTTTGTTTCAGCATCGCTAAACTTCTAAATATTTCCAACGAAAAGTAGTTTGACTTTGAGTCATAAAACACAGATACAGAGGGTTTTTTAATTTTAGTTTTAATGAATTATGTCTTCTTAGTACCTACTTATTCACACAATTAAACAATGGTTTTTTTTTAAGTAGTGTCTTGTTGGGAATTGTTCCTCAAGGTCACGCCGCGAAGCAAGTGTCGGCGGTGGCGCACCACTGAGACACGGCGGCGTCACGCCGGCGTGGCGCCCACCTCTACACCAATGATTATTAGATATTCCTCCCATTTTATGTTTTGGATTAATTCTTCAGTGTAAATGTATACTTTCCCTATTTGTTCATCATCTTCCTGTGACATTGGCAAATATACACCTGTACTAATGTGATTGGAGCAGGCCTAATGTCTACCCTCATCAAACAATTCTGTCAATAAACTATTCATTATAACTCACCTGTTTTCCCATTCTCTTATTCATTACAAATTCTATACCAGTAACTACACCTACAGCTTTAATATTGATTATTCTGTGTTGCCAGACCAGAAATCCTCTGCATTCTTCCAGTTATCCTCACTAATTCCAATGACATCTATCTAAAGTCATTCCATCTCTCTTCTTCAGTTTTCTAATCTCTGCCGGCTGTTCAGACTTCTAACGTTCCTCGCTCTAACTTGTAGAATGCTTCTATCCATTCTGCTGATTCCTCACTAAGCAGCAGTCTGCACCTGGATATCCAATTGGGGCTATTTTATCTACGGAATATTTTACCCAGGAAAAGCCATTATTCTATTTATAATTTAAGAGGATTATATATCTTTAGTATACCCTTAGGGTCTTTAATGTAGTGGCTTCCTGCTACCTTCTGTATCCCCATGCCATTGATTATTTCTCATTCATCCACCTTTATGCGCCGTTCCAATCTCCAAGGGCAAGAGGGTGGCCTGAACCACTCCCTACTCTTCTGCCCTTCTTTAGGAGGCCTTTGGGAAGCAGCGGGTGACTCCTTTTACCAGGAATATTCAGACACCAGAGCCTCATCCGTACAAACAGGTTGCTCTACGCACATACAAAAAAGCTTGCGAAATTCCCCTTCATAACTACTGACTATTAATATTGATGTGGCTGAGTATAATAGCATGATGTTTGTTTAAACTGTGATTAGCACATTTGATGGCTAATAACCCCAGGTGTCATTTATACCAGGTGTTTATAGTGCAGCAGTATCTAGCCAATGACTGACATCACTTTTTGTGAATTCTCAGATGTGCTTGGTGGTTATATATTGACAACAAAAGATTGATTCTAAAGGTCTGAAAGCAGTTAAAAGAAAATTGTAATAGATCAGTATTGGTAATTATAGATATAATATGCCACTATCATCGAAGGCAGCATAGATGAAATGAAACTAGTATCCATGTTGAGAAAATAGTATAGAAGTTAATATGAGGGGAAACATTTCAGTTTCCACTACAAAGTATAGCTGAAGTTGCTCATATATTCTAGGCAGTTAAGCTGCTTTCGAGAACTTGGCCTCATGGCAGGCTAGAAAGGTACAAGGCAGTTAGCATATCTGACACTTATGTAGATTATGGCATTGGAAAACTGTATCCCCGAAATATCATACAGAAACAGCAGGTTCACCGGGTATGTTACCCTAGACCATTGTATTAATACTCTACGCTATAAACGACATTACTGAAAAGAGATATATTACAATGTAACACAGGCAGTAAACTTATTAATTAATTTTCTTTAATTACTCCACAACACGAACCAATAAAGAAATAAAACTTGGTATAAATTGTGTACAAACGCTTAAAATATAATCTCATTTACTTAAATCATTTCAGTGATCCTAATATTTATTTGTATTTCAGGTTATTTACAACATAAGAGTTGTAACAACACTGTGTATAGTGTCATTTGAATATATTATATTCTTTACAAAATACACTATGCCTTATGTTTTTGTTCATTAAGTAATCTATAAATATATCTAAGTATTTTCATCCATAGCTGTTATTACTCAGTAATTACTCAGGCTGTTTCTGCTTTTGCTACCTAATCATTTACAGATACATTAAGACAGTTTACACAACAATAATGTACTATGAAAAAAAAAATTGTCAACTGAAATGCTACTAAGATAAATGAATTTGATATCTGTATACATGATCAATATATTCAATAAAGTGATTGAATTTTTGCTGCACAGAGGTCTATACTGAAAATTATTGAATAACTAAACTATTGTACTGCAGAATGGAAGTAATATTTACTACAAATAATGATATTAAACCCAACATGGTGATTCTAGTTTGTATATAGAGTTTATGCCACTTGAACATTAAATGTTATATATACCAGAGGATGTTAGTATATCCGAGATAATAGACATTGATACCGTTTGATCAATCACAATGAAAGTTGACACATGAATTTATTTTTTATGGAGAAGGTTAGTGACAAAAAAATTTAAAAACCACTCCACCCCCTTTTTTGCAAACCTTAATTTTTTTATATAAAACCACTTTTTTATCTGATTTCGCTGGAATCTTGTACATGTTTACTTGAAAAATAAAGAGAAAAACCCAACCCTGTCCCCTTTTACTTCCCCTCAATTTTTTTCAATGTTCTTTCCACAAAGGTACAGTCAATACCATTTGACAGATCACCATGAAAGTTAGCACATATATGTATTTTTTCATGGAGAAGTTTTTCTGAGTAACAAAAACCTAGTGCCTTTCCCCTTTTACACCCCTAATTCCTATTTAAACCTACATTTTTTTATCCAATTTTGATGGAACTTTGCATATATATATACATTAAAACAAAGAGTGAAATACCTGTCCACATTAGTTTTACAAAATCAAATCTATCTCCCCATTTTCATCCCTTAACTATTGACAATATTCTTGATATAAAGTTCAGTTTTGATGGAATTTTGCACACATGTACTTTAAAACAAGCAAAAAAATGACTGTCTATGTTAGGTAAACAAAATCCCAACCGTTTTCCCGCTTTACGTGCCACCCCTTTTAATTTAAACGTTCTTTATAGAAACCCACAGTTTGAAATCCCGCCCAATAAATCGGATTTTTTAAGTTATTCCAGAATATTGATAAAATTGCGTCATATTTATATCAGATTTTAGCTTGTACCCTAAGCTTAAACATAGTGAAAACCCATGAAAAATCCTCATTTTCTACATAATGCTGGAACAAACAGATTTATTCCAGATACAGATTTATGAATGTGATATGTATTAATGTGCAGATAGTTGAGGTTTTGATATATCGAGTAGCAACTTTAACAAATGATATGGTTAGGTTGAAATGCAGCCTGGAACAAAATGTATTGGAACATTCTGTATCGCAGCATTCAATTCACCCTGTCCTAGGAGTTGTTTGGATATATCAATGTTTAGTTTACTTCTGAAAATGGCTGGTGCCAAATTAATGAAACTTGCTACACATGATTCATATCAGAAATATAAAAATAGTGTGTGGGAAAAACAGTCCTGTTTAGACCAGGCAATGCTGGGTACTGTGCTAGTTGTAGGTGTAAAAATGTTTTGGCAAAATATATTACTTAAATATAGTTTTTTTATATGATAATTGGCACTTGTGTATAGGAAAGTATTGAAGAGTGTGATAAGCGATATAATTTTTTTTATATACATCATTAGTGCATAATGTCCAGCAGATTTATTAAGTAAGCTGTGAGTAAGAATTTAAATATTAAATTTCGTACACTTTACTCAAGCTTGCTAAAATCTACTAATTATGTTACATTCTTACATACATGATCTGTAGTTAATACATTAGAATAGTAATGCCAAAATGCTTGAATACTATAAAACAGTGATAACACTTCATATCTTGTAACTGTGGGGCTGTAAATGCTTAAATGCAAGTTCTTCTAATATTATATATAGATTATCAGAATCCTGGTCTGCGATTTTTAAATAATAACCATTAATTTATTAACTATAGGATTGGTATTAAGCTAAATTTACCTGTGTTACTTTGTTTCTAGGTCTCATCAAGTCATTCCTACTCATGATCTGCAGCAGCCTTGCACTTCCAGAATGTGTGAAGAGCCTATCATGAATTCTGACATCCTAATAACTCGTAAAAGAATCCATGAGATAGATCAGCCTTATACTTGCGAAGTTTGTGGTATTAGGTTTAAAGAGTTTGATAAATTCATAAAACATAAGAAAACTCATACATTTGAGTCGCCTTATATTTGCAAACTTTGTGTAAAATCATTTATGCAGTATAGTCACTTTATAGCACATAGAAGGATGCATACAGGTGAGTGTGCTTATGATTGTGAGGTTAGTGGAAAAACATATACTCAGTCTGGTTGCCTTACGAGACATAAAACGACTAGTACTAGTGTGCGGCCTCACACTTGTGAAATTTGTGGAAAACCGTTTTTACGGGCTAATCACTTAGCAGTACATAAAAGAATTCATACAGGTGAGCGGCCTTATTCTTGTGAAGTTTGTGGAAAAGGTTTTTCTGAAAATGGTAACCTTATAGCACATAAAAGAATTCATTCAGGTGAGCGGCCTTATGTTTGTGAAGTTTGTGGTAAACGTTTTACTGCTAATTCTAATCTTGCAAGGCATAAAGAATTCACACAGGTGAGTGGCCTTATTCTTGTGAAGTTTGTGGAAAAGGTTTTTCTGAAAATAGTAGCCTTATAGTACATAAAAGAATTCATTCAGGTGAGCGGCCTTATGTTTGTGAAGTTTGTGGTAAATGTTTTCCTGCTAATTATATACTTGCAACACATAAAAGAATTCACACAGGTGAGCGGCCTTATGTTTGTGAAGTTTGTGGAAAAGGTTTTCCTGTAAATAGTAGCCTTATAGTACATAAAAGAATACATTCAGGTGAGCGGCCTTATGTTTGTAAAATTTGTGGTAAATGTTTTACTGATAATTCTAACTTTGCAAGACATAAAAGATTTCATACAATTGAGCGGCCTTATACCTGTGACTTTTGTGGAAAAGGTTTTTCTGACAAAAAACACTTTATAAGACACAAAAGGATCCATACAGGTGAGTGGCCTTATGCTTGTGAAGTTTGTGGAAAATCATTTTCAGGAGCTGCTTACCTCAAAGCACATAAAATAGGCCATGCTTATTAGCCTCTTTCTACCTGTGAACTTTGTGAAGTCATTTAAGGATTCTTCTAAGTTCAAAATACATAAAAGAGAGCTCATACAGGTGAGCATCCTTAGGTTTGTTGAAAATTGTTTACACCATTATATAGCTTCATAATGTAAAAGAAATCACATCAGCTAGCAACCTGATACTTGTAACGATTCTAAAGAATTGTTTATGAACTATAGTTACCTAACAATACATAAAAGTATTCATAGCAGTGAGAAACCTTATTTTTTGTAGCTTTTGCTATATAACACACAAAAGATTGTATGTAAATAAGGTGCTTCATGTTTGTGAAGGTTGACAAAAATATTGTAAGTGGCCAACTAGCTGTAAAATTGTAGAGTTTTATGCTTGTAAAATTGTGGAAATGTGTTTAAGGGGTCAAGTAAAATTATAATTTGTAACCTAGCTACACTATAAGGCTCAGTATTTGTATGGTTAAATAATTGTATAGTTATTGATATATCAGTCTTATAAAAAATCTATGAGATGCCATATGCTAGAAAAAAATTATCACACACACACTGATAATATATATATATATATATATATATGTGTGTGTGTGTGTGTGTGTGTAGGTATATATATATAAACCTCAAACAACATAAAATAATATATGTGTTAGAAAATTGTTTATTGTGTCCCCTAGCCCCGTAAATTGTGGTAAAATCCATTTCTCTTCTTTTTAGCATTAATCCAATATTGCAAGGTCTCCTTTTCTAGATTCTTCCATTTGTGTTGATCTTGTACAGGTTCAGGAGGGACATTCACTATATGCATATTCTCCTGTAAGGTATGCAGGCAGTGTTTCTTGAGTCTCCCTCATGGTCTTTGTCCCTCCAGTCTTATGTCGAGTGCTCTTCTTGCCACTAATGTGTCGTTGCTATATAGTACATGGCTGTATCATCGGAGAGGACCCTAAAACATTTTCTCAGTGGTTGGAGCTACACCAAATGCATTGACTCTGTTTCAGACATCTGGGAGTGTCTGACCATCCAGACAGATTTCTGTTCCCAGTTGTTTGAAGTCATGAGTAATAGAGTTCAATGCCACTGATGTTAACAGACCCATCACTTGGAACCCATCACTCCATATCCTTGGTCTTCCAGACATTAAGGTGCAAGATGTATTTATCAAGGGAAGTTTTCCATTGTTGTATTTGTTTTTCAAATTCTTGTCAAGACTTGCATGTGACCATTATATCATCAGCATGGAGTAATATCCTGGAGTGTGTAGTGAGCAGTTCTCCAGCAATGGTGTCAAGACAGAGGATAAACAGGCGTAGGGTCAAAGCTGATTCCTGGATGGGAAAAAAGAGTCGGAACTACCTACAGCACATCTAACATAATGGGTGACAATACGATGTAGTAGCTATTTCCGTGTAATTTATACCAATGGTTCCCCATACCATCTCAGTGAGTAACATATTAGATCTCTAGGTACCCTATTGAAAGCCTTCTTAAAATCTAAAAATTTTATATGCAGTGCTTTTCCCTTTCAAGGTGTCTTTACAGCAAAAGATGCGTGGCATGAATAGCTTCAATCACCCCTGTGCCTTTCATAAAACCACACTAATTTGTGGCAATCTTAACTATGCTTGGAAGGCTTGCGTCCACAATACATTCAAAGATCTTAATTGTGTGGCAAAGTAGGCAAATTGGTAGATAATTGAAGCAGTCTATCACATCAACCTTTCCTTTCCAAAGGGGTATTACAACATTAGTGAGCTAACTACATGGTAACATCTGTCTATATTAGCAGAAACTCCATTTTACATTTTGTTAAGATTTATGCACCCTATCTTATAATGTTTGGTGATTTAAAGAATCCATCAAGGTGATAGAAAATATGGTTGAAATATCTGTTGAAAACTATTTACTTAGTAAAATAGAAATGTGTTAATTTTATGGCAAATTTCGTAAAAAGTATTATATTCTAAAAAAATGTAATAGTTTATATATGGTATCAGTAATCTGATGCATATCGTGTAATAGAGATTTACAATGCTCAAATGATTGAATTTACAATTTAAGTTGGTATACTCAGATAATATTGTATGCTGTTAAACCTTAATACAGGTTTTTTTATTTCTTTTCTTTTTGCTAAGTTTGAAGTAAATACTTATAAAAATAATTTTTTTAATCGAATGTACAGTTTTAACTGATATTTATCTGTACAATAATTCAGTGCTTTTTATCAAATGTATTTATATTCTCTTTCGTTATTGATTAAACTGTGTGTGCCATAATTAAATGACTTTTGTCTTTATGTCATCTGCCGTATTAAGAATTTAGGAATGTTTAGTTTCCATTTTAATATAAAATGCCTGACCACAGTGTGATGTAATTTTAACTGAATTCATGATTGATTGTAAACTGAATGATCAGACTACAGTCACATGAGAATTCGCACACAACTAACGAGTCAGTCGTTTGAGAGTGTTTTACTCGGGAGTTGAACAAAGACTGTGTTGTAGTCGCACAGGTGTGCCACAACATATATTTACCGAGAGATAACTCAATAACTTACCTAAAATGCCGAAATAATTAAAATAATATTGATAAAAGAGAAAACTAGGCATGTTATGAAATTACATTCAAAGGAATTAAAAATAAAAAACAGGAAGGGGAAAATATGTGAATGGTTGTGTAGGAAAATTGTTACTGAAGCATGTGCTGCATTGTAATTAAAAAGAATTAAACACTGTGATATGTTTACAAAGTTAGCTATACCAGAAATAGGTTAACTTTATTAAAACACACTGCAGCTTCCTATAAGAACTATTAACAGCTGGTTACATTTAATTGTTACTGCATAGTTGAACTGTAATTATGTTAGTTAGTTCAAATGGACAGCATGGAGTAAAAGATGGACTGTATAATGTTGTATGAAGTCAGGAAAAAGACTCGGTTATACATTAAATAGAAGTATACAATGTGAACTTATAGCTCTAAGATGTTTTGGCTCTTTCAGATTGTAGCTATAAGTCTTAAGGGACTGCATTATGTGCTGATAACAATTGGTATGTTTGTTTAATATTTAATATATAGGTAAAAAATTGGGGCCATATAAGTTAATGAGTTGTAAAATTATTTTTTCCATTTTTCTGATCCTCGATTTTAAAAGAGTTGAAGAATGCCGGCCTAGCATGTTTCTACAGGTAAATATTAAATTCCTAATCTGAAAGCTCTAGTTCTTTGTTTGGTGTATATGTTTATGCATTCTAAGTACATATTAAAGAGAATAGAAAATCAGAATTCATTAACACTGCAATATGACTCAACAAACACTTTTTGTCTTCAAGTAACTAATTTTTATGTCCATTTTCTTGTGTTTGGGATAAAGAGATTTTTATTTTTTTGCCCATGGAAGCATCCTGGCATTTGCCTATAGTGATTTGGGGAAACTGTGGAAAACCAAAATCTGGATCAATCGGTGATTTGAACTCGTGTCCACCCGATTGTGAGGTCACAGAATTACCGCTCGCTCACCACGCTTGGTGCTTCATATCTCATATTTCAGTTATGACAAGATATCAAAATGTTTAGTAAAACATTCAATATTGTTTCTTCCCTGTTCTCAGTGTTGAAGTTATTTAGATTCAAATTTCACTGATTTTGTCTTTTACTATCTTATGATAATTAAAACTATCAATTACTTAATGTAGTCTTAGAAAATCGAAATATTATACACTTGATACAGTTTTACACTCAAATCATAGAAATCATTAGTGGATTTCCGTATATTAAACACAATATCTACCCTGGACATGAAATGGCATTAAACCCTAATATCTTAATATAACTCAAAATTTCACTATAGATGGAGTATAAGCAGAGGCGGCCCTAGCAAGTTTTTTAGATGGTGCGAAATCTCATTGTAGCTCCTCAAATGTGAAATCACTTATTCGCAATTAAGGTCGCCATATAGACAGATTGACGGATATCATACATTTTTTTACATCCTATTAAAATTATAAATGTAAATCTTTGTTTTTTTGTTACTGTTTCGCAACGAAACAGCTGGGTAGCTTAAGATAAAATTTGGAATAATGTATTTTTCTATCTACTTTCATCCAAATCGAAAAAGTAGTTTCCGTGAATTCAATTTGGAATACGTATATGGATACGTTACGAATTCCAATTGAGCAAAGCCTAGTTCAGAAAAACGTCTTTATATATTGATAATAACTCACTGTCAGACTCAAAAAGAATAAGGCATTTGGAGAAGACTCCGTAACTGCAGAACTATGGAAATATGCCTCTAAAGAATCAACAGAAATCTTGCAAAAGCAAATAGAAGAAATTTGGAACCAGTAAATTGTACCCGAAGATTGGAAAATATCTTTGATCCACCTGTTGTACAAAAAAGGCAGAAGAAAGATTGATAACAACTACAGTGGAATTTACATTACATCTGGTAACCTAAAAAATTATCTCACTTATCATTCTGCAAAGATTAAGCATCCCAAGTTGGGCACCAAATAGGCGAATACCAGAAAAAGTCGCTCAACAGCAGCATAGATCTACATTCTCAAGACGATCGTCACATACTATACGCTCAGGTCAAAGCAATTTGCAACGTGCAATGTGCAACGACTTGATAGACCGGTAAGTGCTATTGAACATCCTTAACGAATTTGGAGTTGACCTAAAACAATTGACTGTAATTAGGTCCACACTGACAAACACAAAATCGAAAGTTAAGTTTTTAGGATGCCTGTCGGATTCTTTTCGGTCACAACTGGCATCAGGCAAGGTGACGGTCTGTTTCTACTACTTTTTAACTGTGTTCTCAAAAAGAGCGAATTGGACTTGGCGAGTGAAATTGAAGGAAACCAAATACGGAGAGATTAATTGAGTGGTAAAATTATAAGTACCTTGCTGAGAATCATCAAGAAAAATGTATTGGACAAAGAAGATATTCGGGAATGGATTCGCAAACTAGAAATAGCCTAGTAATCTTCGCGAGAGGTCTACAACAAAAAAAAGTCTTTCACAAAATACTAAGATACGTCATTATGAAACTGTTCTGAAACCAGTAGTTTTGTATGCAGCCAAACCCTTGTTCCCGAATGCCGACAAAGGTCTCTTGGGAGAAAAAGAGAGAAAAATTATTAGAGGAATTCTGGGTTCCAACTTCAAGAATGGCGTCCATCAAAAGAGATCCAACAAAGAAGTCTACAGCAAAATAGAAAAAATCACCAAAACAATCCGCAAAAGACGGGCACGATTCTATGACCACCTCAAACGAAAGGAGGAGGACAGACTAACAAAAAAATCTTTAATTTATTTGATTCAAAACCCAAAACTGTAATGCTCTGGTTCGTAAATATCAAAGGACCTTCATTATGATGGGAGTAGAACCAGAAGATGTTTTTCATGACAAGCCAAGACGAACACGCCAAAACAAGACACGATACACCCTGGACAGAGGAGCGCAAACAGGTGCACTTAAAACGAATGAAGGAGTGAAGAAGATAAAACTCGCTGCTAAATGTACAAAGGCTTAACGTGGTCCTAGTTGGCCTTAGCTACTATTATATAATAACTACTAACTTCCGAAAGATTAGTATAGGATAGCAATGGTATGAACTGAGAAACAACAACAGTAAAAAAGAACACTATATGTTTGAAAAGGTTTATGTGTGCTACTATGGCGTACACAATGATTCATATCACGTATACGTCAAATGTACACTGGTTTTTAATAAAAATGTTTAAAACAAACAAATGAGGAAATAAAATCTCAACTAAAAGGTCTAGATTGCCAACTTCCTCGTTTTTTGCCCTTTGGCCATAATATTTTGTAAAGATAGACTTTCAGATCTTGCAATTTTATCTTGAGTCCGAGTTTACCATAAATAAGTTTTGATAAGTTTTAATTTACTGAAATTTGGTTCTCCTTCAGTGACAGTTACATCAGCGAAATTCGAAGAGATGTCCACACATTCGTAAATGCATCCTGCCAACTATTTTGTTTCATAAATTAATATTTAATTGGTTCTGCTGATTCAAGCTCCATCAACAATAGTTGCAGTTAGAAAGTTCCTCAGCCAATTCATAACCCGATATGTAACTTTTTCTCCATTAGTTAAATTAATTTCTAAATCTGCATAGGATTATTACAATTCAGGAATAGTTTAATAATGTGTAAGAATGACACTGTGTCATTAAATTAGACAGTTGTGAAAATGGAGTCACCAACGCGTTCTCAATTGTGCCGATTACATGCTTAAACACGTTTATTGTAAACAATTCTTCAGGATCTGTTGCTACCCCATCTATGGCTTCATACTAAAAAAAATGTCATTTTTTCTTTGTGATCTGACTGACTTTATAAAAGTATATGTCCCATTCTGAGAACCAATTTCTCTAGTTGTTATCAGAGCAGAGGAATAACCCCAGTACTCTTTAAAATTCCGAGCTCTATTCCAGCAATTATGAAGCGTTTCATGACTCCACTTTCATCCTGGATAGCCTTGCTTACAACATTTACTTGGAACAATGTATTATATGAAGTTACCATTGTAACTATGAACTCAAATTGCTCCTTGATCTGGCTAGGAGACAAGGCCTCTGTTGCTGCAAGTGAAAAATTCGTTTCCAGAAGTGCGACACCAACTAAAGAATAGTCGTAACGAACTGCAGCGAGGCTAGAGACTCTATTCTCGAAAGGATTTCGCAAATCCTTCTAAGTTCCTGGCTACCACTTCTCATCGCTTTGATGATCGAGAGAATGGAAAAACTATTCTTTAAAGAACTCTGGACAAGGAAACCGATCTAATTGAAATTTTGGAGGCACCTGCTATTACTAGATTTATTGACAGCTAAATGGTTTAAAACTCCTTGGGAAGATATTGGTTCAAAATTCTGCTTTGGACAACTTTGTTTACTCTTATCATATTGGATCCACTGTCGTATCTTTGGCCTCGACAATCGTCCATATCCAAATCGAACTTTTGTAAAGTGTCGTTAATGTACAAGCCAGTGAGTCCAACTATCAGGTTCGAAGAGTCACTTACCGGTATGTAACCAATGAAACACTTACGCACTTTGACTTCGTCTTCATTAGGGTTAACAAAAGCAATGTTAAAGATAATTGTTCGATGTGACTGAAACAGGAGTTCAATTCAGTATGATGAAAAGTATTTAGATGACTTAACCATAGTCAAAATTTTATGAAGAACTAAAATCGTTTTGAATACTTTTTTCCAAAATAACCTACATTAGTTTCCTTATTTATCAAAACGGTGGAGTGTCATATTTTCCTAGCAGTAGCAATATTTCAAGTTAATGACCATTATTAGTAGTATTTAGTGTTTCAGATCCAAAGGTTCCCCTCTACAAGAAATTATTGCATTTTAAAAATAATATTTTGGATATCATTCATTCAACGATAGAAGGACACCGTGATTTTTCGTCTTCAATCTGTATTTACAAATGCTTGTCTATTGCACTGAAATTCTTTAGTCGAAGCAACGCTTCTGTACATCTCAGCATTGTGAGGTGGCGAATTGAGGAAGTTTCGCGAGATTTTAGATGCTCTGATTAATAGCTCCAGTCATCAAATTTTTCCTTTCCCCAGTAAGAGTGATACCTTCCGCTGAATAAACACTTTATTTGCAGATTTAGAGTAAACAAACCATCTTTTTATATAAATTTCTTCATTTGACGTTACTCTTTGAAAATGCGTATTTGAAAAATGATATCCATGATATTTTCTTCTATTTTTTGGTTTCTCGAATAATTATTCATCTCTGACTGCAGGATCAATGAGTGACCATTTTAAAATATTGTCATAATTTGTACTTTGAAAAGGCGACGGTGGTGGTATGGATGCTATAGCCCATTTTAAAGTGTAGAGTTCTAGACGATGTTGCGGCCATAGTAAAATGTACTTGCTGCTCTTTATCATCATGAGCCTCGTCTGAAGAAAATAAGTTTTCTTCCGTCACTTGTTGAATTAGTTCTGATGACGATTCAGATGAAATCTCAAATCTAAAAAAAATTGAAAGTAATTTGAAGCCTTCTCAGTTTTACCTTGTTTCATTATTATTATTTTTTTAAAAAAAGAGGTTGGGACTTGTCTGTAAAAGATACATTACATTTTGTAAATATTTAGGCTACCAACTTTAATTGCAATCACCTAATATCTTGCATTGTAAAATTGATAAGTTGGTTGAATCTCGCCTCATGCACATGCACCCAATCGTAAAATGACTGTGCCGGATCTAGATTGAGGCAAACCGGAGTGCTTACCATGGGCGTCAAAATCATGTTTAAAGTGGCGGTAAATGACAAATTCGTGGGCGGTGATCGTCTTTCTTAGCTCTGCTGCCCTGAGCGGCAACCTTCAAGGTGCAGAAAATCAAATAACAGCTTTAAACTGCTGCGCGCGGAAAATTCATATTTGAAGGGGTATCCTGCTCGGATAATTCATAGATCCGGCACTGGTGCATGAATTGCACGACTACAGCCGAAAGGGCAGCAAACAAGTGTGGGAGGAGCGGAAAGTGCTAATTGTCGGACAAGTCATGGTTTTCTTGACAGGAGTAACTTGAGCTGACTCGGTCCATACATTAAGCGGAAGCTCTTACGTTTATAAACTCTTCTGGATGATTAGTGCAAGCTGGGCTATTATATAATTTATTTTTCATTTTTTGCGCAAACGATCCCTCGCTGCATTATTGGCGCCCCCCTTAAGACGCGCCCGGTGCGTTCGCCTGAGTATAAGTAGTTTAAATAATGTGTTAACATTTTACTTCTAACCTTTAGAGATACTGATTCTTAATGACTACAACAATCCATCGTCATAATCCCACTTTTCTACCGTGGCCCTATATACTGGTTTAATGGGATAATTAGATGACAATGGAAATTTCCTCTGGAGTGTTAGCTCCATCGAAATTAAATTAATAATATTAATTATAACACGCTAACCTGTGATACTCCCATTTTTTTAAAAAAAAAAAAAACTTCTTTTGATACTACATTTCCTACCCTAAAGTTTTGTTTCCTAACTTTTTAAAATTCTTCTACCCTCTCCTCCAATAGTTTTTACATTAATTACCAACATTTCATGGCTCACTCTGTCAAAACCTTTGAAAGATGTAGTGCTAGACTATCAATTTGTCCTTCATTGTCCATTTCATCCGAAATACCTTACATACATCCCACAAACTGAGATTCACATGAATATCTTTGTTCAAAGCCGTTTGCCTACTTGATAACCACTTTCGCTCCTCACATATATTCCTGATGTGGTTGCATATCAGTCTTTCCATTAATTTTCCTACCACAGATGTCAAACTGATTGGCCTCTAATTTTCAACTCTATTTCTCACCCCTCCTTTGTGTACCGGGACTAATATCACACTTTTACAGTCCTCTGAAAACAGCAAATATCCAGACTTAATTTAAATTCTTAGGACATCAGTAGTAATAGTATTTACACTACACCTTCCATTTTTTCAGGTTAGATAGTTTCCTCAGAATGAATATAAAATTTATTGGTCTCATCATTTCTAATTATGTTGTTAGGCCTGTTCTCCGATTTAAACCCTTTTGTGTCTGATTAATTGTGCCTATGGTCTCACTAAATCAGTTACTTAAAATTTCTGCCATTTTCAAATCCTCAGTAAACTACTTCTCTATCCTTATTCCCACTTGAAAGGAATTTTTCCGAAAGGATGGCCTTTTTAGATCCAATGTTCTGGGTTTTTGTATGGTTTATTCATGTAATGATGCCTGGATAGGATAAAGGTGTAATAATTACAGTATTAGGAGTAGCACTGGGGAGAGATGACATGACCACAAACTGGCGCTTGTTCAGTCTAAGATACTTTTTACTTACGGTAGATGACTATCTGATTATGAGTAACTGAAATCAAACAATAAAGAGTCCTAAATACAGTAACACTGAAATAGATGGTAGCCATATATCCTCCGGGACATAGGTTCTATCTCAATTAATAATAATGTTAACTACATTTAAGTATTATTTCATTTTTTTATTAATTAGGGCGAAAAAATTTAAATGAACATATACATACATAATGCACAATTTTAGTTTTGGAAAGCAGGTGCAGTTCCCAACTCTTTGTGTCAAATTATAACTTAAAAAAGTAAATTCTTAGAATATATGAAAAGATTGTTTGTGTGGATGGATTAAAGTAACTGCAATAATTAATTTAAAACTGATAATTTTAATTGGAATGTCAGTGGAAACTGGGAGTGCAATGTATTGTCTCGTGATTGCAGTGTTTTTGTAGAAGAACGTGAGCTATTAAATAATTTACCATGTAAAGTCATTTTAGAATCATTAGTCAGTTCATTCAATTTAACTCAAGTGGTTAAGTTTCCTACTAGAATAATGAAAAGCAGTCACTCAGCTACAGACAGTTTTTCCTAGACACTTCAAAATTCAGTTATATCATCAAGCCATCCATCAATGGACTTTCGGATCTTGATTGTGCAGTTACTAAACATCAACACATCAATAGGAACTACCTCCAAGAGTTTTTAAACTTCAGGGTGTAATAATTGATAAGTCAGTTATTTTTTTTAGAAAGTGCCTCAATACCACAAACGGGGAACATGTTTACAGTGCACAAGATATGGATGAAAAATACATCATTTTTAGTAGCATGGTACTAAATTACTTTGAAAGTTGCTTCCCCATGAAAAAGTGTCGTGCTTTTCGATAAGAACAAAATCCATGGATAACTATTGGTATTAGAACATCATGCATTTGTAAAAGGAAGTAATATATTGCATCTAGGAACAATCAGAATGCTAATGTTAAAACACAGTACAAACAGTACTGCAAAATACTGAAAAAGGTTATTAAAGAATCTAAAGGTATTACTATTTTTTGTCGTCAGTCTTTCAACTGGTTTGATGCAATCCTCCATCCTTTCCAATCCTGTGCTAACCTCGTCATCTCTACATATCCATTACAACCCACGTCCTCAATTCTCTGCTTCATGTATTCTAATCTCTGTCTTCATCTACAGTTCTTACCTTCGACTGTACCCTCCATCGGCAAATTAACCAATTAACCATGTCTCAAAATATGTCCAACAAGCCTGTCTCTTCTTTCTGTAAGTTTCCACAAACTTCTTTCCTCACCCATAATTTTCAAAACTCGTTCATTTCTTACTTTGTCAACCAACTTAATTTTCAGCATTCTTCTATATTACCACATTTCAAATGCCTCAATTTTCTTTCTTTCCGGTATTCCTAAAGTCCATGTTTCGCTACCATAAAGTGCTGTGCTCCACACATAGAGTTTTCAAAAGTTCTTTCTACTTCCTAAATCAATATTTGAAACTAGAAGATTTCTCTTTATTTGCTAGTGCACAAACATAAAATTCATGATTCTGAAAATAAAATTAAGACAATATGGTACATTGTAAAAAATGAAATAGAAAATAACTAATCAAGCAAGTAATGAAATTTTTATCAAAGAAAATTCAGTAGAATCTAATTTTTGAATTACTGATATACGGTATTTAATAAATATTTTTTATCTGTTGCTGATAAATTGACTGCTAATTGTTCAGTGACACATAGTATGGATTTTGTCAGAACAGGCTTCCAAGAAATATTTTTTTATGCCTGTAATATTAGTTACTCCAGAAGAAATAAGAAAATTATCAGGTCCCTTAAGAGCAAATCCTTAAGTTGTTATGATGGGATTTCCAGCAGTTTAATTAAATTGTGCCCCACATAATTAAGTTATATACTAAGTTATCTGCTTAGTATATCATTTACTTCAGGGTTCTTTTGCCAAACGACTTAAAAGTATGCTGTAGTTGAACCACTCTATAAATAGGGAGATAAGTCAGCTGTATCGAATTACAGACGAATTTCATTACTAACAGCCTTCTCCAAAGTTTTTGAGGAAGCAATGCACAATAGTTTTTATGAATACCTTAAAAATAATAATATTCTAACTAAATAACAATTTAGTTTTCAAAAGGGTCATTCAACAGAACAAGCTATATTTGCATTCACTGACAATATTTTGGAAGGAATAAATGATAAATTAATTCATGTGGGATTTTTTTGTGACTTATCTAAGGCATCTGAAATGGGTAGATCATAAAAATCTAATACAGAAACTAAAGTATTACAGTAGAGATGGCATTGTTAATAAGTGGCTTAGTTCTTTCCTTCTAAATAGAAAACAGAAAGTATCAATGGAGATTTCTTCCTTAAGAGGCCCACTGTTTTCAGGCTGGAAATTAATCAGATGTGGAGAACCTCAGGGTTTTATATTAGGGCCACTGTTGTTTTTAGTATAGATAAATGAAGTACCATGTGTTTCATCTAAAAATTCATCGAATTTGCAGACGACACAAACATAGGAATTAAAAATACTCCAGATTTATCTACAGAATATATTTCAAATTATGTCTTTAAACTGATTAATAAATGGTTTACAGCTAATGGCATGTCTTTAAACTTTGGTAAAAATCAGAATATGCAGTTCAGTACATCGCACAGATTAACACCAGATATAGACATAAAATTTGCAGGCCAGTCCATTCAAGAGGTAGAGAGTGTGAAATTTCTAGGTTTGTATATTGGTCACAAATTAAATTGGAAAGTACATGTTTCTGCCTTATTAAAACGATTGGGTGCAGCCACATTTGCAATTCGTACAATTTCAACTATAGCAGGCCGGATTGAAGACAGCGCGGGGCCCGTAGCAAATGTGAAAAACAGGCCATTGATTTTTGCTGTCCGGGGGAAAATTGTAGAACTAAAAAAAAAAGGTCACCCATGTAGCCTACGTGCGGCCCCTAGAAGGAGCGAGGCCCCCTAGAAGGAGCGAGGCACGTAGCATTTGCTTCCACTTGCTACGTTTTAATCCGGTACTGAACGATTGGTGTTCTCCGTATGAGGCAGCTAGTTTATTTTGCTTATTTTCACCTCTTATTGTCATATGGAATAATATTCTGGGGCAATTCTACTCATAGAGACAAAGTGTTCAGAGCCCAAAAGCGTGTAATAAAAATTATGTGTGAAGTTAGCAATAGAACTTCATATAGAGAGCTGTCCAAGAAGTTAGGGATGTTAACATTAGCGTCTGAGTATATATACACATTAATGTTATTTGTAGTCCCAAATTATACTTTGTTTGAAACAAATAGTAAAATACACAATTATGGCACTAGAATTAAAAAAATGATCTTCACAAGACTTACAAGTCATTGTCATTTGTTCAAAAAGGGGTCAGATATTCAGAGATACATATTTTCACTAATATCCCAACACTTATTAAATTCCTAGCAGATGATAAGAATAAATTCAGGAAAAATTTGAAATTATTTTTAATTGACAACCCCTTCTACTATGTCGAATAATTTATTTCTAAGGTATCAATAAAATAACTGCCAGTAGCTTGTGTAAAGGTAGTTTTCATAATTAATTTCCCTTGTATGCTGAGACTGTACATCACCTGGTGTATGTATTTCTTTGTTATGGAATTGTTTAATGTACCGTGTATGCTATGACTGTACATCTACTGGTGTACTTATTATTTTGTTATGCAACTGTTTATCTGTCAATTGACAACTTTCCACATCCCACAGAGCCAGTCTCTTATATTGGGATCTATGGAAAATGAATGTATTGTACTGTTCAGTTATTTGAATAATCCAATTATCATTTTGGCCGCTACTTGCTAAACGGCGTTTTTAAAATAACTGTTATTTGTAGCCGTTAGGATATTTGTGACCTATCTCTGTGGTCAGCTATCTACCAGCTGTTTGTGGTCGTGGTTTGTGTGTATGGTGTAACTGGTTGATAATAGTGTGTATTTATCTCTCAACATGTCAAGAGGAGGTGATATGGAGCCTTTTGTGGCTGTTTATATTAAAGAAGAGGTGAGTTTGTTCCTTTTATCTGTTTATGGAGTGGTACAGTGCATGCATTGGCGATTGCTGTCCTGCAACGTGGACCAGACTTTCATTCCTGATTAGTTGGGAAAGTATGTCACCATGTGCATATGTTGTTATTTACTTGTATCTGGCTAATGAACTATCCCGACTAACCACATTTTCTATATTTAATCGTGTAAGCCGAATCACATGAAGTTCATCCTACGTATAAACATGTCGTATATTTATTAGTTGGAATGTATGAGTATGAACAAATTCCCTTACAGTATGAACTCAAGCATTAGTTTGTCAACATACGGCAATGAATCAGTGTCGAAATCTTAAATTTGTCACTAAGAATACAGTTGCATTTTTCAACCAGTTGGTAACTCATTCCGTTCATGAAATTGATAAGAACAATCCTAATTACGTAGTATGTGCTTTCGTCCAGCAATGTGTTTATAACTATCCGACCAGAGATATGTTGCAGATGACTCAAACGTGTGTGGATATGAATTAATATTATTCCAAAAGCTGTTTTCTGTAATATGTTACTTTCCTGTTTTAACTATGCGAGTGTAGTTCTGGCACTGTACCTATTTCAATTTTATTAAATATATATTGGTCAACATAATGGCAATGATTGAGTCACTAGTGTAAATCATGAAATGTGATAAAATAGCTTGAGCATATAAGTAAGTCACTGATGTAAAATTACACATACTTAGTATCCTTTAATTGCTTACAGTGAGTGTTAGCAAAAGTTTCATGGAAAATTATTTTCCCTTGTTGCATTATAAAGAGAGAAATTTATTTGTACATATGAATATTTGTATTCATCGTTTACTCTAAGAAATTATCTGGTTTCAAGATGACATATTGTTATATGAAAGGATCAAACGGTAGAGGACTGTAAATAGCTGCAGGTTGATCTGAACAGGATATCTAGTTGGGTTGGTAAACATATGATGAAGATAAATGCAAAGAAGAGTCAGCTTATTAGATACCCAGATAAAAAACTAAAGGTTGATTATGATTATAAGGTATGGAAAGAATTGTTTGTTGAACATTTGGAATATAAATATCTTGGCATTATATTTATAAAGCTTAATAGGGCAGGATATATTTGACATGGAGTAGGAAAAGGCTTCACTTGTTTGAGAGAGTGCTGAGGGGATGTGCGAGAGAAGAAAAGGAAATGAGTTACAAATCTTGGCTAGACCATTGCCTGAATATAGTATCAAATACAGCTGTAGGAGAGGGTGCAAAAAGGGGCTGCTAGATTTGTTTCAGGAAATTACCACAGAATGCAGTCAGTAACGAATATGATAAAAGAGCAGGAATGGGGTTAATTTGAAGACACAATGAGGATCATTAGAGTGTACCAGGCATATATTGGTGGTGGAAAGATATTAGTGTAAGAATTAAAAGTATGCATGGAAGGGAAAAGATGACCACGACCACAAGCTGACACACTATTTCCGCAAAAGGGTGTTGGAAGATTCTCTTTTTTAAGGAAGGATGTGAGGGATTAGAATAAGTTACCAATAAGCAATGATAAATAATTTACCAAAAACATTGAAAGAATTAAAAGTTGAAATTTGTATAGAGAAAATGTACGTGAGGGCAGGAATGTGTGTTAGGGAAATTCCCACCTCAGGGTGCACTCAATTACAATTAAACTAAATTATTGTTTCAATATAATGCTGAATTATCATGAGATCCAAATAACAAAGTTGTGACAAATACTTCTTATGTTTTGGGTTATTCTGTTATAAATTATGGGAAATTATAAAACAAACGATTACTTGAACAAGATTGTAGAGGTATATATTACTTGGAAATTATCTTCAATTGAATCTCCGAATTTGTAATAATATTTACACCATTCTCTACTGAAGATAATACGCACAGACAATTATGGGTGGGTACCATTTTATAATAGTAACAGTTTGTTTTGCCCACTGCAGCTGTTAATATTTCACTGTGTGATTACATTATTTACATGAGTTGATCATCTTACACTCTTGGACTTGTGGAGGCTTTATGTCAGGGATAAACACTGTCTATGGGAGTTCTTTCCTGTCTGCCACTGGCCTCCTCAAAAACAAAAGTAATTATACAACCAATTTAACATTAAATTTTTATTCTTATAATTTTGAGAACTCCTCTTTAAGAAACATCACTTTTGCTGTTTTCCTGGTCATTCAGGTTCAGGGTATACAATAGAGATACTACTCTGTGTATATATTTCCATGAGTTTTGGTACCAGAATGAGGAGTTTGTTGATTGTTTTAGCAACAGGGGAAACAGTTCCCTGTATCACTCCATAGGCATCTGAAGGCAGTGACATGAGAGCCAAGCCAGTGAATCAGCATTATTCTCTATTTGTTGTTAAAATATTTTCATGAAGTTAGTAGTTGGTAACTATACTGAGTTAGGCCATTTGCTTACTCAGTATCACATGAGTTATACTTGCCTATGTTTGTATATCATCTTATATAAGCAGCCTATGACATAGTGCGGTGGGTGAGTGGAATGCTCTGGCCTCACATTCATGAGGACGTGGGATCAAACCCCATCTGCCCACCCAGAGTTGAGTTTTCTGTGGTTTTCCCAAACCACTCCAAGTGAATATTGGAATGATTCCTTCAAAAGATCATAGTTAATTTCTCATCAATCCTTGCCAGCAGTTTTTTCCCCTCTTCTAATGATCTTGACATCCGTGTGGTGTAAGACCAGAAGCAAAAAAAGTATCATATGGCAGATCACATTTCACTGTCTGCTTCGTAGTGTTCCTCAATGTGTATTCTAAATATTTATTAGGAAACCATTTCTATAGTTACTAAACTGTAGCTAACCAATTCCATAAGTGACCCAGCTGTTACACTATTTTTCCATTTTGAAACCAGTACAGAATTATAACTCTGTACTAAACCACTTATTTGTTTGTATAATGCCACTGACTTGTTCCTATAATGTGCAGTTATTTTTATACTTACAATGAACATATACTTTCTAATGTAAAAGAATATCTGCTCCTAAACTTCTGTAACTATCGAGATAATTGCTATTAGTCTGCCAGTATGTCTTAGAAAAGCTGATACATATTTGCCAGATATCCGTATTACTGCTAGTCTACAGTTATTATTATTTTTTATTTTAAATGTGAGCCATATTTTTTGAGCAAACTAGCAGTTTAGTTGTGGTGTGCCTGCTTTCAAAAGTGGAGGTTCCCTTACTCTATTCCTGGTATTGGCCACATTTTTCTTTTCTTTTTCAGACCTTCACCAGCGTTCTTGTCAGTGTAAAGATAAACATGCATGCCATGCATTCATGCAGATATATGTTTGAATCTTGTTTAGATCATCCAGATTTTGTTTTCCATAATTTCCCAAAATCATTCCAGGTGACTGGGAAGTTGTTTCCTTCATAAGGCCATAGATGAATTAATTCCCATTCCTTGATCCTCCCCGCTCTGGTAAAAAATAAAATAATAATAATAAAAACAAAAATTATGTGAAGTAAGCTGTATTTCATGTTAAACTGAATGTTTTAGAGCAGGGATTGCCAACCCAAATGATCTTGCGGGCCACTTAGGAAATGCATCATAACTCTGCGGGCCGTGTATGAAATCATATATCCCCATATTAGATTTAGACCCACTATAGAAATTTTTGGGAGTGAAAAATTAAAACATAATGATTTATTATTATTGTTTCCTATCGTTCCTACATGTAAACATAGATAATATAATAATAATGATACTCATAATTTCAACAGATAATTTTTGAATATATGCATGAACAAATAATATATTTTTTAATATATTGGCTTCAACTACTTTAGCCATTATTATAAACTAATTATATTTTGTAAAATTGTGACGAATATCGCGGGCCGGAAAAATGTTCCAGGCGGGCCGCGGGTTGGTCTCCCCTACGTTAGAGCCATCCTAACTCTCACACACTGACTTGATAGGCTCCCTGAGGAAGCCATGCAATTGTTGATATTTTTTACAGATCCACAGGAATACCTGTTGCTACATGCCCTTTGAAATTATCACTTTCTCACCTACCTACCTCAATTTAAAATTTTTCGTCATCATAAGTAAATTTTCGTATTTTCCGCTCAACATTTCTACACATATTAAACATTTCTTTTATTTTTTATTGATATTTTGCTTAACGAAATTATGAAAACTGGTTTAAGTTATCTGTGTTTCCATTTCTCCAATTCAGCTTGTAATTGATTTGATACGTATATCTCTCAATTCCATCATTTATTGACGTCAAGTAAATTTATGAAGTCTTACTCAAACAGGAAATTGGTAATCTCCTTCACAATTGGATGAACTTGTGGGCAAGAAGCATTTATTGTCATTACCAATAAAGTGTGCCCTGTGCCCTTGTCATCTGGATTTTATTTTTCCATGGATCCCCAAAGTTGTTCTAGATGATTGCGAGATTGTACCTAATAAATGTCAAGACCAATTTCCTACCATCTTTGCTCACAATCCTCTCCTGGTTCTAAAAAGCTTTTTATAGATGAGATGTAATGCATTAGCAAAAAAGTAAATTTTTAGCATTATCTGGAATCTTTAGTTACACAGAATATATTTTACAGTGTATTTCAGTAACCAAATACTGTACATGTGTATTTTAACTTCCAAAATAAGTTGGTGGAGTGCTTTCTTGTAGCTGTTAATGGATTTTTGCCCTTATGAAAAAATATTTAGTATCGATATTATAATAATACCTGAAGCTGTGTAAACTGAATTGATCTTGGTTGAGGAGGTTATTTTTGCTTGTTGTATATTTGTATCTTCATGTAACATGTAACTTCATGTAACATGTAAGTTATAGGCACATTACTGTTTGATGTTATTTGCTTTTACGAGGCGTGTTTTTTAAGTAAGGTCCGTTTGTACATAACTACACAACGAAAGGTTATTTCAAAAAAGTAAAATTATTTTCAGAAAGTACATACTTTACTCTATTTTTCGACATAGTTGCCAAGTATGTTCAAATACTTATCATACCTCTCAACCAATTTTAAAATATCCTCTTCATAAAAACTTGCTGCCTGCTCCGATAACCAAGAGTTCACTGCCGTTTTCACGTCGTCGTCATCATTGTAACGGTTGCCACTGAGGTGTTGTTTGAGGTGGAAGAACAGATGCTAATTGCTTAGCTCAAGATCAGGACTGTAGGGTGGGTGGTCTAAAACTTCGCAGCCAAAACTGTCCAACAAATCGCGGGTGTGACCTGCAGTATGAGGTCTTGCATTGTCATGGAGAAGGACAATTCTGTTTGTCAGCATGCTGCGTATTTTGTTTTGAATCGCTCTGCATAGCTTTCTCAGGGTTTTGCTGTATGCTTCTGCATTGATAGTGGTTCCTCGTTGCATGAAGTCGAGAAACAAAACACAATGCCTGTCCCAAAACTCCGACGTCATGATTTTGCACTGGGACAGAGTCTGTTTGGCCTTCACCTTTACAGACGAGTGTGTGTGTCTCCATTCCATGATCTGTTGCTTCGATTCGGGCGTGATATGCGAAACCCATGTTTCGTCTCCAGTTACGATCTGACTCAAGAAGCCATCACCGTCTTCGTGATAATGGGTCAAGAACTTCATCACACATTCAAATATTTGGTTTTTGTGGTCCTCTCTTAGGAGTTTTGGGACCCAAATGGAGCACAGTTTCCTAAACTTTAGGTGTTCAGAAACATTTTGTAAAGCACTGATCTCGACACGTCAGGAAATTTGTTTGAGAGACCTGTTATTGTGAAGCGCCTGTTCTCCCGAATCCTCTCTTCAACTGAAGCCACCAAATCGCATGTAATAGAAGAAGGGCGGTCCTTTGCTTTCACTCATAACAGTATCACTGTACACTTCGCAAATCTGTCGATGAATTTCTGCAGCAGACAGGTTCCTTTCTGACAAACACCGTATCACTGAGCGTACCTCACACGCGGCGGGCGAATTGATAGTCTTAAACATATTGAAAGCACAGAACAGAACCGTACAGGTTAGCTACAGAGCTGAAACTGAGCACAGTTGTTCCCGAGGCATACCTGTACACGACGCACGCGCTCGTTGAGGTAATCGCGCGAACTACTAGTGTCTAAAACAAAACGGACTTTACTTCAAAAACAAGCCTCATATTTGTAATTGGTTTGGTGCTACTAGATTTTAAGGTCTTTAGTTTCCCTGATACCTTTCAATCAGTTAATATTGGCGTTAAATTGTATTACCAAAGTATGAAATTTTTCATATTTAAATTAATTTCTGTGGTTTTATTTTCTGATTTTATTAGTAAATTATGATGTCTCTTTTTTCAGAATATTCCAGAGGACAATGAACAAGAGGATATATTATTGCAACCCATTCTTGACAGGTATGGTAGTTCCTTGGTATTAACAGTTGGCAGTTCTGTATAGATTCATGTTACTGTAAAGTCTGATTAGCATGTGACACAGTCTAAAACATATGTTATTCTGAATTTATATACTGCATCTGTGCTATATTGAAGAATTCAGCATGTTAAAGTTTAAAATTAACATCACAATGGTCGGATATTTAACACTGCATTTTTAATTTTTTTTTTGATTTAAATGAAGCTAAGTAACTAATTTTTTTTATAATTATTAAGAATTTACAATTCATTTAATAATAAATTCAAATCTCCCATTCATTACACTTATAGTTTGTACTAAATTTTCATTATTTTTTGGGATCTGTTTTTTTTCCCCCCTAAAACTTATGTGTTCAGATTCCTTAATATTTTAAACTGAGTTTATAGTAAGTATCATACTGTTGTTGACTTTACTTGCTAACATCATTTACACAGCAATGTCCCCTGTTTAAACATTGTTTTCTCAGGCACCTTGTGATTGAACATCTCTCAACACTACAACACATCTTGTAAAACAATTCTTTTGAAGTAATAATTTGTTTGTCTTCTTTCTTAAACCACTTAAGTCTGTGGTAATTTCATCTTAAGGGCAAGTAATCTAAATAGTAACATAGTTTTATTTAAATTTGTAATTTTTCTAGTAGATGTGTGTTTTTTAAATAATGATTTACTGGTTCTACCGGTACAATACAATACATTCATTTTCCATTGATCCCAATATAAGAAACTGGCTCTGTAGGATCTAGAAAGTTGTCAATTTACATATAAACAATTGCATAACAAAATAATAAGTACACCACTAGATGTACCGTCATAGCATACATGGTAAATTAAGCAATTCCATTACAAAATAATACATACACCAGAAGATGTACAGTCGTAGCATACATGGTACACACTTTGACAATAAATTTAGCCACCGCTGAAAAATTCTATCACTCTAATTTTGCACAATCTGGCATCAATGTCATCCTAAGAAACAGTAACGCAATACTAGCTTGCCAGTATTGCATTACTGTTTCCTGGGATGACATTGATGTCAGATTGTGCAAAATAAGAGTGATAGAATTTTTCAAAACTAAATACATACACCAGGAGATGTACAGTCATAGCATACATGATAAATTACTTATGTAAACTATATTTACACAAAATACTGGCTGTTATTTTTAGATACCTTAGAAATAAATTCTTCAATTCTTTCCTGAATGTATTCTTATCATCTGCTAGAAATTTAATATGTGTTGGAAGCATATTGAAGATATGTATCCCTGAATATCGGACCCCTTTTTGAACAAATGACAATGACTTGTAAGTCTTGTGAACATCATTTTTACTTCTAGTGCCATATTTATGTATTTTACTGTTTGTTTCAAACAAAGTATAATTTGGGACTACAAAGAACATTAATGTGTAAATATACTCAGACGCTAATGTTAAAATCCCTAACTTCTTGAATAGCTCTCTACATGAAGTTCTATTGCTAATCGCACACATAATTCTTATTATATGCTTTTTGGCTCTGAACACTTTGTCTCTATGGGTAGAACTCCCCCAGAATATTATTCCATGTGACAATAAGAAGTGAAAATAAGCATAATAAACTAGCTGCCTCATACGAAGGTCACCTATAGCTAAAATTGTACGAATTGCAAATGTCACTAAACCCAATCGCTTTGGTAAGTCAGAAACATGTACTATCCAATTTAAATTATTATCAGTATAGAAACCTAGAAATTTCACACTCTATACACTTTTATGTCTATATCTCATGTTAATATGTGTGTTGTACTGAATTGCATATACTGAGTTTTATCATAGTTTAAAGGCAAGCCATTGGCTATAAGCCGTTTATTAATCATTTCAAAGACATAATTTAAAATATATTCTGTAGATATATCTGGAGTGTTTTTAATTCCTATGTTTGTGTCATCTGCAAATTGGACAAATTTTGAGTTTTAGATAAAACACAGGGTACATCATTCATATATATTAAAAACAATAGTGGCCCCGATATAGAACCCTGAGGAACTCCACATCTGATTAATTTCCACTCAGCAATCAGTGGACCCCTTCAGGTAGCCTTAAAATTCTCCATTAATAGTTTCTGTTTTCTATTTAGAATGTAAGAACTAAGCCATTTATGAACAATGCCAACTATACCATAATGGCATTATAGTGTCAATTTTAAATTTAATTAATAGTTACTTTTTATTGCGTTTTTCTTTAAAATTTTCAGGTAAAATTTGTCTATATTTAGAAATTTTTAGAGAACTGCTACTACTGAATAAGTCCTTTATTATTTTATTTCGAGTTTATCTTCCATATTTTTACTTTAGTATAGTGTTATTTACCAATGTTAATATAAAGTATTTTCATATATATGTATTTTGTTGATCAAATTTTCATTCTTTAATAATGAAGGATTTCTGCCAACAAAAGGAGTTAGTAGCAATTGTGTGTCCACTATCTCTAGCTGTGGCCAGTGTATTTGCTGAAGCTTTTCATGTTTTAACTATTTGCAACCTTACCTTGAAGTAGTTGTTGTATCTGACGTACATGGATGACTGCTTTACTCTCAACTTTTAAACTGTGATTATGATAAATTTCTCCATGTGAGTAGAAGTGGGCATAAAGATAATGTTCTTTAAGGTGGGAAGTAGGATGAATCCTTCATGCATGGTGTATCCCGAAAGCTCACACAGTATAGTCTTGATGTGATTGAAAAAAAAGTATTGTTTTTCTGCTAGCAATAGTAGCACTACAGCATTAGACCTCCACATTTTCCTCCATTCTTTCCCCCACAGTGCTATCGGAACAGACTTTTTGTTAAGTCAGTGCTGCTTCTATCCTTTATACAGAGATGAGATTGGTTGGCTACAAACATGAAAAACAAGAGTCTAGTGTACTTTGTATCTATTAAGATATACAAAATATTGATAAGCATAAATTCCAGAGTGAGCTTATGGAAACACCAGGTTTTTGTGAAGTATCGTATACTTATGGATAGTTGTTAACTTTGAAGTTAAGCTACACCAAAATGGAAAGGCTAAATTAGTACATCAGGATCTTTGGTAGTTATGCCACCTATTCAGCCATAGCAGTTTTTTCAGTAAACAGTGTGGACAGAATTTTATTAATTTAATGGACAAACTGGTCGCTAAATAATGGATTGTGTTGCTGTTGACAATTTAAAATATTTCTACTGAAGTTGAAAATTTGGGGTAAGCATTTGACTTACAGAACATCTTTGGATGAGTATACACACTATCTGCTGCTCTAAGTGGTATTTTATATCTAGGAACTGATATTTCCTAGTTGTTCTATATTTATCATCGAAAAGAACTGAGAACTAAAACATTTAAAACATACACTTTGCTGAAAACATATCCCCAAATGATAATTCCTCCTATTTCTCTATGCCACTATCAAAGTAGTACATTACTGAGTTCTGTATGAAAGATGCAGCAGCAGATGTAATTCAGATTATATAGTAAATTAAGAAAATCTTATCAATATTATCAAAATATGTCAAAAATGGAGAAGCTAGTTCTAAAACACAATTTTAAAAAAACACCTTCTATAAACTACTCCTTACTTGCAGAACTATATATATATAATAGTGGTGTGTAATAACTATTTATTTATTCCTTAACATAATATACCATTCTTCTGCTGGAAAGATGTTGGTATTCTATTGGAAGTAAAATTAGAACTCTGATATGAGAATATATATGGTTAGTATTCTATGTGTACACAGTGGTGCATTATTGCATAACTATTTTGTTTTAGGATGTGTCTGGAATTTGTGTCTTATTTATATATACAGGGTTAGGCATAATAAAGAGCATTTTTTAAAGGTGGTTAACTAAAAACACTTTATTAAATTTTTATATCATAATCATAAAATACGTGAAAAGCATTTTCTGCAATAGTAAATCATCGGTTATTTTTTTGAAAATAACTCTGGTAAGGTGGTGTTCATTTAGACGCACACATTTCTCCAGCCAGGCTTTGAAGTGATTCATCACATTGTGCAGTACTGCCAGTAGGATTTGAACAACTTCCTGTCAGGTCCATTCTTTCAAGGCTTTAATTTTTCAAGGAGTGCTATTTTCATAAACTTTGCTTTTAAGATAACCCGACAAGAAAAAGTCACATGTTGTGAGGTCCAGTGAACGAGAGGGCCATGCAATATCCCCATTTCGGGAGATCACATGATTTGTAAACAAACGATTGACAATATTCATGGTTACTCGAGCAATGTGGGAGGTTGCTCTGTCGTGCTGGAAAAATGTCTCATTCTTCACATTGTAGTGTGCAAATTGTGGAGAAAAAAAAAAAAAAATCTAACATGTATGTGTATCTCTGCGAAGTCACTGTTACAGCATTGCCAAGTTTTGCGGAGTGCAGTTGTTACTGCTGTAGTTCTCTAGGATTAACATCACTCCAAAATCGAAAGTTCTGCTTGTTCACATAACTGGAGAGATGGAAGTGAGCTTCATCACTAATCCACAAAAGGTTTACAATGTCCTCGTCTTTATTAACCAAGTCAAAAATTCAAAGCAGAACCAGCTTTGGCTCACATAATCTGTTTCTTTAAGGGTCTGAACTATTTGGATTTTGTAGTGGTGAAATTTCAAATCTTGGTGTAATATTCTTCTTACCATTCTGTTTGAAATCATGAGTGTAGCGCTGTGCGAATGAGCTGAGTGAAGAGGGCTTCTCTCAAATGCAACTCCTTCACGTTTGATGATTTCAGGTGTGCACACAGTTTTTGGTCTCCCAGTTTTCTTCTTTGTCGTTGATACAATCTTTTTAGAGTTCTCAACCCACTTTCTAATTGCACAGGCATAAGGCACTGAACGATTTTTATTAATGTTGAAGAAGTTACGAAATGCACGATGTGCATAATAAAGAGCATTTTTTTAAAGGTGGTTAACTAAAAACACTTTATTGAATTTTTATATCATAATCATAAAATACGTGAAAAGCATTTTCTGCAATAGTAAATCATCGGTTATTTTTTGAAAATAACTCTGGTAAGGTGGTGTTCATTTAGACGCACACATTTCTCCAGCCAGGCTTTGAAGTGATTCATCACATTGTGCAGTACTGCCAGTAGGATTTGAACAACTTCCTGTTAGGTCCATTCTTTCAAGGCTTTAATTTTTCAAGGAGTGCTATTTTCATAAACTTTGCTTTTAAGATAACCCGACAAAAAAAAGTCACATGTTGTGATGTCCAGTGAACAAGAGGGCCATGCAATATCCCCATTTCGGGAGATCACATGATTTGTAAACAAACGATTGACAATATTCATGGTTACTCGAGCAATGTGGGAGGTTGCTCTGTCGTGCTAGAAAAATGTCTCATTCTTCACATTGTAGTGTGCAAATTGTGGAGAAAAAAAAAAATCTAACATGTATGTGTATCTCTGCGAAGTCACTGTTACAGCATTGCCAAGTTTTGCGGAGTGCAGTTGTTACTGCTGTAGTTCTCTAGGATTAACATCACTCCAAAATCGAAAGTTCTGCTTGTTCACATAACTGGAGAGATGGAAGTGAGCTTCATCACTAATCCACAAAAGGTTTACAATGTCCTCGTCTTGATTAACCAAGTCAAAAATTCAAAGCATAACCAGCTTTGGCTCACATAATCTGTTTCTTTAAGGGTCTGAACTATTTGGATTTTGTAGTGGTGAAATTTCAAATCTTGGTGTAATATTCTTCTTACCATTCTGTTTGAAATCATGAGTGTAGCGCTGTGCGAATGAGCTGAGCGAAGAGGGCTTCTCTCAATGGCAACTCCTTCACGTTTGATGTTTTCAGATGTGCACACAGTTTTTGGTCTCCCAGTTTTCTTCTTTGTCGTTGATGCAATCTTTTTAGAGTTCTCAACCCACTTTCTAATTGCACAGGCATAAGGCACTGAACGATTTTGATTAATGTTGAAGAAGTTACGAAATGCACGATGTGCTAGCTGATACGAACTACCATTTTGATAAAATGCTATAATAGCATACACACGATGCTGCAGGATCCAGTGCTCCATTATGACTGAATGCTATTTCATGCCTAACTTAACTGACACTATTCCCTACACCTCTCTCTGACGCAATTTTATTTCCACACTTTATAAAATCACTCGATATTATGCCTCATCCAGTATATATCTGATTCATGATATTAGAATTGAGAATTTTATAATTATCAGATAAGTTGTTGTAAAGAAAGTATGTATTTTAATTTATACAATGATTATAGAATTTTCACTGCTTTTACCCCTCCTGGCATGACACGTATATGTTTTATCTGTGGTTTGTTGAAAATGAATTAAACATGTTTTTCATTGTGTTTTATAGGTCAATAGTTGGAGTTCATCAAAACAATCTACCTCTTTATTGTGCCAAAAGTGATGATAGTGTGATGGAGAAATTTCAAGCTATGAGTTCCTTATTGGTCAGATCTGATATGAGCAATATCATTATATCCCATGATAACAGTGGTGGCAAGATGTCACTGCACTATACATGTGCCATGTGTCTTCAGTATTTCTTCACATTGGGCTTGCTGTTAAATCATGTTTTTAAACATGAAATACATGTAAACACACCACAGCACATTTGCCAGTACTGTGGTCAAGTTTTTGTAGAAGTATCAAAGTTGTTTACCCATTATTTTGAAGATAGAATGAAAGCTGCATTTAAAGAGCCATCGTTTTCTGGCCTTGCTTGTGCATTCTGTGCAGAAATATTTTTATCTTGGTGCTCTCTAACAAGACATGTATTCACCCATAATTCAGCTGTCTCAAATCCGCTATATATTTGTACATACTGTTCTGAAGTTTTTGAGGATATGGCCAAACTCCACGTTCATAACTTCACCAGGAGAAATTCAAAAACAAGGTAAGAATAATAAGCCACCTTCTCTCCGATTCTTACATAAATTTATTTGGCACCTACAAGCCTTGACAACTTTTTTTATCTTCCAATTATAGATGTTTGTAAAGCCTAATAAATAGGTTAAAATATCAAGGACAATATCGTAATAGCGAGGAGAGAAATATTTTTTGTAAGAAAGAGTCAAATTTTTTAACTATGAGAATGATTTACATTAGTAAGCAGATTTCTGTTTGCTAAAACTGTGTATTTTTCATGTAAATTTCACAACCAATTGAGGGAAATATTTTAATTTCCTGGCGAAGTCATTTCCTGTGATTAGAAATATATTGTGAGAGCCATAGTGTTGTTATTTTGCATAATAGCTGGAAGTGTGTTGGATTTTTCTGGGGAATTATTACAAAAAATTGTGGGTACAATAATTGAGGTATATTTGGAAAGACTGGATGGTAGGTTGCTTGTTAAAGGTATTTTGTACTTATATGAGGCAGTAGGTATACAGATAAAAAACAAAAGCTTTATTATGATTGCAAGATGGGGAGGGAATTGATTGTGAAATACTTGAAATATAAAAATACCTTGGCATAGTATTTGATTACAAACTCAACATGCAAGACATATTGTGTAGGTTGTAGGAAAAGATTTCAAAATCCTTCACTTAATGGTGAGAGTGATCTGAGAAGTGAGGGAAACTGGGCCACAATACTTTGGTCAGAGTATTGTTTGAATAAGGTGGTGTAGTATTAAAGCTACATTCTGCATATGAAATACAGGAGTTGGAGGAGATGAAAACAATGGCCACTACAAATAACTGCAGAGCACAATCAGTAATTGATATGATAAAGGAGCTGGAATAGAATTCATTGGAAGACAGGAGAGTGAAGAAAATAGTGTGACATATATTGATGATGACATGGTAAAATATATTTTTAATCAATTTAGAGAGGTACATTGAAGGAAAAAGATGACCACGATCTCAAGCTTTATTTCAGGCAAAATGGTGTTGGAAAATTTTCTTTTGTAAACAAGAGAGTCAGGGATTTGAATAAATTATGAAAGAAATTGATTAATAAAATACCATAAGCTTTGAGGAAATTGATAATAATTGTGTAGAAAAAATCTGATTACATGTATAAATGAGTGGTAGGTTTTTTTTTTTACTCAATGTTTTAATAATTTAAGAATGAAGTACCGAAAAATATCTTATTCATTAAGAGTATTTAAGCTAAAAATCCACTTCAGCCTTTAAGCATACATATATATCTAAGGGTAATTGCCACAGGTGTATAAAACCCATTTAGTTTAATATTAATAATGAGACATCTGTATTAATCACATTATTTCCTTAGTCATTTGGTTTAGTGCATAATTTCCTTATGATAAAAAGTGCATTCAGAGTATAATAAGTAGAGGTTTTTTCCTTGGTTAGCCATTGGGGCAATATCAATGATCTGTAACAACATATAAAAAATTCCAAACTATTGCTAAGTCTTCTTTAAGAAAATAATTCATCCTAAATTGGATGAGTTGACGTAGAAAAGAGGTCTATTTGCTTCTATATAACATTGGAATAAAATATTCTTTCTAGGAAAAATGTAAAGACAAATTCAATAAATTTTGTCACTGCTGGCGATATTGCTTTAAATAAGTGTAATAGGAGAGAGGGGTGCAATGCTTCTAAGGAAGTGTAGGCTATAAAACTTGTTTAAATTGGCTGAAATAGAACTTGGAGGAATGTATAATATCAGAACCTCCTGTTCATTCTCTTACCCTCATTTTACAGGATCAGTACTGACTACTGTTAGATATTACGTTTCTGTTTAACTAGCTGGCATATAACAAGATCCCGTCATCAGTATATTAAAGAAGGGCAGCATTGCGATAGTACCACTTGTACTGGTAAATCATGTGGCGGGGATGTATGATTTGGTAGCTGGACGTGCATACAGCTGTTATTTTGTGAGGCCACACACGTCATTACTCTGCCGTAGCATACAGCAAACTCTCTTCTGTATCTAGTAATTATCAGAAGAGATTGTAGAAAGAATATATACCATAAAAGAAATACACTGGTAATGTTGATGAGTCCTGGGTTAGATTTTCTATAAATTCGAAATTCAATATGTTGCCACACGGGGTCCAGAAATTTATTAGGATTGATATTGTAACTGTTTGTTACTAAAAGGTTACTACGAAAGAATGTTCACCTGATTTCAAAAAATCACACTGAAACAGTTTATTTCATAAAACAAATTCCCAGGTCGATACCAGTTCCGCATTACAAATGAAAGTTTAAAACATCAAAATTCATCTTCAAGAGAGCAGATTTACAGTTAGAAAACTGATGCCCTAACTTGTACATATTCATCAAACAGGGTAATTGGACAAATTTGGCAGTCTTTACATCTCACATTACAGTGTGCCTGGATAGTGAAGACACCCATGACCCAGCAAACACTCCTCATGTTTCCCACGCATATCTACCACGTACAATAGGCATATTATTTTGACTCGGCCACTTGCAAAATACTGTCCTGACCAACATGGCTGTTTGGCTTCTTGTTCATATTACAGCCAATTGTAATTCTTTTTGATTGTCACATGGTCTAACTGACCAATGATGTTTTTCTTTTCACTTACCACTCCAGAGATTATTTCTTGTTGTAGCACGTCCATTTTACACTTTTTTGTGCAGATCATTGAAATTCACTGTCCTATCTTATCAGCTAGCATGCCATCTGCTGGCTTGATCCCTGTACCAAAACAGTTTGTCAAATTTGCACTCTTAGCACACATGTTACAACCCCGTCCAAAATGTCACTTGTTTTTGGAGCTAGGTCTTCAAACAACTAGTGTCACTTTTCTATTGGAATGCCCCTTCTGTCACTTTTCTGTCTATTTGGTTTCAGAAGAGTTATCTAAACATGTTTATATTACAATTCCTCTTTGTGACTTTTACCAGTTACTGCTACAAAATCACATACCATCAAGTTTTCTTCAATTCACTGAAAGCAGATTAAGTCCTCATCAGAAATAAATAATAAAAAAATATTACATTTTATCATGCAATTACAAAAATGAAATGTCACTGCAAAAATACAAGTCTCGTCACAGACAAGTGCATGTAAGCATGAGTCATTTTTCATAAACAAATGTATATGGAATTTCCTAAATGAATCCTTTAAAGATTTACATTGCTTAACATGCTAATACATAGTCCATATTTTTCAGCATAGTAAGTTGGTCAACACAATTGGTTATAGATAACTTATTCTCTTAAAAGCTAAAAGCAGTAGTATATTTGCAAACTAATAATCTATAGTTGCAAGAGAATATTATCAGAGAAGTAAAACAAAAAATAAAAATTTTAGAGTGTGTTTTGTGTGTAGCACAAGGCAGTGCATTCTCTCACCACTCAAAATTAATGTGATATCTTTTTTCTATATTTGCACATTTTATATTATATCTTAATGACCACAAACAATTGTGTATTACAGAAGAATATAAAAATCATGAAACAAAATATTTGCTTAAGTACAAAATACTTCAAGAGTAAAGATATTGTCGTTAATCTAGAATAGTTGTTATCAGTAGTACTCCCGAAAACATGAAGTTGTTTAGAAAATAAATGGTGTATGCCTGGTTCTAGTCTCTCAAAATTGACATGAAGATGAACATTATTCATGAGTTACTTTAATGTGGTATTAGTAATCTGCTTTTCCTGTAGTCTACTTGGAAGATAGCTTGAGTTTCAGTGACCTGTATAAGCTCACTGGAAACACATGCTTCCTACATATTGATATCAATCGTTGTAGGCACAATTACATTATATTTGAAATGAAGTCCTCTCGGGTGTCCAGCCAGATGTTGTTTTGTAATCACGACGTTTTGGTAGCTGTCTCTGCTGTCTTCATCAGGTATCTTGTAACTGTTGCAAGCTGACTCTTCATCAGGTAGCTTGCAACAGTTACAAGATACCTGATGAAGATAGCAGTGCCAGCTGTTGAAACGTCGTGATTGCACAACACTATCCGGTTGAATACCCGAGAAGACTTCTTTTCATCAATACACTGGGAAAGTCTCCACTCATACATTACGTTTATTAACTTTTCTATCCTTTACCTCCACTGTTTGAACAGTACTTGTTGTAAGATTGAAATTGTTGTCACTGAAAATTATATTCTTATGCAAATCATTGGTGTCTTCTACTTGCTTATCAACACAAATACTAATATTGGGATTAATTAAGTTACCTTTCTTATGTGCTTCAAGTGACTGTGCAAGTATGGGAGTTTGTATACTAATATTGGCTTACTCATTATTTGTTATTTAGCAACAGATGGCTGAAGTATCTGTTTTGTTGAAATCAATTTAGATCCTACATTTTCTTCAAAAACAATGTCAAGCAGCAAACCTTAATCAGTAACTTCAGAAAAACTACTAGATTCAGGTTCAATAGAAAAATCTAAATTTAAATCACTTTCAATACTAGAATAGTTGGCATTAGATTCAAAATCTTTAAATGGCTTAGTATCAGCTCGAACGACGAGGTTGTTACTACAGGGTCTGGCAATAAAACCTCCCTCATTTTAATGTGTTGTCACATAAAAACTAAATATGATAGAGAATAATTACTTTTATTTATGAAAAATACATACTTTGCCATTTTTAATTATTTGGTTTTTAATATTATATCTGCCCTCCATTGTTGACACATTGACAATGTCTATCCAGAAAGTTCTCCATACATTTTCGCGTCATTTCTCTTGGAATGGCTGCCAATTCTTGGGTAATGGCCTCTTTAAGTGCTTGAAGTGTTGTAGTACAATGTTTGTACACTATAGGCTTTAAGTTTCCCCACAGATTGGTGAATGTTGCATAGATACAATTACACACACCAAATTTTCCGGCGTTGTTGCAGTCCGAGGACGGCCTGTAGGTTTTTTTTTTTGTAGTGCTGAACCTGTCTTTCTAAAGTTTGACACATACAGTTGAATAGTTTATCTATCCGGGACACGATCATGTAGGCCAAGTTCGAATCGTCTCCGAAAATCTGAGAACAACTGTTACAAATAAATTCATCCACATCAAACATACGATGCTCACCATGCCATGATATGGCGCACACTGAAAATGGCAGGTACACCCCTTTAAAACAAAACATTCCACATCAATATCCTCACTACAACCTGTACACCGGCTACATGAAATGTGGGAGGTTTTATTGCCTCACCCTGTATTTTCTGCTAGTATACTATAGTGTACTATACAGGTACTCTGATTAGATATTTTTCCTACATCAGGTGTGAGATTATTAATGTTAGCTTTACAAGATGCAATGACATTTGGAACAGGATTCTGAGTTACTTGACCCAGTTCAGGTCTAGGCTTGATGGTTGTAGAAGTATTACAGGAATCTAGCACTGGTGGGTGGTTGAGGAGTTGAATATATGTTTGCATCATGAACTGTGTAAAGTCTTATATAAGCTTTGTTCGACTGGCTACAGAAATATCTGCTGGTATCACTGATGGAATAGCATTAGTACATCCATCAAGGTCATTTGGTGCACGGTGTAAACCGAGACATAAACTTTCTTTTACATCAATATTTTGAGAAATAGAAATGTCATTTACACAAATATCATTGGTGGGATTTATAATGGTGGGTATTTTACAAACTTGCACAGCTATCTTTAAATGTACTTATCTCTGCCATTTTATCTACAATACTAGGAGATAGTTCATCTGTAATCAATTTCTTGTAATACGTCATCAACTACATTTTGGTTACAGTGTTTTACTGGAGGGACAACTCTAATTTTTCACAACTCTAGGTACCTTTTCAGTCCGAAATTCACCTTGAATGTCATTTAAGCTTTGATGTACTATCCCTTCTGTAGTCCTGGGTAAACCATCGAAATTATCCTTACAATTAAAATTGTCAGTGACCTTTACATCTTCACTGTAACTACTGGTGTTTACATCAGAACATATCTCTGTTGTATCAACTTGCATGTTGGTACATGTTTCAGCAGAATTTACACAAGTTTGACTGGAAGCAACAAATATTATTTACAGGATAACATGTTTCCTGTGTGATTGTATTTCGCTGTTAATTTAAACTCACAGAATGGTTACTCTCTTCAATGTCAGTATTAAAGAATGTGTCAGCTAGATGTACTTCAATGTTCTTATGTTTATCTCGTGTCCAAGTTGGTAAAATTTCACACTTTGTTTTGCGTCATTGTGACAATATTCATATTGAGTATCATTTTCAATGGGAAATAAACCCTGGCTATTAGAATTAGTATAATCTTTGATGTTACCCTTTGGTTGAAAGTCTGGTATCATAGTGTCAGTGTTTGCATCTGCTGTTACAGACATTACTATGTAGGGTACCCTAAAGGTGTCAGCTGTACTGGTACAAAAAATTTATTTTCTGCAGAAACTTCAGCATTGTTTAACTACAAAGCTATTTGTTCATTAGTGTATAGTGAGTCAACAGTCACTGTGTCTGGTGCAAGCTCATCAAAAATGCTTCATTATCAAGAATGGATTTACCAAAATGCAACAAATCATAATCATTTTTATTGGCATTGACTTTTAAGTTTTCTTTCCTTTACTAAGTCTTGTTTAATGGATATAATCACTCATCTTAAATGCGTCAATTTCAAATGAAATAATAAACATTAGCTTCCTTACTCTACTGGAAGTTTTAAAATTGAAAAAACTTGTTAACTGACAATAGCAATTGTTTATCAAAAATTCTCTGGTGAGTTCATAAACATTGTTAAAATCAGCTAACTTGGAAAATTCAGATAATAGGAATGCGCTTTCATTTACATAATGTTGTACGATTTCATAAATATTATCTAATTAGTGTACTTTTTTCTAAATAACGAAAATAATGTCTGTAAGGGTAAATTTCTTGTTCTTGTTCAGCAACCTGTGAAGTAATCACATAACCAAGCCAACTGTGTAGGATGTTCCATACTGTTAAAATGTTAAAGTTTAACCAATCATGAATGGAAAAATCAAAATTTTACAATATTCTCAAAATATGAGATCAATACAAACAATTGCTGAGATAGTTATACAAAACATAATTTTTAAGTAATAATATACTATTATACAAATTAGCCTTGGTTAAATATCACTAATTGTAGCCAGTGGCACTGCTTGAATTTAGATAGAATTGCCGCATTATATTGTGTAGCTTAACACTTAGCTGTGTGGTATGACTATTAGCGCCACGTGGTCTCTTCTACCGCTGTTGTCAGTGCTGTGTAGTGGCGATTTAGCTGTCCGTTTCCCTTCTTAGAGGTGTGTTGTTGTTGCAAGGAACTGTTGTCCCAGTATTTATGTGGACCTGTGGTCACCCGTACCTGTGTTTTACCCAAGCGATTGTTGCCGTGGGTAGGTCGTCTTCGACGTTTGAAGATCTGCC
>JARYHS010006964.1:6509600-6574291 GCA_031002005.1 Vandiemenella viatica
TAATACATTAGAATAGTAATGCCAAAATGCTTGAATACTATAAAACAGTGATAACACTTCATATCTTGTAACTGTGGGGCTGTAAATGCTTAAATGCAAGTTCTTCTAATATTATATATAGATTATCAGAATCCTGGTCTGCGATTTTTAAATAATAACCATTAATTTATTACTATAGGATTGGTATTAAGCTAAATTTACCTGTGTTACTTTGTTTCTAGGTCTCATCAAGTCATTCCTACTCATGATCTGCAGCAGCCTTGCACTTCCAGAATGTGTGAAGAGCCTATCATGAATTCTGACATCCTAATAACTCGTAAAAGAATCCATGAGATAGATCAGCCTTATACTTGCGAAGTTTGTGGTATTAGGTTTAAAGAGTTTGATAAATTCATAAAACATAAGAAAACTCATACATTTGAGTCGCCTTATATTTGCAAACTTTGTGTAAAATCATTTATGCAGTATAGTCACTTTATAGACATAGAAGGATGCATACAGGTGAGTGTGCTTATGATTGTGAGGTTAGTGGAAAAACATATACTCAGTCTGGTTGCCTTACGAGACATAAAACGACTAGTACTAGTTGCGGCCTCACACTTGTGAAATTTGTGGAAAACCGTTTTTACGGGCTAATCACTTAGCAGTACATAAAAGAATTCATACAGGTGAGCGGCCTTATCTTGTGAAGTTTGTGGAAAAGGTTTTTCTGAAAATGGTAACCTTATAGCACATAAAAGAATTCATTCAGGTGAGCGGCCTTATGTTTGTGAAGTTTGTGGTAAACGTTTTACTGCTAATTCTAATCTTGCAAGGCATAAAAGAATTCACACAGGTGAGTGGCCTTATTCTTGTGAAGTTTGTGGAAAAGGTTTTTCTGAAAATAGTAGCCTTATAGTACATAAAAGAATTCATTCAGGTGAGCGGCCTTATGTTTGTGAAGTTTGTGGTAAATGTTTTCCTGCTAATTATACTTGCAACACATAAAGAATTCACACAGGTGAGCGGCCTTATGTTTGTGAAGTTTGTGGAAAAGGTTTTCCTGTAAATAGTAGCCTTATAGTACATAAAAGAATACATTCAGGTGAGCGGCCTTATGTTTGTAAAATTTGTGGTAAATGTTTTACTGATAATTCTAACTTTGCAAGACATAAAAGATTTCATACAATTGAGCGGCCTTATACCTGTGACTTTTGTGGAAAAGGTTTTTCTGACAAAAAACACTTTATAAGACACAAAAGGATCCATACAGGTGAGTGGCCTTATGCTTGTGAAGTTTGTGGAAAATCATTTTCAGGAGCTGCTTACCTCAAAGCACATAAAATAGGCCATGCTTATTAGCCTCTTTCTACCTGTGAACTTTGTGAAGTCATTTAAGGATTCTTCTAAGTTCAAAATACATAAAAGAGAGCTCATACAGGTGAGCATCCTTAGGTTTGTTGAAAATTGTTTACACCATTATATAGCTTCATAATGTAAAAGAAATCACATTAGCTAGCAACAACCTGATACTTGTAACGATTCTAAAGAATTGTTTATGAACTATAGTTACCTAACAATACATAAAAGTATTCATAGCAGTGAGAAACCTTATTTTTTGTAGCTTTTGCTATATAACACACAAAAGATTGTATGTAAATAAGGTGCTTCATGTTTGTGAAGGTTGACAAAAATTGTAAGTGGCCAACTAGCTGTAAAATTGTAGAGTTTTATGCTTGTAAAATTGTGGAAATGTGTTTAAGGGTCAAGTAAAATTATAATTTGTAACCTAGCTACACTATAAGGCTCAGTATTTGTATGGTTAAATAATTGTATAGTTATTGATATATCAGTCTTATAAAAAATCTATGAGATGCCATATGCTAGAAAAAAATTATCACACACACACACTGATAATATATATATATATATATATATATATGTGTGTGTGTGTGTGTGTGTGTGTAGGTATATATATATAAACCTCAAACAACATAAAATAATATATGTGTTAGAAAATTGTTTATTGTGTCCCCTAGCCCCGTAAATTGTGGTAAAATCCATTTCTCTTCTTTTTAGCATTAATCCAATATTGCAAGGTCTCCTTTTCTAGATTCTTCCATTTGTGTTGATCTTGTACAGGTTCAGGAGGGACATTCACTATATGCATATTCTCCTGTAAGGTATGCAGGCAGTGTTTCTTGAGTCTCCCTCATGGTCTTTGGCCCTCCAGTCTTATGTCGAGTGCTCTTCTTGCCACTATGTGTCGTTGCTATATAGTACATGGCTGTACCATCAGAGGACCCTAAAACATTTTCTCAGTGGTTGGAGCTACACCAAATGCATTGACTCTGTTTCAGACATCTGGGAGTGTCTGACCATCCAGACAGATTTCTGTTCCCAGTTGTTTGAAGTCATGAGTAATAGTTCAATGCCACTGATAGTTAACAGACCCATCACTTGGAACCCAATCACTCCATATCCTCGGTCTTCCAGACATTAAGGTGCAAGATGTATTTATCAAGGGAAGTTTTCCATTGTTGTATTTGTTTTTCAAATTCTTGTCAAGACTTGCAAGTGACCATGATATCATCAGCATGGAGTAATATCCTGGAGTGTGTAGTGAGCAGTTCTCCAGCAATGGTGTCAAGACAGAGGATAAACAGGTAGGGTCAAAGCTGATTCCTGGATGGGAAAAAAAGAGTCGGAACTACCTACAGCACATCTAACATAATGGGTGACAATACGATGTAGTAGCTATTTCCGTGTAATTTATACCAATGGTTCCCATACCATCTCAGTGAGTAACATATTAGATCTCTAGGTACCCTATTGAAAGCCTTCTTAAAATCTAAAAATTTTAAATGCAGTGCTTTTCCCCTTTCAAGGTGTCTTTACAGCAAAAGATGCGTGGCAATGAATAGCTTCAATCACCCCTGTGCCTTTCATAAAACCACACTAATTTGTGGCAATCTTAACTATGCTTGGAAGGCTTGCGTCCACAATACATTCAAAGATCTTAATTGTGTGGCAAAGTAGGCAAATTGGTAGATAATTGAAGCAGTCTATCACATCAACCTTTCCTTTCCAAAGGGGTATTACAACATTAGTGAGCTAACCTACATGGTAACATCTGTCTATATTAGCAGAAACTGCATTTTACATTTTGTTAAGATTTATGCACCCCTATCCTTAATAATGTTTGGTGATTTAAAAGAATCCATCAAGGTGATAGCAAATATGGTTGAAATATCTGTTGAAAACTATTTACTTAGTAAAATAGAAATGTGTTAATTTTATGGCAAATTTCGTAAAAAGTATTATATTCTAAAAAAATGTAATAGTTTATATATGGTATCAGTAATCTGATGCATATCGTGTAATAGAGATTTACAATGCTCAAATGATTGAATTTACAATTTAAGTTGGTATACTCAGATAATATTGTATGCTGTTAAACTTAATACAGGTTTTTTTATTTCTTTTCTTTTGCTAAGTTTGAAGTAAATACTTATAAAAATAATTTTTTTAATCGAATGTACAGTTTTAACTGATATTTATCTGTACAATAATTCAGTGCTTTTTATCAAATGTATTTATATTCTCTTTCGTTATTGATTAAACTGTGTGTGCCATAATTAAACTGACTTTTGTCTTTATGTCATCTGCCGTATTAAGAATTTAGGAATGTTTAGTTTCCATTTTAATATAAAATGCCTGACCACAGTGTGATGTAATTTTAACTGAATTCATGATTGAATTGTAAACTGAATGATCAGACTACAGTCACATGAGAATTCGCACACAACTAACTGAGTCAGTCGTTTGAGAGTGTTTTACTCGGGAGTTGAACAAAGACTGTGTTGTAGTCAGCACAGGTGTGCCACAACATATATTTACCGAGAGATAACTCAATAACTTACCTAAAATGCCGAAATAATTAAAAATATATTGATAAAAGAGAAAACTAGGCATGTTATGAAATTACATTCAAAGGAATTAAAATTAAAAAACAGGAAGGGGAAAATATGTGAATGGTTGTGTAGGAAAATTGTTACTGAAGCATGTGCTGCACTGTAATTAAAAAGAATTAAATACTGTGATATTTTACAAAGTTAGCTATACCAGAAATAGGTTAACTTATTAAAACACACTGCAGCTTCCTATAAGAACTATTAACAGCTGGTTACATTTAATTGTTACTGCATAGTTGAACTGTAATTATGTTAGTTAGTTCAAATGGACAGCATGGAGTAAAAGATGGACTGTATAATGTTGTATGAAGTCAGGAAAAAGACTCGGTTATACATTAAATAGAAGTATACAATGTGAACTTATAGCTCTAAGATGTTTTGGCTCTTTCAGATTGTAGCTATAAGTCTTAAGGGACTGCATTATGTGCTGATAACAATTGGTATGTTTGTTTAATATTTAATATATAGGTAAAAAATTGGGGCCATATAAGTTGAGTTGTAAAATTATTTTTTCCATTTTTCTGATCCTCGATTTTAAAAGAGTTGAAGAATGCCGGCCTAGCATGTTTCTACAGGTAAATATTAAATTCCTAATCTGAAAGCTCTAGTTCTATTGTTTGGTGTATATGTTTATGCATTCTAAGTACATATTAAAGAGAATAGAAAATCAGAATTCATTAACACTGCAATATGACTCAACAAACACTTTTTGTCTTCAAGTAACTAATTTTTATGTCCATTTTCTTGTGTTTGGGATAAAGAGATTTTTATTTTTTTTTGCCCATGGAAGCATCCTGCATTTGCCTATAGTGATTTGGGGAAACTGTGGAAAACCAAAATCTGGATCAATCGGTGATTTGAACTCGTGTCCACCCGATTGATGAGGTCACAGAATTACCGCTCGCTCACCACGCTTGGTGCTTCATATCTCATATTTCAGTTATGACAAGATATCAAAATGTTTAGTAAAACATTCAATATTGTTTCTTCCCTGTTCTCAGTGTTGAAGTTATTTAGATTCAAATTTCACTGATTTTGTCTTTTACTATCTTATGATAATTAAAACTATCAATTACTTAATGTAGTCTTAGAAAATCGAAATATTATACACTTGATACAGTTTTACACTCAAATCATAGAAATCATTAGTGGATTTCCGTATATTAAACACAATATCTACCCTGGACATGAAATTGCATTAAACCCTAATATCTTAATATAACTCAAAAGTTCACTATAGATGAAGTATAAGCAGAGGCGGCCCTAGCAAGTTTTTAAGATGGTGCGAAATCTCATTGTAGCTCCTCAAATGTGAAATCACTTACTTCGCAATTAAGGTCGCCATATAGACAGATTGAGGATATCATACATTTTTTTACATCCTATTAAAATTATAAATGTAAATCTTTGTTTCTTTGTTACTGTTTCGCAACGAAACAGCTGGGTAGCTTAAGATAAAATTTGGAATAATGTATTTTCTATCTACTTTCATCCAAATCGAAAAAGCAGTTTCCTGTGAATTCAATTTGGAATACGTATATGGATACGTTACGAATTCCAATTGAGCAAAGCCTAGTTCAGAAAAAAGTCTTTATATATTGATAATAACTCACTGTCAGACTCAAAAAGAATAAGGCATTTGGAGAAGACTCCGTAACTGCAGAACTATGGAAATATGCCTCTAAAGAATCAACAGAAATCTTGCAAAAGCAAATAGAAGGAATTTGGAACCAGTAAATTGTACCCGAAGATTGGAAAATATCTTTGATCCACCCGTTGTACAAAAAAGGCAGAAGAAAGATTGATAACAACTACAGTGGAATTTCATTACATCTGGTAACCGAAAAAATTATCTCAATTGTCATTCTGCAAAGATTAGCATCCCAAGTTGGGCACCAAATAGGCGAATACCAGAAAAAGTCGCTCAACAGCAGCATAGATCTACATTCTCAAGACGATCGTCACATACTATACGCTCAGGTCAAAGCAATTTGCAACGTGCAATGTGCAACGACTTGATAGACCGGTAAGTGCTATTGAACATCCTTAACGAATTTGGAGTTGACCTAAAACAATTGACTGTAATTAGGTCCACACTGACAAACACAAAATCGAAAGTTAAGTTTTTAGGATGCCTGTCGGATTCTTTTTCGGTCACAACTGGCATCAGGCAAGGTGACGGTCTGTTTCTACTACTTTTTAACTGTGTTCTCAAAAAGAGCGATTGGACTCTGGCGAGTGAAATTGAAGGAAACCAAATACGGAGAGATTAATTGAGTGGTAAAATATAAGTACCTTGCTGAGATCATCAAGAAAAATGTATTGGACAAAGAAGATATTCGGGAATGGATTCGCAATCTAGAAATAGCCTAGTAATCTTCGCGAGAGGTTTACAACAAAAAAAAGTCTTTCACAAAATACTAAGATACGTCATTATGAAACTGTTTCTGAAACCAGTAGTTTTGTATGCAGCCAAACCCTTGTTCCCGAATGCCGACAAAGGTCTCTTGGGAGAAAAAGAGAGAAAAGTTATTAGAGGAATTCTGGGTTCCAACTTCAAGAATGGCGTCCATAAAAAGAGATCCAACAAAAAGTCTACAGCAAAATAGAAAAAATCACCAAAACATTCCGCAAAAGACGGGCACGATTCTATGGCCACCTCAAACGAAAGGAGGAGGACAGACTAACAAAAAAATCTTTAATTTATTTGATTCAATACCCAAAACTGTAATGCTCTGGTTCGTAAATATCAAAGGACCTTCTTATGATGGGAGTAGAACCAGATGTTTTCATGAACAAGCCAAGACGAACACGCCAAAACAAGACGCGGTACACCCTGGACAGAAGAGCGCAAACAGGTGCACTTAAAACGAATGAAGGAGTGAAGAAGATAAAACTCGCTGCTAAATGTACAAAGGCTTAACGTGGTCCTAGTTGGCCTTAGCTACTATTATATAATAACTACTACTTCCGAAAGATTAGTATAGGATAGCAATGTTATGAATGAGAAACAACAACAGTAAAATAGAACACTATATATTTGAAAAGGTTTATGTGTGCTACTATGGCGTACACAATGATCATATCACGTGTACGTCAAATGTACACGGTTTTTAATAAAAATGTTTAAAACAAACAAATGAGGAAATAAAATCTCAACTGAAAGGTCTAGATTGCCAACTTCCTCGTTTTTTTGCCCTTTGGCGATAATATTTTGTAAAGATAAAATTGCAAGATCTGAAAGTCTATCGTGAGTCCGAGTTTACCATAAATAAGTTTTGATAAGTTTTAATTTACTGAAATTTGGTTCTCCTTCAGTGACAGTTACATCAGTGAAATTCGAAGAGATGTCCACACATTCGTAAATGCATCCTGCCAACTATTTTGTTTCATAAATTAATCTTTAATTGGTTCTGCTGATTCAAGCTCCATCAACAATAGTTGCAGTTAGAAAGTTCCTCAGCCAATTCATAAGCCCGATATGTAACTTTTTCTCCATTAGTTAAATTAATTTCTAAATCTGCATAGGATTATTCCAATTATTACAATTCAGGAATTGTTTAATAATGTGTAAGAATGACACTGTGTCATTAAATTAGACAGTTGTGAAAATGAAGTGACCAACTCGTTCTCAATTGTGCCGATTACATGCTTAAACACGTTCATTGTAATACAATTCTTCAGGATCTGTTGCTACCCCATCTATGGCTTCATACTAAAAAAAAAAAAAAAACTCATTTTTTCTTTGGGATCTGACTGACTTAATAAAAGGTATATCTCCCATTCTGAGAACCAATTTCTCTAGTTGTTATCAGAGCAGAGGAATAACCCCGGTACTCTTTAAAATTCCGAGCTCTATTCCAGAAATTATGAAGCGTTTCATGACTCCACTTTCATCTTGGATAGCCTTGCTTACAACATTTACTTGGAACAATGTATTATATGAAGTTACCATTGTAACTATGAACTCAAATTGCTCCTTGATCTGGCTAGGGGACAAGGCCTCTGTTGCTGCAAGTGATAAATTCGTTTCCAGAAGGGCGACACCAACTAAAGAATAGTCGTAACGAACTGCAGCGAGGCTAGAGATCCTATTCTCGAAAGGATTTCGCAAATCCTTCTAAGTTCCTGGCTACCGACTTCCCATCGCTTTGTTGATCGAGAGAATGGAAAAACTATTCTTTAAAGAACTCTGGACAAGGAAACCGATCTAATTGAAATTTTGGAGGCACCTGCTATTACTAGATTTATTGACAGCTAAATGGTTTAAAAACTCCTTGGGAAGATATTGGTTCAAAATTCTGCTTTGGACAACTTTGTTTACTCTTATCATATTGGATCCACTGTCGTATCTTTGGCCTCGACAATCGTCCATATCCAAATCGAACTTTTGTAAAGTGTCGTTAATGTACAGGCCAGTGAGTCCAGCTATCAGGTTCGAAAAGTCACTTACCGGTTTGTAACCAATGCAAACACTTACGCACTTTGACTTCGTCTTCATTAGGGTTAACAAAAGCAATGTTGAAGATAATTGTTCGACGTGACTGAAACAGGAGTTCAATTCAGTATGATGAAAAGTATTTAGATGACTTAACCATAGTCAAAATTTTATTAAGAACTAAACTCGTTTTGAATACTTTTTCCAAAATAACCTACATTAGTTTCTTATTTAGCAAAACGGTGGAGTGTCATATTTTCCTAGCAGTAGCAATATTTCCAGTTAATTACAATTATTAGTAGTATTTAGAGTTTCAGATCCAAAGCTTCCCCTGAACAAGAAATTATTGCGTTTTAAAAACAATATTTTGGATATCATTCATTCAACGATAGAAGGACACCGTGATGTTTCGTCTTCTATCTGTATTTACAAATGCTTGACTATTGCACTGAAATTCTTTAGTCGAAGCAACGCTTCTGTACATCTCAGCATTGTGAGCTGGCGATTTGAGGAAGTTTCGCAAGATTTTAGATGCTCTGATTAATAGCTCCAGTTATCAAATTTTTTCTTTCCCCAGTAAGAGTGATACCTTCCGCTGAATAAACACTTTATTTGCAGATTTAGAGTAAACAAACCATCTTCTTATATAAATTTCTTCATTTGACGTTACTCTTTGAAAATGCGTATTTGAAAAATTACATCCATGATATTTTCTTCTATTTTTTGGTTTCTCGAATAATTATTCATCTCTGATTGCAGGATCAATGAGTGACCATTTTGAAATATTGTCATAATTTGTACTTTGAAAAGGCGACGGTGGTGGTATGGATGCTATAGCCCATTTTAAAGTGTAGAGTTCTAGACGATGTTGCGGCCATAGTAAAATGTACTTGCTGCTCTTTATCATCATGAGCCTCGACTGAAGAAAATAAGTTTTCTTCCGTCACTTGTTCAATTAGTTCTGATGACGATTCAGATGAAATCTCAAATCTAAAAAAAAAATTGAAAGTAATTTGAATCCTTCTCAGTTTTACCTTGTTTTATTATTATTATTTTCTTAAAAAAAAGAGGTAGGGACTTGTCTGTAAAAAATACATTACATTTTGTAAATATTTAGGCTACCAACTTTAATTGCAATCACCTAATATCTTGCATTGTAAAATTGATAAGTTGGTTGAATCTCGCCTCATGCACCCAATCGTAAAATGACTGTGCCGGATCTAGATTGAGGCAAACCGGAGTGCTTACCATGGGCGTCAAAATCATGTTTAAAGTGGCGGTAAATGACAAATTCGTGGGCGGTGACCGTCTTTCTTAGCTCTGCTGCCCTGAGCGGCAACCTTCAAGGTGCAAAAAATAAAAAAACAGCTTTAAACTGCTGCGGGCGGCAAATTCATATTTGAAGGGGTATCCTGCTCGGATAATTCATAGATCCGCCACTGGTGCATGAATTGCACGACTACAGCCGAAAGGGCAGCAAACAAGTGTGGGAGGAGCGGAGAGTGCTAATTGTGGGACAAGTCATGGTTTTCTTGACAGGAGTGACTTGAGCTGACTCGGTCCATACATTAAGCGGAAGCTCTTACGTTTATAAACTCTTCTGTATGATTAGTGGAAGCTGGGCTATTATATAATTTATTTTTCATTTTTTGCGCAGACGATCCCTCGCTGCTTTATTGGCGCCCCCCATTAAGACGGCGCCCGGTGCGTTCGCCGGAGTATAAGTAGTTTAAATAATGTGTTAACATTTTACTTCTAACCTTTAGAGATAGTGATTCTTAATGACTACAACAATCCATTGTCATAATCCCATTTTTCTTGCCGTGGCCCTATATACTGGTTTAATGGGGTAATTAGATGACAATGGAAAATTCCTCTGGAGTGTTAGCTCCATCGCAATTAAATTAATAATATTAATTATAACACGCTAACCTGTGATACTCCCATTTTTTAAAAAAACTTCTTTTGATACTACATTTCCTACCCTAAAGTTTTGTTTCCTAACTTTTTAAAATTCTTCTACCCTCCCCTCCAATAGTTTTTACATTAATTACTAACATTTCATGGCTCACTCTGTCAAAACCTTTGAAAGATGTAGTGCTAGACTATCAATTTGGCCTCCATTGTCCATTTCATCCGAAATACCTTACATACATCCCACAAACTGAGATTCGCATGAATATCTTTGTTCAAAGCCATTTGCCTACTTGATAACCACTTTCGCTCCTCACATATATTTCTGATGTGGTTGCATATCAGTCTTTCCATTAATTTTCCTACCACAGATGTCAAACTGATTGGCCTCTAATTTTCAACTCTATTTCTCACCCCTCCTATGTGTACCGGGACTAATATCACACTTTCCCAGTCCTCTGAAAACAGAAAATATCCAGACTTAATTTAAATTCTTAGGACATCAGTAGTAATAGTATTTACACTAGACCTTCCATTTTTTCAGGTTAGATAGTTTCTTCATGATACCCTCAGAATGAATATAAAATTTATTGATCTCGTCATTTCTAATTATGTTGTTAAGCTTGTTCTCCGATTTAAACCCTTATGTGTCTGATTAATTGTGCCTATGGTCTCACTAAATCAGTTACTTAAAATTTCTGCCATTTTCAAATCCTCAGTAAACTACTTCTCTATCCTTATTCCCACTTGACAAGAATTTTTCGGAAAGGATGGCCTGTTTAGATCCAATGTTCTGGGACTTTGTATGGTTTATTCATGCAATGATGCCTGGATAGGATAAAGGTGTAAAAATTACAGTATTAGGAGTAGCACTGGGGAGAGATGACATGACCACAAACTGGCGCATGTTCAGTCTAAGATACTTTTTACTTACGGTTGATGACTATCTGATTATGACTAACTGAAATCAAACAATAAAGAGTCCTAAATACAGTAACACTGAAATAGATGGTAGCCATATATCATCCGGGACATAGGTTCTATCTCAATTATTAGTAATGTTAACTACATTTTAGTATTATTTCATTTTTTATTAATTAGGGCGAAAAAATTTAAATGAACATATACATACATAATGCACAATTTGAGTTTTGGAAATACAGGTGCAGTTCCCAACTCTTTGTGTCAAATTATAACTTAAAAAAGTAAATTCTTAGAATATATGAAAAGATTGTTTGTGTGGATGGAATAAAGTAACTGCAATAATCAATTTAAAACTGATGATTTTAATTGGAATGTCAGTGGAAACTGGGAGTGCAATGTATTGTCTCGTGATTGCAGTGTCTTTGTAGAAGAACGTGAGCTATTAAATAATTTACCATGTAACGTCATTTTAGAATCATTAGTCAGTTCATTCAATTTAACTCAAGTAGTTAATTTTCCTACTAGAATAATGAAAAGCAGTCACTCAGCTATAGACAGTTTTTCCTAGACACTTCAAAATTCAGTTATATCATCAAATCATCCATCAATGGACTTTCGGATCTTGATTGTGCAGTTTACTAAACATCAACACATCAATAGGAACTACCTCCAAGAGTTTTTAAACTTCAGGGTGTAATAAATGATAAGTCAGTTATTTGTTTTAGAAAGTGCCTCAATACCACAATCTGGGAACATGTTTACAGTGCACAAGGTATGGATGAAAAATAAAACATTTTTAGTAGCATAATAAGGTGCGTCGGGGTAAGTGCGGACCAAAATTTACATAGTTCGACTTTAATGGATCCTAAAAAATTGGCCTATTTAGCCTGAAATGTAGGACTTTTATAAAGCAGTTAGCAGAATGTTTTGTTTGAAGTTATGTGCTCAAAAGATTTTATTTTAATAAATCTGAAATTTCAGAGCAAATAAACAAAAGGCATATCTTTGCCACTAATTTCACTTTAGAGCAGCATGGGGAAAGTGCAAAACAGTCCACCCATTGAAGATTCTTTTAAACTTTGGATGGCTTGAATTGAAAAAAAATTCACGGAGTTATATAATTTTTACTGTGACAGAACGCAAAACGCGAAGAAAATGGAAAAAGGATTTAAGTAAATTGAAAGTAATTAACAACTTTAAAGCCTTCTTTATGAAGAAAAATTATATTTAGAACATTAAAAATAATATACAAAGTTATAAAGTTGACAGAAAACCAAAACTGGAATAAATAAAATAAAACGAGTTCACTCGAGCGCTTCCGCGGCCGGAATAAATAGTTTCCATGCTTCTCGGGTATCGCCGCATCCTGGTACTGAATGCCGATATGCTTCGGCCTCATTGTAGAGCGGGAATTTATGACGATCTTATTCCTCGCGCACTATTAAACACATCTCAGTTTTGTTTAGCGGTCCATGTGAAACAGATGTTGGCGAGTTTCTGTCCCCGAGAAAAGCCGAAGCAGATCGGTATTCAGTACCTGGACGCGGTATACCCGAGAAGAATGTGAAATATATTAACATTTTATTGTTGGAATGAAAATTATGAGTAATAAAAATTTATAATAATAAGGAAATACATACTTAGCTACTAAATTCTTGATTTTTACAAACACTTAACTGAGTAATTTTTAATACTTACGTAAAGAAGTCCCAAAAAGGGGGAAGTGCATACCACTCTGCACTTGCCCCAAGGACTACATCTGCACTTACCCCAAGACGGAATTTTTGTGGGGCAAGTGCAGACCAGCGATTAACATAAATAAATAGCGAGTAAGATAAATAACTGGATACAGTATTAAATAGTAACGTCTTATGTGTCAACTTACCACAAAAAAGTTTCGAGATCTCTTCAACACAGGTCGACGGTGATCGATACAAATCTTCTCTCTCGACTCGACACACCAAGTAAAATTACAAGTGATCTTTGTTACTAACTGTTCAGATTATGGCTTAGAGCCAGCACCATATGGTGTCAGGTATACGAAAGTGAGGATTGTTTACAACATTTTCTCATAGATGGATGCACTTAAAGTTTATTATGGAACCAGTTAGAGCCGATGTACGCACTTGCCCCGAAAACGCACTTGCCCCGAAAACGCACTTGCCCCGACGCACCTTATTAAATTACTTTGAAAGTTGCTTCCCCATGAAAAAGTGTCGTGCTTTTCGATAAGAACAAAATCCATGGATAACTATTGATATTAGAACATCATGCATTTGTAAAAGGAAGAAATATATTGCTTCTAGGAACAATCAGAATGCTAATGTTAAAACACAGTACAAACAGTACTGCAAAATACTGAAAAAGGTTATTAAAGAATCTAAAGGTATTACTGTTTTTTGTCGTCAGTCTTTCAACTGGTTTGATGCAATCCTCCATCCTTTCCAATCCTGTGCTTACCTCGTCATCTCTACATACCACTCACAACCCACGTCCTCAATTCTCTGCTTCAGATATTCTAATCCCTGTCTTTCTCTATAGTTCTTACCTTCGACTGTACCCTCCATCGGCAAATTAACCAATTAACCATGTCGCAAAATATGCCCAACAAGTCTGTCTCTTCTTTCTGTAAGTTTCCACAAACTTCTTTCCTCACCCATCATTTCCAAAACTCGTTCATTTCTTACTTTGTCAATCCACTTAATTTTCAGCATTATTCTATAGCACCACATTTCAAATGCCTCAATTTTCTTTCTTTCCGGTATTCCTAAAGTCCATGTTTCGCTACCATAAAGTTCTGTGCTCCACACATAGAGTTTTCAAAAGTTCTTTCTACTTCCTAAATCAATATTTGAAACTAGAAGATTTCTCTTTATTTGCTAGTGCACAAACATAAATTTCATGATTCTGAAAATACAATTAAGGCAATATGGTACATTGTAAAAAAATGAAATAGAAAATAACTAATCAAGCAAGTAATGAAATTTTTATCAAAGAAAATTCAGTAGAATATAATTTTTGAATTACAGATAAACGGTATTTAATAAATATTTTTTATCTGTTGCTGATAAATTGACTGCTAATTGTTCAGTGACACATAGTATGGATTTTGTCAGAACAGGCTTCCAAGAAATATTTTTTTATGTCTGTAAATTTAGTTACTCCAGAAGAAATACGAAAATTATCAGGTCCCTTAAGAGCAAATGCTTAAGTGGTTATGATGGGATTTCCAGCAGTTTAATTAATTTGTGCCCCACATAATTAAGTCATATACTAAGTTATCTGCTGAATATATCTTTTACTTCAGGGTACTTTTGCCAAAAGGCTTAAAAGTATGCTGTAGTTGAACCACTCTATAAATAGGGAGATAAGTCAGCTGTATCGAATTACAGACCAATTTCATTACTATCAGCCTTCTCCAAAGTTTTTGAGAAAGCAATGTACAATAGTTTTTATGAATACCTTAAAAATAATTAATATTCTAACTAAATCACAATTTAATTTTCAAATGGGTCATTGAACAGAACAAGCTATATTTGCATTCACTGACAATATTTTGGAAGGAATAAATGATAATTTAATTCCTGTGGGATTTTTTTTTGTGACTTATCTAAAGCATTTGACTCGGGTAGATCATAAAATTCTGATACAGACACTAAAGTATTACAGTATAGATGGCATTGTTAATAAATGGCTTGATTCTTTCCTTCTAAATAGAAAACAGAAAGTATCAATGGAGATTTCTAAGGCTTCCTTAAGAGGTCCACTGTTTTCTGGGTGAAAATTAATCGGATATGGAGTACCTCAGGGTTCTACATTGGGGTCATTATTGTTTTTAATGTATATAAATGATGTACCCTGTGTTTCATCTAAAAATTCATCGAATTTGCAGACGACAAAAACATAGCAATTAAAAATACTCCATATTTATCTACAGAATATATTTCAAATTATGTCTTTGAACTGATTAATAAATGGTTTAAAGCTAATTGCATGTCCTTAAACTTTATAAAACTGAGAATACGCCATTCAGTACATCGCACAGATTAACACCAGATATAGACATAAAATTTGCAGGCCAGGTCATTCAAGAGGTAGAGAGTGTGAAATTTCTAGGTCTGTACATGGGTGTATCCAGCGAGGGGCAGAGGGGAACTGCTGCCCCCCCCCCCCCTGAAGAAAAATTAAGTTGCCTTCAGTACGCTTCGACGAGTGAAGAACTAGTTCAGGAGCACTTTGGGAGAGAAAGATTGACTGAATTATTTCTGATGAGTGTGCATCGAAATTTCGTGAAAGAACACCATGAGATATTGAAAAACAAAATTATTGAAATTGAAAATCCGAGACAATTAATGTTTACATAAAAAAAAACAGACTTACGATCTTAATTAACTACATAGTAGGTCCTAAGATTATGTAGTTGGGTTACTATATTAATCAATGATAAAGATAGTTTCCTGAATAGGTTTGAGTTTGATTTTGTTAAGTCATGTTTCAGTCACCCCACCCCACTTCCTCGAAACCAAAATGAGTTGCCTCCCCCCCCCTTAGTCCAAATCCTGCCCCCCTCTAGTTCTGATCCTGGATACGCCCTTGGGTCTGTATATTGAACTATAGCAGGGCCGGATTAAGACAGCGCGGGGCGGGGCCCGTAGCAAATGTGAAGAACAGGCCATTGATTTTTGCCTTCCGGGGGAAAATTGTTGCAGAGCTAAAAAAAAAAAAAAAAAAAAAAAAAAAAAAAAAAAAAAAAAAAAAAGTCGCCCATGTAGCTTATATGAGGGCCCCTAGCAGGCGCGAGGCCCCCTAGGAGGAGGAGCGAGGCTCGTAGCATTTGCTACCTCCCTCCTGCTATGTGGTTAATCCGGTGCTGCTGTACTATAGCTGATCTCCATATGTTGCAGGTAGTTTATTTTGCTTATTTTCACTCCTTATTGTCATATGGAATAATATTCTGGGGCAATTCGACTCATACAGACAAAGTGTCCAGGGCCCAAAAGCGTGTAACAAGAATTATGTGTGGGGTTAGCAATAGAACTTCATGTAGAGAGCTGTTCAAGAATTTAGGGATTTTAACATTAACGTCTGAGTATATATACACATTAATGTTATTTGTAGTCCCAAATTATACTTTGTTTGAAACAAATAGTAAAATACACAATTATGAATTATAGCACTAGAAGTAAAAATGATCTTCACAAGACTTAGAAGTCATTGTCATTTGTTAAAAAAGGGGTCCCATATTCAGGAATACATATCTTCAATATGCTCCCAACACATATGAAATGCTTAGCAGATGCTAAGAACAAATTCAGGAAAAAATTGAAAGTATTTTTAATTGACAACTCCTTCTACTCTGACAAAGAACTTATTTCTATCTTCTAAGGTATCTAAAAAATAACTGCCAATAGCTGGTGTAAATGTAGTTTACATAATTAATGCTATGACTGTACATCTAGTGGTGTACTTATTATTTTGTTATGCAACTGTTTATCTGTAAATTGACAACTTTCCACATCTCACAGAGACAGTCTCTTATATTGGGATCAATGGAAAATGTATGTATTGTACTGTACAGTTATTTGAATAATCCAATTATCATTTTGGCCGCTACTTGCTAAACGGCGTTTTTAAAATAACGGTTATTTGTAGCCGTTTGGATATTTGTGACCTATCTCTATGGTTAGCTATCTATCAACTGTTTGTGGTCGTGGTGTGTGTGTTTGCTGTAACTTGTTGGTAATAGTCATGGAGGAAGGAATATATGGAGACGAGATAACGCGAAATCCGTGAAACCTCGTGAAAAAACTGTGCCTGCGCGGCGGACATCGCAGGAGTACCAAAACATTGGGCTGTTTGCACTGTGTCAGCTGCTGAGAATATTTCATTTTCTAATATTCTAAAGTTTTTTATAATGCCAAATTGTGATGCATATGGTTGCACAAACAGACGAGATAGGAAAAAACCTGGAATAGCGTTTCATAAGTAAGTCACATTGTAATTATCGTTCTTGAAGTATCTGACAGGCAACCGCAACATTAGTACCATTCACTATAAATTTATTCATTGCTCTCAATAGGATCATATTATTCTCAAATTTTTGTTGGTGTAGTGTAGACAATTAGCATATGTTACTATTTTGCACCTGAAAAGCTAGCCTTATTGTAGACAAATGTTGGAAATTTAATTTAAACGGGTCATGTTTACATCGCGACACAGTGAATAAGGTATTCTGCATGCATTACTCACGTTTAAATTTAAACTGAAATTGCACGATGAAATTAATCGTGATGATTTGTGCTGTGTGAACTATTAAACGTGATGAAATAAACTTTGTTGACGGAAATGTAGTTCGCGATGCATTTCTTGTGTTTAGATGTGTCTACATAGTTTGGTTTTGTAGCGGCAATATTAATGGAAATGTAGGCAGGTTGAAATGCGGTGTACACCAGAAGAGAACAAACAATTTATTTATTATTAGCTGTTAGCTTCTGATTTTTGAATGTACTGATTTTTCTAGCAAAATTATATAGGCCACTACCAGTACAATATCTTCTAAGTAAGCTCAGAAACTATGAGGTTTTATGAAGTATTAATTTTTTTAATGCTCTAAACTTATGTTTTTTTAAAATTTCAGATATGACTTGTTTCTGTTTGTAAATATGTCTACAAGTATATTTCTAGATTTTGAAATCTTCCTTGTCAATTACTGAAATAGAATGTGAAAATATAACCTATCTGAACATCAACTAAAATTTAAGGACTGTAGAAATAAACAGTTTGTTATTCAAGTTAAAAGAATTACCTGCTCATTAAGTTACGTCCGAATTCATCATCAAATATGGATATGGCCATAGTTTTTTTCTGGTCCAGGCCGCATTTCAACCTAACCACGTCAATTTTAAGGTACAATATCTCGATAACTAAGCGAGATATCAAAAAATTTTATTCTTTACTTTCAGTTTCCCTCATCGAGTTACATAAGAATTCGTCATCAAATTGCGGCTCCACGGTTATCATTGAATCCCCTCATAACCTAACAACCTCACTTTTGAGACAGTATATCTCGCGAACTAAGCGAGATATCGAAAAATTTTATTCTTTATTTTCGATTTGTATCGTCGTGTTACATAAGAATCTATCACCAAATTTGACTTTGGGAACACGTTTCTTCTGAATTTCAACCAGAAACTCCACTCTTTTGAGACAGTATATCTCGAGAACTAAGCACGATATCAAAAATTTTATTCTTCATTTATGATGTGTCTCGTCGAGTTACATAATAATCCATCATCAAATTGCGGTGCCACGGTTGTCTTATGATTCCCTTGAGGTTTTTGTGCATATTTCCGTGTTTCTCTGGTCAAGCAATATGGCGGCCTCCCCTCCCCACTTGTCTCCACCCGGTTTCACTCCAGCATGTGGCGAAGGTCCCTTGCGTCGTCTCCATATATTCCTTCCTCCATGGTAATAGTGTGTATTAATCTCCCAAGATGTCAAGAGGAGGTGATATGGAGCCTTTTGTGGCTGTTTATATTAAAGAAGAGGTGAGTTTGTTCCTTTTATCTGTTTATAGAGTGGTAGAGTGGATGCATTGGCGATTGTTGTCCCACATCATGGACGAGACTTTCATTCTGATTAGTTGGGAAAGTATGTTGTTATTTACTTGTATCTGGCTTAATGAACTATCCCGATTAACCACATTTTCTATATTTAATCGTGTAAGCTGAATCACATGAAGTTCATCCTACGTATTAACATGTCGTATATTTATTACTTGGAATGTACACAATACAATACAATATATTCATTTTCCATTGATCCCAATATAAGAGACTGGCTCTGTGGGATGTGGAAAGTTGTCAATTTACAGATAAACAGTTGCATAGCAAAATAATAAGTACACCACTAGATGTACAGTCATAGTATACATGGTATATTAAACACTTCCATTACAAAATAATACATACACCAGAAGATGTGCAGTCATAGGATATATGGTACATTAAAAAAAAAAAAAAAAAAAAAATTAACAAAATAATACATACACCACAAGATGTACAGTCGTAACATATATGGTACTATAAACAATTACATAACAAACTAAATACATACACCAGGAGATGTACAGTCATAGCATACATTGTAAATTAATTATTTGAACTATATTTACACAAGATACTGGCAGTTATTTTTAAGAGACCTTAGAAATAAATTCTTCGACAGAGTAGAAGAAGTTGTCAATTAAAAATTCTTTCAATTTTTTCCTGAATTTATTCTTATCATCTACTAGACATTTAATATGTGTTGGGAGCATATTGAAGATATGTATCCCTGAATATCGGACCCCTTTTTTGAACAAATGACAATGACTTCTAAGTCTTGTGAAGATCATTTTTACTTCTAGTGCCGTAATTGTGTATTTTACTATTTGTTTCAAACAAAGTATAATTTGTGACTACAAAGGACATTAATGTGTATATATATTCAGATGCTAATGTTAAAATCCCTAACTTCTTGAACAGCTCTCTACATGAAGTTCTATTGCTAACCCCACACATTATTCTTATTACACGCTTTTGGGCTCTGAACACTTTATGGGTAGAATTGCAAAAATAAGCTAAATAAACTAGCTGCCTCATACGGAGATCACCTAAAGCTGAAATTGTACGAATTGCAAACGTGGCTGCTCCCAATCGCTTTAGTAGGTCAGAAACATGTACTTTCCAATTTAAATTATGATCAATACACAAACCTAGAAATTTCACACTATCTACCTCTTGAATGGACTGGACTGCAAATTTTATGTCTATGTCAGGTGTTACTCTGTGTGATGTACTGAATTGCATATACTGAGTTTTATCAAAGTTTAAAGACAAGTCATTAGCTGTAAACCATTTATTAATCAGTTCAAAGACATATTTTGAAATATATTCTGTAGATAAATCGGCAGTGTTTTTAATTCCTATGTTTGTGTCATCTGCAAATTGGACAAATTTTGAGTTTTTGATGAAACACAGGGTAGATAATTTATATATATTAAAAACAATAGTGGCCCCAATATAAAACCCTGAGGTACTCCACATCTGATTAATTTCCACTCGGAAAACAGTGGACCTCTTAAGGCACCCTTAAAATTCTCCATTAACACTTTCTGTTTTCTATTTAGAAGGTAAGAACTAAGCCATTTATTAACAATGCCATCTATACCATTATACTTAAGTTTCTGTATCAGAATTTTATGATCTACACAGTCAAATGCTTCAGATAAGTCACAAAAAATTCCCACGGGAATTAATTTATCAATTATTCCTTCTAAAATATTGTCAGTGAATGCAACTATAGCTTGTTCTGTTGAATGACCCTTTTGAAAACCAAATTGTGATTTAGTTAGAATATTATTATTTTTTAGATGTTCATAAACTCTATTGTACATTGCTTTCTCAAAAACTTTGGAGAAGGCTGTTAGTAATGAAATTGGTCGGTAATTCAATACGGCTGCCTTATCTCCCTTTTTATAGAGTGGTTTAACTACAGCATACTTAAGCCTTTCTGGAAAAGTCCCCTCAAGTAGAGATATATTGAATAGATAACTTAGTATATTACTTAATTCTGTGGAGCACAATTTAATTAATCTGCTGGAAATCCCATCATAACCACTTGAGTATTTGCTTTTAAGGGATTTGATAATTATTCTTATTTCTTCTGGAGTAGCTAATTTTATAGACATAGAGTTAAATTTTTCTTGGAAGCCTTTTTTGACAAAGCCATACTGTGTGTCACTGAGCTATTAGCAGTCAACTTATCAGCAACAGATAAAAAATGTTTATTAAAATTATCAGCAATTAAAAAATTAGATTCTACGGAATTTTCTTTGACAAAAATATCATTACTTGTTTGATTACTCTTTCCTGTTTCCTTTTTTACAATATCCCATATTGTTTTAATTTTATTTTCAGAATCATGTATTTTATGTTTGTAGTACATACTTTTAGATTCTTTAATAACCTTTTTCAGTATTTTGCAGTACTGTTTGTAATGTGTTTTAACATTAGCATTTTCACTGTTCCTAGGGGCAATATACAACTTCCTTTTATTAATGCATGATGTTCTAATGCCAATAGTTATCCAAGGCTTTTGTTCTTTTTGAGAAGCATGACACTTTTTCAAGGGGAAGCAACTTTCAAAGAAATTTAATACAATGTCACTAAAAATGTTGTATTTTTCATCCATACCTTGAGCACTGTATACCTGTTCCCAGCTTGTGGCATTCAGGCACTTTCTAAAACATGTAACTGACTCATCATTTATTATACGCTGAAGTTTAAAGACATTACTCTTAGTGCTAGTTCCTATTGAAGTGTTGATGGTTAATAACTGGGCATCGTGATCCGAAAGTCCATTGATGGTATAACTGAATTTTGAGGTATCTAGGAAAACATTATCTATAGCTGAGTGACTATTATTCATTATTCTAGTTGGAAAGTTAACTACCTGAGTTAAATTGAATGAACTGACTAATGATTCTAACATGACTTTACAGGGTAAGTTATTTACAAAATCTACATTAAAATCACCACATACGACTATGTTGACTTCTTTTCTGCTTAAAAATGTTAATAAGAGTTCAAACTAGTTCATAAAAACAGTAAAGTTTCCCGATGGTGCTCTATATACTGTTACTATTATGAAAATTTCATTATTGGAACTAAGCTGTGTAGCACAGGCTTCAAAATGTTGGTCAACACAATATTTGCTAATACTTATATCCTCAAAACTATAACCAATTCTAACATAAGTGACAACTCCTCGTTTCTCCAAGTTCGTTCTACAATAATTAGAAGCTAAATTAAAGTCAGTTACATTTGACATACCAATTCCTGAAGTTATATGGTGTTCAGATAAGCATAAAACATCAATTCTATTGATATCATTTAATTCATTAATGTGGACTAGTAATTAATCCACCTTATTTGTTACCCCTCTGATATTCTGATGTAATAAATTAATCCCTACACAATTTTTAATTTTGGCATCTCAAAACTCATTGTTTAAACTAATTTCATTTAAAACTCTCTGCCTAATACATGATCCTAATCTAAAAAAGGAGCTGCCCTAACACCATTAACAACAGGAATCTTTTCATGTGAATTTGTGGCCCCAATTAATTGTTATGCTATGAGATCTGAAAGAACCCCCTTCCCTCTACTATTGAGGTGTAGGCCATGCCTAGTATAATCCCACCTATCAATAGCATCTACAGGTACCAAGCCCATGCCAGAGCCAACATCAAACATAAGATACCGTTGCAGTTCCAGATTAACTCGCCTCACAGCAGAGTTCATCTGTGGCCGATCATAGCGTCTCAAGACCGACATCACACTGACCTGAGTGTGGCACGTTGCTTCTGCTATTTTCTCCAGGTCATCTCTGATACTATACCTATCATTCCTGCCCAAACTATTTCCCGCTGTTCCCACTATCACTACATTATCGTCATCTGTGAAATCCCTACACAGAGTACCTATCATGGGGGTCTCACGCTTACGGGCGATTCGGTCCCACTAATGTTGGCTTACTAGTAGTTGCGGGAATCATATGAAGGAGCGCTGGCGTCTGCGATCCTTCTTCACGCAGTTATCCTGTTCCCCGCCAGATGGCAGTGTGCGTAAGTTTGTTGTCTGTGTTTATTTGATTCTGAACACAAAGGACTTTTGTCTCTGCTATAGTGTAGCCGTGGTGTTTAATTTTGGTTTTTGTAGAAGACAAAATCTGGTGGTGTTCTGGGTTTTATCGCCTTGAATTCTTTGTGAAACAATACTATTTCCACGTAAGTATAAATCGTTTCATTATTTTTGCATTCTTGTGTAAGAATTAATAAAGCGTCCTAAGAATTCATAACTGTTTTTCTTTACAGAATGCCTTCTTGCCTTGCCTGTGGTATTAGTGTTAGAAGTGAGCGATGCGAACCCGAGGGAATTTCTTTTCACCGGTTTCCTATGAAAAGACCTGAGGTTTGCGAGATGTGGAAGCAATTGTGGGGTATTAGTGGACATGTGACAAAAAAATTCCTTTGCTCTCTCCACTTCGAAAAGAGCAGTTTCATGAACCCAAAAAGTAAATATCTGATGCCCTATGCCGTTCCATCGAAAGGTGAGTGATGAGTACATATGTTTAATGCCTTTGATTTATTTGTTTGAAGGTTTCTTGACAATACATATATCAGCTGGTGGCGTTGATAATATGTTATTATCGTATTTTAGTAAATAGTTTTCTTTACCGGTCGCTTTTGCCCATTGCAGCTTTTGAACACCTGTTCTTGTGTGTATAAATTGTAATTGTGTTTCCTAACCTTATTGATTTTCCCTTTTGTATTTGTATAAAAAGTTGATGAAGTTGTTTTGCTTTTTTTCTTTCAAGATGTTATTGGTACAGTAGTTAAAGTAATGAATAATCAAATAACCCTTTGTTGTTCTTTTTTTTAGGTGCACCAGCTATTGGGTTGCAGCCAGAAGTTGGAGATCCTCCCCGCTGCCTTGTAGCTGAATTTGCAGCAGCTGGTATTCACCTCACTTACATTCCTTACAAATAATTTCAGTTATTAATCACATTATTTGTGAAGTGTGGTAGTCATTCATATAAAAACCTTTATTTTCAGTTATTCTTGTGTGTAAATTGTAATTGTAATTTACAACCTAATTTATGAACGCTTTTTGTTATTTGAAGTTGTTTTGGGATACAAATAGTTCTGTCAAGATGCTATTGGTGCAGTTGCTAAAGTAATGATTAATCAAATAACCTTTTGTTGTTGTTTTTTTAGGTGCATCGGCTGTTGGGTTGCAGCCAGAAGTTGGAGAAACTTCTCACCCGCCGGTAGCTGAATTTGCAGCAGCAGGTATTCACCTCATTTAAATTTCTTACAAATAATTTCAGTTATTAATGACATTTTGTGAAGAGTGATATTCATTCATATCAACACTTCTATGTTCAGTTATTATTGTGTGTAAATTGTTATTGTGATTCACAACCTAGTTTATGTACCCTTGTTGTTATAAAAAGTTAATGAAGTTATTTTAGGATACAAATCTTTCTATCAAGATGTTATTGGTGCAGTAATCAAATAATCCTTTGTTGTTGTTGGTTTTTTTTTAGGTGCAGCAGCTGTTGGGTTGCAGCCAGAAGTTGGAGAAACTTCTCGCCCGCTGGTAGCTGAATTTGCAGCAGCAGGTATTCACCTCATTTAAATTTCTTACAAATAATTTCAGTTATTAACTCTTTAACTGCTACGGTTCGGCCGGCCGAGCCCTCGCTGAGTGCGGCTTTGTTTACGCCTAAGCTGTTTACCTGCGCTGGAATGCCGCATTAGACCGGACCGCTGTGTGCTGAATACATCTGGAGCGTTGTGTGTGGAGTTCTGCTGTCGATCTGCGATTTGAAACCGCAGATACAAAATAAATACAGTTAATATAACATCTAAAGTTTTTAAACCACTTCATAGTGAAAATATAGTGTGAATTGGTTCTCGCGTATCTGTTGGTCTCATCAGCATTAGATATCATATGATATTCCGTTAGAAATATCAGGAAAAATGACAAACTGCTGGAATGTTAACGTAATCCACACTTGTGTCCTGCAGCTTAATCGACAAGCACATGCTGTCAAACACGTCACTAAAGCATTCTCTTTTTCCGCACATTTCGCTCGAACAATCTGTAGCTTCAAACTCTGAAAAATGGTCATTTTCCACTAGCTGATGTACACAGCTTAGGAAAATTACATCGAGATCCTGTCGAAGGGTTATAACTGTCATCCATATTAAAGTGATTATATTCACTGTCGCTTCTAGTAATAATCTCCATGATTTCTTCCGCGGTACAAACACGACGGCGTATTCGGGAGGACGATGGTTCAAATCCCCGTCTAGGCATCCAGATTTGGGTTTTCCATGGTTTCCCCAAATCACTCCAGGTGAATGCCGGGATGCTTCCTTCAAAAGGCCATAGCCGAATTCCTTACCATTCCTTGCCCCCCATTCTTTAACATCTCTAAAAACCTCGCTGTTAAGAGACGTTAAGCAGTTAAAAAAAATAATGACTGTATGCCATTTTCTCAGCGAAAACTAAAAGGAAAAGAGCAACACAAATTAGATCGCAGCTGCCAATGCTCAAGGGCCGAATGAGGAAAACAACTAACCACCCTGGGTGGAAATATTGCTTCATAGCCAGGCCGCTAAGAGGCTAGCGTGTTAACACGTCTGGAGTACAGACAGGGCGGCGAGGCGGCGCGTGTATACACGTCTGGAGCAGAGACAGAGCGGCAAGGCTGGAGCACCTGGGCGCAGCAGTAGCCACGTGCGTTAACGCGTCTACAGCAGTCAAAGGGTTAATGACACTTTTGTGAAGTGTATTATTCATTCTTGTATGAAACAGCAATTGCCTTTTTACTATCTGACATGTTCTTTTTATGTTAGTGTTTAGAAATTTACAATATACAGTTTATATTTAATTGTGATCATGAATTATATAGACTGCAAAAGCATTTTTGTGTTTGTTACTTCTAAACTACAGTGTCCAGTCTAACAATGAATAGAAAAAGATATTTTTGTTTTACCTCATTTTTTGTTTCTCGTTTTTCATTAAATTTTGGCTGTGCTAGTGTGGTTTTACACAGTTACAATATGCTTCTAGATTCCGTGCAAGACAACGAGACGAGCGTGGAAGATGAAGTAAACGGTAAACTGCTGAGGTAATATGGGCAAGGAGTAGCACAGGTAATGGGAGAGTGTGCAGGTGAGCAAGAGGTGGTTCAAGGTCAGGTAGAGGGTGAGAATGCAGGTCAGGTGGTGGCTGGAGGTCAGGAAGGGGGTGCTGCAGGACAGATAGTGGGGGATAGAGAGAGGCCACCTGTAGCCATCCTCAGTCATTTACAATGCCTGATGCTTCAACTCCTACATCTAGCCGGAAATCATCTCTGAAACACAGGGGGCGGGGTAGAGTCTTGTTCTCCATTCAAGCTCGCAGTGTTTCAGAGCTGACACCCAGGAAGAAGACGATGTATAAGACCATTAGTCGTCAGAACAAGCTGATTCAGAAGATGAAAAAGATAGATATCAATTTTTCGTGCCAAAGTCAGCCAGAAAGATAAAGGCTCTGTATTGTCCTTGGTTTCGAAGGCTGATAGATATATTTCACCTCCTGCATCAGCTCTGTTTAGATCTCAAATTGTAAATGCTTCACTTCCTCCAAGATGCCGCAGGTGGACAGTTGAAGATAAGGCATTGCAATGGCTATCTACAAACGTACTCCATCATGTTACCGCTTCCTGAGTCATGTTTTGGCTCTTCCTTCTCGCAGTACAATTTCCCGTTCCTTGCAGGCTATTCCATTCCACACTGGCATAAATGATGGGATATTCTCTCACTTGGAAAAGAATGTTAAAAAAATGAGTAGGAGTGAAAAAATTTGTTCGCTGATATTCGATGAAGTCTTTCTGTGTGAGGGATTGCAGTACGATGTATCAGCGGATCGAATTGTTGGTTATGAGGATTTTGGGCACTTGGGTCGGTCTAGTAAGCCTGCTAACCATGCCCTAGTGTTCATGGTCCGGGGCATTATAAAAAAGTGGAAGCAACCTGTTGCATACTATTTTTCTAATGGCTCAACTAAAGCATTCAAACTTAAGATTTTAATATTGACTGTAATTGAAAACTTACAGGCCATTGGTTTGAATGTTGTGGCAATTGTGCATGACATGGCTGCAGCTAACTTAAATGCTGTAAAGACGTTAACTACAGATCCAAGAATCGAGCGTCAAGGGCCATTTTTTGAGGTGGGAGGTAAACAGATTGTTACAATCTGTGACCCACCCCACCTCTTGAAATGTACCAGGAACAATTTCCGGAAGTATCCTGTTCACTTTGAGGGTAGAGTGGCAAAATGGTCTCACATCGAAAAGATGTTTGAGATAAATGCTAGGAAAATCATACATTTTTCCACTAAACTCACAGAGCAACATATGAAACCGGATGGGTTCTTGTGTATGAAAGTTATTCTTGCAGCACAGGTGTTGAGTCAAACAGTGGCTGCTACCCTTGACAGCTGTGCTGTACAAGAGAGAGATGCATATGACAGGCTTATGGATGACCAGGGTCAGCATATGTATCTTCCTTTTGAAGCGAGGGATACAGCGACCTTTGTTGGTGACTGTGACAGGTTGTTTGACAGCTGTTTAATGGCAGTTACTGTAAGCGAGGAGTCAAGCCTTTACTGTCTGCTTTGACTACAGGAAGTGGGCATTTTAAGTTCTGGAAAGAAATGATAGGAAAGTGGGAATTTCGTGATGGTAACGGCCGAGTGATGCGAAACAGCTTTCAGCAAGGCTGGATTAACAACATTCGGGCTGTGCAGATGTTGTGGCAGAAATTATCGCATATGGGTGTTGAGAAACTGTGGCTACGCAATCTCAACCAAGACCCTATCGAAAATCTCTTCTGCGTCATCCGTCAGCATGGTTACCATAACACAAATCCAACTTGCTATCAGTTTGTGTCTTGTCTTAAAGCCAGTATTGTCAACAACCTTGTGAACAGGCGCATTAAAGAAATGGGAAATTGTGAAGCTGATAAATCGAAACTATTGTCGAATCTTACCAGTTTCATAAAGCCCACGACAAGGGCTCTATCCACTTGTCACAATGAGTTAGTAGAGTGTGAATCATTAGAAGATGATGAGTTTTCATCTCCTTCAAATGATTTGGACTCTCATGTAGCAGGGGGACCTTTGCCACAACAATCAAATGGGACTGGGGGGACTGTGCAGTCACCAAAGTTGGAGTATCCTGATTTTTATGTCACTGGGTTTGTTCTCCGTAGCATTATTTCCGAAAATCTCTGTTCTTCATGTGAACCCACACTCCTCTCCCCTGAAGCGACCCCAGACCATTCCTTTATAGTACGGAAGGAATACACTCCTGGTAAGAAACGCCTTCTCTACCCAACACGTGCCGTAACATCTGTTGTGAGACAGGTGTGGGAGAAAGTGTTGGCACTTTTGAGAGAGTGTTCTCATCAGGATTTTATTCTGAATCATTTGATTAAGCAAGTTTCGGGGAAGATTTCTTTGGATGGTATTGGTTGTGAGGAGCATTCCAAGTCTTTGCATGTAGACCTGTTGAAATTTGAATGTAGATTTGCAATTTATAATTTCTGCAAGCAAAGACGCAAGAGAGGTTGCTTACAAACAAGCCCTTTTAAAGTTGCTTCCAAGAAACTGCGAAAGGCTGTCTGCAGGTGAGCACTTCTACTTTCTTATTTTGAAAGCAATTTTATTTAATAGGTTGGAGAGATAGGTAGTAGCTACCCAAACAGAATCATAGGTGTTTAGTCTGATTTCAAAGTGGGGAGAAATTGGGTTTTAAAGGCATAAAGATTAAATATCTCGGCTTATGATTTGATAATTAACTGTTGGAGAGGTTTTTCCTGCAGCTGCTAGAGAGGGTACTGAAGTGATGTGCAAAAGATTTTGTAACCCAAAACCAGATTGTTGTCAGCATAGGAATTACAATATGAATAACAAAAATAACTAGTACATTACACAATTTGTCACTTATATACATTGGTGGGTTGGAAGACAGGCTGAGAGGGAGATTGCTGCATTTAAAACATGTAATGCTCATTATGGGTGGATGAATAGTGTTGGAATAATTGATAATAGTATGTCGAAGGGAAGAGATGATGAGGACTAATCAAGCACTTGATTCAAGGGAGTCAGAATTATAGAGCAAAATTTTGAGTGTATTGCCTGATACATTTACAGAATTTGAAGTAAAAAGTCATATTGTGAAATTAATTATATACAAGATTCCCGTTAATACTTTGCAGTTATGTTATTGGTAACATACTGGGGATGGTTTTCATTATCATATACTGCAGTAGATGATAGCCTATTAAAAAACTTAAATCATTCATCTTTGAGGTCATTCTTGTAAGGATTTTGTTTTTAAATTGATTTGTTTGTGAATTTACAGGATTTGCGATTCCAAGTGTACAATGCAGCCAAACATCAGTTGCTGAAAAAGTTGATTGTTGAATCCACCTACTTACAAACTAACAAATCCTTCACTCCTAACCTGTAGTGTTATATCTGTCGCAGTAATGGTAGTATCTAAGTAAGCTGCCCTCATTTCCACTTCTATCTATCGCAGAGGTATTTCTTTTTCTTCCACCTTTGCACTTTTTTTTGTCAATGCCTTTCAATCTTCTTTCGAAATGTTTCATGTATCTATTTCCAATGAGCCCATGTTTACAGGCTTATGCCAGGACACATATAATACCTCACCCCCTAATTAAGTAACCCTTAGTTTTACTAACTTTAATGCATGTGCAGAGGTGAGCAGTAGTAAAAGGATGGCCACCATGCTTGAGGAGGCGTGTTTGGGGGCCTCCTCATTAGTATAAAAATATAAATATATTTTACCTTACAGCATCTTATGACTAAATGTTATTATATTCTTATGGAATATCAGGTACAACATATGGAATCCTTTATTTACATTTTGTACTTTTCTTTACTATTATGAGCCTTATCTAAAATTTAATGTAATTAAAATAACCTATATAATTTTGTAATTATTTGTATTTTTTGTGTTTTTCAACTTAATAAATAATAAAATTTAGTAATGAGTACTTTTGTCATTTCATTTTCCTTTTATTCCTTTTCCTATTTTTGCATTGTGGCTTCATTATAAAAGATTAAGGAAAAATATAATGGATGGCTGTCTAAAAATATAACTTTCCTTTAGTACTTTCAGTTTTAATAAAATCTAAAATTACAGTTCTTAAATATTGTAACCTACAATTAATCTGAAAACAAAACATGGTAACAACTACTAGCTTAAATTATGTTGAATTAAAAAAAATAAGAAAAGAAATTTTGAAAGGAAAGGGTATAAATATAAATAATTCAAAATTCCCGGGCTGTAGAAAACGTCACAGCAAATTCAAATCCCCCGCCAGTGTACTTGCGGGAACTGATTGTAGAGGCGCTAACGTCTGATTACAGCTATATTATCACTGGTGTCCGGCACTTACTTCGCCAAATTTTAAGCAGGCCGTGCGCAGTCTATTTATATTGTCTCTGGTACCTATATCTTCTACTACCTGACCAAGACTTGCACTAGGTTTGAAGAAACTCATGACCTGGAAACCTGATCCTAATTTTTCCTGTACCAAAGGCCCAACACCTCGTCCATGGCGACTACCTAGCAGCAAGACTTTCTTTTTCCCTAATCCCTGCCTATCAGACTTAACTACACAGCTTTTCCTACAAGTCTGCTGCTTTTTACCTACACCTACAGAAGACTCATCCCTGTCTAACTCTGGCAACAGGGCAAACCTATTTTGCACCCCAACAACACAAGAATCAGAAGCCCTTCTTGTTTTAATTGCCCCTTTCCCTGTCACCAGTTCACAACCATCTCTGTTTCCCTCCCTGCGCAGCCTATCTAACTCCTTTCTAGCCTCTATCAGTTCAGCCTGAAGGGCACTAATCCTTACCTCCTGCTCCAATATCTTCCTACTTTTGAAACAATCTTTACAAAACCATGGGAGAGCCTCCTCAATTTCCCCAACTTCGAAGCCACTACAAATCGCTCCCCAATGAAACCATTTCTCACACCCTTCGCAAAAAATTCCAATCTTCAAAAATCTACGGCAATGTCCATACTTTTCACTCATGATTACAAGAAACTAACAACAACAAAGTACACAATACGAGAAACAAAATTTGTTAAACTTAACCTAACAAAAAAATCTGCTAAATTAATTCACAAGTAAGCTTTTAATTTAATTTAATTGCAATGGAGCACAGGCTCCGGTGGCAATTTCCCTACACACCCATCTTCCCCCTATCCTGCACCTACCTACATTTGACCTCTACAAATTTTATCTTTAAATTCTTTCAAAGTTTTCGGTAAATTATTCATCATTTCTCTTGATAACTCATTCCAATCCCTGACACCCTTAAATAAAAAAGAGAATCTTCCCACACCCTTGTGCCTGAAATCGAGTGCCAGCTTGTGCTCATGATCATCTTTTCCCTTCCATGCATTACTTTTCATATCTACTCCAATATCTTTCCATGCCTCATCGCCAGTATACACCCTGTACACTCCCATGACCCTCCTCCTCTTCCTCCTGTCTTGCAATGATTCGCATTCCAGCTCCTTTATCATATCCGTCAGTGATTGCATTCTGCGATAATTTCCAGAAACAAATCTAGCAGCCCTTTTTTGCACCAACTCCTGTATTTGATACGTAAAATGAGGGTCCCATACTACACTACCATATTCGAGCAATGGTCTGACCAAAGTTTTGTAATATTTTCGCTCTATAACAAAAATCTGAACGTCAAATGTAAAACTATATTATTTTTGTATCCATAAAATGTAGTGATGGAAACAGAAAACAGCAGGAATAAGACAATTTATTGAGTTCAATTTCAGAAAGTAAACCATTACTGGAATGTCATCTTCAACGTAAGCTATCTTTGCATTTATTTGTTTTCAGCTGATTCCTGAACGAAGAAGTGTTTTGCTCCGGTAGTTTATATTGAAGTAAGACTAGTAAAGGAAACGGTTTGGAGGCAACAAATGTGCCACACATTAAGCAGGAGGTATGTTTATTGTCTTGCAAGTGTTTACGGAGGCCTGTGGTACATGTATTGCTTATTACAATTCGGAGTTGGTTGCTGGATCCAATGTTTACTTGATAAAGTGTTTAATGGTGATGAGTTTCATGTCATACAATCTTTAGATCAGCTATTTTTCCTTCTTGAAAGTGTATCCTCGCTATTAATCACATTTGCCGTGTGCATAAGATGAACGGTACGACATTCACCGTAATTTGAAATATGTTTTACTTGATCAGGTAATTCATAGGAGAAAATTCGTGTACAGAACCTGTTAATGTTATTTTGAAGAATTTTGATTGTTTTCGAGACAATAATGCTGATCAGGAAATCTTTACATTGTGGTTCAGAAAACAAATTTTTGCTTCCAAATATTTGGAAGCACATTACTTTTTTGTGATCGGTGTTACAAACACAAAAATTGATTACTGGACCCATTTTCTTTGTGTGTGCTGTACTGTAGTTTCTATGTTGTTGTTTGTATTTGTTTATGGTTATCTGATAGCAATTAGTTGCAAAGCTACTGTACATGGGATGAACGTAAATGTAAAGAAGAGTTAGCTTACTAGATACACAAATAAAAAAAAACTAATGGTTGATTACGATTATAAGGTGGGGAAAAGAATTGCTTGTTGAAGACTTGAAATGTAAATATCTTGACATTACATTTGATAACAAGTTAACTGCTTAACTGGTTAAGGACACATTGGACAGGTGGTAGGAAAAGGTTTCAAAATTTTGCACTTGTTGTAGAGAGTGATGAGAGGATGTAGGAGAGAACTGGGTTACAAAACTTTGGTCAGACCATTGCTCGAATATGGTAGTGTAGTATGGGACCCACATTTTGAGTATCAAATACAGGAGTTGGAGAGGACGCAAAAAAGGGGTGCTAGATTTGTTTTCTGCAAATTATCACAGAATGCAATCAGAAACAGATATGATAAAAGAGCTGGAATGGGATTCATTGCGAGACAGGAGGAGGATGAGGAGGGTCATGGGAGTGTACAGGGCATATACTGGTGATGAGGCATGGAAAGATATTGCAGTAGGTATGAAAAGTAGTTCATGGAAGGGAAAAGGTGACCATAGCCACAAGCTGGTTCAGGCACAAGAGTGTAGGAAGATTCTCTTTTTTAGGTAAGGGTGTCAGGAATTGGAATAAGTTACCAAGGGAAATAATGTTTAATGCACCAAAACGGTTGAAAGAATTTAAAGTTAAAATTCGTAGAGGACAAATGTAGGTGGGTGCAGGAAAGGTGGAAGATTGGTGTGTAGGGAAATTGCCACCAGAGCATGCACTCCATTGCAATTTAATTAAATATTATATTATTAGTTGTCTGTGGTACTTTATTTTCTTGAATATCTCTCGACTTGCTCAGCTGGTTTATTTTGAAGTTTTAAGGGTTTATTATAAGTATATTATGTGTGTTTGTCAACAGAATTACAGTAACTGTTGAATACTTGTGTAAAATTGGGAAAAGTGAAAAAAGGAGAATCATTGGTTTTGTCTCGGTTAGTATCCTCTTATTGCTTACAGCAAATGACAGCACAAGTGTAATGACAAATTGTTTACATGTATTCCATTAGTAAGACATATATTTGCAGATATATATCTGTGCTGCTAAAATACTGAATTATTTTTGCTCCTTAAAACACCTACTTTGCTTATTTGTGTGAGTAGCTATGATGAAAAAAGATGTTATGATTCAGATTACCCCAAATTAACAAATGATGGTGTTTGATTTTGTAAAGTCTGTTTTGTGTCAGATTATGTAGCAGAAGTAGAGCTATATAGTTAGTTCCATAGTTCTGGCACCAGACTGATGATGTTGCTGTCTCTTTGTTTTTCTTAATTCTGTTTACTTCCTGAGGAGAATTTTGTGTGCGGTTTCCAGTAATCATTTGATAGTGTGAACATGCCATTCCAGGCAGTCGACAGTATTTACCTGTATCTTAAATGTGTTCTCATGGTTTGTTGTCTCCTGTTATGCAGTTGAGCTAGATCTCAGTTAATTGGTACTTTTACTTGTGCATTAACCATAACAAGTGGTGTAATATCTAGATTGGGATACCACTGCAACCATTTCCCACCTCATGGTGTAAACACTTCTGGATTGAGAGAGTATGACATCACTATGTTACTGAATGTGACATATACCTTACAGGCACAGCTTTAAATGTCATTAACGGGGCCTTCCACAGAAAATAGTCCATCACTAATATATCTAGTATTGTGAAATCGTTAATTTTGCACCAGTACTATAGAAATAAATACATTAGCGATGAAGTTTTGATATAGCCTGGACCACATCGGAACACCTTATTGCAGATACCTAATTTCTATGTCGTATCTATCACTGCTACTGTCATTTACGTCTTAATGGACCCTCGACCATAGTGAAACGTAACCGCCACACACGATATTGCTGATACCCAATATTCAAATCGTGTCTCTCTCTGTTAGTATGGTCCTGGCTGTGTTACAATATAAATGCAAAAGGTTATTAATGAAATTTTTTTTTTTCTTTTTTATAAAGATTTTATCTTGTCTCAGATTTCAGTAGCAATTTCAGTCACATGAGAAATTTAGAAGTATGGTATCAAATACAAATCAATGGACTGTGACTAACAACATTAACGTAACAGGAACCGAAGTTATGGAATGTTACTAACAAATGATATCAATTACCAGTTTGGGATATGGTTGACAGTTTAATGATATTAATTGCACAAGAAATAATTTTCTTTGAATTTTTCAATTCATAATTTTTGTTATTATTATTACTATTGGTTATGTTCTATGGACTAATGTATATTCACATATTGATTGAAAGCTGAACTCGTCACATACAGTAACAGTGACGTCATACTCTCTCCATCCGGAAGTGTTTACATCACGAGGCAGTAAGTGGTTGCAGTGGTATCCCAATCTAGATATTACCCCACAACTCCACTATAAAAGATCTCATTTCACTGTCTGCCTTCTTCCTCTCTATGCATTACTCACTGCAAATTATTAATCATGATAATTACCAAGCTTTTTTCAGCAATAGCTAAAGATTAGCTACTCCGTTGTTGTGTCTTTTGTTTATTGCAGTGTGGATATCTCATCATAATTCTATTAAACTAGTGATTTGATTAATGATTTGTTTCCATAATTAAAACGCTATTTGTAGTCTTAGCAGGTGTCCTTGAAAGTTAAACAAATTTTCTTATGAACATAGGTCTCTAAAACAACATATAATAAAAAAAAAAAAAAATTAGTGACTGACTAGCTTACTGAAAATCGACTATGGTCTAGTTCAGTGACACCACCCCCATACTGACTGTTCAGTGGGAAATCACAGTTGACTACCTTATACTCTAGTCACTGACTAACAGTGAGTAGTAACGGAGTTTTTTTTTATATATTTGGGATGAGTTACATTACAAGTACATCTTTTATAATTGTAAGTACTATTTAAGATGCTCTGAAGAAAATCTGTGTATTAATTTTCATTTTAAACATACAATTTTCAATACTTTTCTATTTTTTATACAATATGCATGCTATATTGTTGTATCTCTCTGTTTTTCTTTATCTGTGATTTGTAATAACCTAATTGAATTTTTTTTTCTTTTCTTGTTACAGATGAAAGGTTGAGCTTGCCCAAAAGAAAAAAAAATATATCATTTTGCGTGGTGAAATAAGTGATGGAGAATTAATGTGTTAAAATTGCCATTTACTTGCATACAGTGTGAGCAAAATCAGTATATCTAATGAGCAGTTTTACCATCATGTCAGTTACCACTCCAGCACAATATATATGCGTCACATGTCTTCAATGTTTCTGTACAAGGGACTTGCTAATAAGACATGTCTTTAATCATTATCTGTTGGTAAATGCACCATTACACATTTTCCAAATCTGTGGTGAGATTTGCCTCAAATCCACCAAAGTTGTTTACCCATAATTTTCAAGTCAACAATAATACTATATTGAAGAAGCCATTATTAATTGAACTTGCTTGTTCATTCTGTGCAGAAAGTTTTTTATCTTGGTGCTCCCTAATAAAACATGTATTCACTCACATATCAGGTATATTTACACCCTTATATATTTGCACATACTGTTCTGAAGTGTTTCAAGATATAAAAAAACTCCAGTTTCATAAATACACCTGCAGAACTTCACAAAAAAGGTAAGCTCAGACCTTTCTTTTTAATGTTTGTGATAAAGTCATTTTAATGTTTCATTCTGCTGATTTCTAGTGATCAGATGTTTCTCATTAAAACTAGAGTTACATCAAGTTACCACAGTGGCATGAATCGATTTTAGTTAATCTGTATTAATCAAATTATTTGGCTTGATGCATGTATTCTATAAGTGTATTCTGAATATAAACTGGTAGAATTTTTCTTTTTCTTTGTTAGAAACAAGCTAAATAATCCAACCTATATAAATGAACAAATTATTGCTAAGTCTTACTGAAGTAAATAATTTGTCGTAAGTATGCTCAGTGGAGATAGAAAAACAAGGTCTGTTAGATTCCAGATAATATTAAACAAATCTTGCTAGACAGAACATTTAGACACTTGTTTGACTACTGATGATATTTGTTTTAAATGAGTATGATGGGAAACTATACTTGACTTCTAAAGTAAAATGTGCTATAAAGCTGGATTAGAATGGCTGAAAAAGAAGAATATATAGTTTCAGAACCTCTTGTTTATTCTAACTTTTAACCTCCTTCTGCAGGGTCAATATTAGATATTACACAGTAGAACCTAGGTAAGTCAAACCACGATAAGTCGAAAATCTCTTCAACTCGAAAAGAAACCTATATTCCCTTTCTTTAAAGATCTGAAACATCCATCACTCAAAATCTGAGACCTCTGTAAGTCTAAATAATCAGTATTTCCGTACAAGGTATTTTAGTGCATATTTTACCTCGATATCTCCAAAAAATCTCGAATCTCTGTTTCTCGAATATATCAGTGTTTGATTCTACTAGCTCTAAAACTTGAAGATTTTAAATTAATGACCACTATAACTCAAAGGGAAAATAAGCAAGGTATCAGCTTAAACAATATAGCTGCAAATACTTTTTAGAAATAATTTTTAGAAATGTGTAATAAATAGCATTTCTTGCAAATTTTTTTCGACGAAATGTTTACCAGTTTTTACGACTGACATCAACACGTTTTTACCAGATGTCCCTTTGTTTCATTTTGGGTGTTTATTGTTATGTATTGCTGTGGCTTTAGTTTGAGCCTTACCCAAGCAAGTCTTAATTATCACAGAATCAGTTTGGTTCTACTGGCATACACATTAATTTCTGATATAGTACGCAAAAATTATTACTGAAGAATGAGTGCTGTGAAACATAAATTGAAAACTTTGAATGTCTCCTGAAAGTTAGAAGTCCTTGAAGCTGTAAAGAACTATAAAAAGAAGAAAGCTGTTGCTAATCAGTTTGGCTTACAATTAAAAAAATAAATTAAGAAATAATGAAAAACATTAAAGTGGTCAAAATTTCATGATTAATTGACTTTTGGGTTATGCCGCGTTGTTGATTTCATTACCTGAGCTTTGTTCATGATTAATTGACTTTCGGGTTATGCCGCGTTGTTTATTTCATTACCTGAGCTTTCGGCTGGTATCTTCCAGCCTTCATCAGAGATACTGTTTATGTGACATAGCAATGAGCGCCAAGCATCGCAGTGTAAAAGGCCGCTATCTTCGTTGATGTTGTTGGTATTTTTTAAAATTTCTGCTGCCTCTTTCACCCGTTGGGGCCACCACTGGTCTTCTCTCCACAGTAGCCTCGTTTCTCGAAATTTTATTTAATGCCCGGTATTAATAGTATGGCGGACTACGGTGGATTTGTCGCTGTTGTTATATTTGTAGTGGCGGATATGTTCTTTAAGTCTCTCTGCCACAGTGCGACCTGTCTCGCCGATATAAACACTGCCACAGCTGCAGGGGATTTCGTAAACACCCATAAGCTGGTGTGGGTGTAATCTGTCTTTTACCTTTGTCAGTGACTGACCAAGTTTGCAGTTAGCCTTATATACTATTCGAACCTCCACCCTCCTTAACAGTTTCCCTGCAAAAGACAAGGAATTGCAGAATTTCCAGCTTGGAAGATTGCTTACTTAAATGATTTAAGCAGAGTTGAAACCAAATCATTAGTATTACTGGACCACTATTACAAGAAAAGGCAAGGTATCTTACCTGTGATTTTTGTAGGTTTACATATACCTACAAATTCTTAAGTTGTGAATAAACATTACTTCTATAACACGACTTTTTATTTATCTCACCTCTGTAACTCAAAATTAGGTAGGATAGAATCTAAACCTCTGCAAGTCGAACATGTACGTACAAAAACCTCTTTCAGTCGCAACCTTTTTTTAGTTAGAATCCTTGATTACTCGATTTTTTTCGCGTTTTCCTTGAAGTTGAACTTACCGAATTTCCACTATATTTATATTTAACTTGCGGGCTTGTAACAGGAGTAGTGTTGTAAAAAAATCAGTCTTTTTTCTGACGTGAAAAAAAAAAACACTTTTTTTTCTGGGACATGTTTTTTTCATAACTACTAAATTTCAGATTTTTAAGGCATTTATCGTTTAATATGACTGTTTTAGGGTTTATACTAAGTACTTATCTTACTTTTAAATCTACTATATTTTTCTGGTTCAGTAGAAAAAAATATTGGTAACATTGACTGGAGTTTTCTTTTACGAATGGGAACTTCCCGAAAAGGCTAGGTTGCGTGAGAAGGAATCCCCGATTCCCCATTGTTTGGATTGATACTCGCTATTTGAACTAGTGCTGCCAGGCCTTACAAATTTATCTATAGCCTTATGAATCTTTTCAAAAAATTAGGAAATTTAACTACGGTTTTTTGCCTCTTTTTATTACTTGTTGTGCTTTCCTTATATTCGTATACTTGTTAAACTCGCAGCGTATAGTGATACTGAGTCATTGTCAGTAATTATGAATAATTTCCTTGCAACCGTTGGTGTAAACCAACGATTGAAAACAAATAAAGCTCCTATTTTGTATGATAATAGATTTAAATTCAAACTTAAAAGACCGTAATACAGAACTATCGGTGCAGTCTTCATTCACAGTGTGTACTTTGCTCACAATTTAAAATTGCAATCTCAAAAGCATTTGCATGCAATACAACCAGTAAAAGAAAATGTAACTATTTCTGAAGTTATGGATCTATAGCGGACAGAAGAAGAAACAGAAAATTCCTACTCCGACCGAACTAGTATTGGTAGTACTGATACTAGTGAATGTGGTACCGACATAGAGGATGAATAAAAAATTATGTTACCTATATAGATACATTTATGAATCATTATGTAAGATATTATATGATTTAGTAAGGTTTAAAACACGTAAAATGTAAGTTCCACAGATAAAACTATAATTTATCAAATATATTGTTTTCTGAGAACAAAACAAATTTAGAAAAAAAAAGGGTTTTTTCATGTTTTTTTTTTTTTCAGCAAAATCCGAAAAAAAATTTTTTTTTTTGCAGTTTGCAACACTAAACATGAGCCTGTCGTTGATCAGTATATTAAGGAAGGGCAGCAATGTGCCACTACCACTATGAAATAACCATAATTTTCTAAACCTCACATTCTGAAGGCTTTGCTTTTAATTCTTCTTTGTTGTCGATGACAACTTCAAATAAGTATTTTTTTCGCCAATGTGTGCATGGGCGCCGGCAGGATTGCTTCTAGGGGGATGCACCAGGGCTGCGTTGGTGCCCCCCCCCCTATCGGCCCAAAAATTTCCGGGCGACTTTTTTTTTTTTTTTTAGCTCTACTACTGCCCACACGGCGACCTGGGATGCGGGATATAGAGGGTGCACCAGGGCCGTAATTGGTGCTCCCCACCCCCTATCGGCCCAAATTTACGGGCGACCCGGGATGATCTCGACAAGGATTAAAGCTGTAAGAAAAAAATATTATCTCTATGAAGGAAAAGTCTCTGTAATTTTTATTGTCTTCCCGATGTCTGTTCAGTGATTTCTGTATGGGCCATGGTATTCAGACCCAGTTGGCAGAATCAGACAGTATTTCAGTCCCTCAATCCTTCCCTGCTTTGTGTTCCATTCAACAGCTTTGAAGTGTGTGACAAGCTTCCACTGTGATCCTAACAGTGTTTATAGTTACTTCCCGACTTATATCTGCAAGCGCAATGCCAGACAATAATTCCACCTTGAGCGGAGACTTTCCCGGCTTACTGATGCAATAAAATCTTCTCTGGTGTCCAGCCGGATAGTGTTGTATAAACACCATGATTCGACATCTAGATCTGCTGTCTTCATCAGGTGTCAGGTCTCTTCTAGCTATCGCAAGCTGACTGTCACCGCCTAGACTGGCTTAACCTTTTTTTTTTTTTTTTAAACCTTTCATTCCAGGGTCCACTATAGAGCGATAGCTCTTTTCGGTTATAGGATGAGGGTATTTTTTTTGGATATATCTTTATTTGACTCATTTTATACATTCATGATTGTATTTGGGGTTTTGCAAACATTTATGTTTGGTTTTGGATTAGGTTATTTGGGATTCTGAATCTGTGGGCATGTGTCCTTGTGTATTTTTCCTGTGGACTGTGAGTCCTTATTTGTTTTAATCCCTTAGGGGATTAGCATGGTGACTAGCTGCGTCAGCATCATCCTCACTGCACAACACAGCGTCATCTGATTAGCTTCCTGTACTGTGTCATCAACAGTCCCTGGCTCCTTTTTTTTTTTTTCATTCCACCAGCTGAAGGCCTCCCTATCGAACTTCCATGATACCTTCAGGAATGGCACATATGGGTGGCCGGGGAGCGGGCGTCGTATTGAACCGAAGATTTTTCTCGCCATTCCTGAAGGTATAAAGGACGTTCAATAGGAGGCTACCTTGTAATCCAGTCTAGGCGGCGACAGTCGGTTTGCGACAGTTAGAAGAGACCTGACACCAGTTGTAGACAGCAGAACTAGCAGTCAAAACGTTGTGTTTATACAACACCATCTGGCTGGACACCCGAAAGGATTTTATTTCAATAATTCCACCATTTTCACAGACGATGGTCGCAAGAATCATCTGATGAGTCAGCATGTTCGGCGGAGCACAGCACCAACTGTCTTAGTGTGGACTGATTTTTGTCACACAGAACAGGCACACTCTGCTGTAGAGTAGCACAGTGCAAAATCAGAAGTATGGAGGTCATTAAGGTTGGCGTCCCAGCCCGTTTCCGTCAGTTCGATTAAGATGATATTTTGTGCAGATATTTTTGTCTTTACATTGCGGCACTGCTTTTTGGAAGTGAGAATTTTGTCAAATGTGAGTTCTGTGTTAGAAAGTCATTCCGTTTTAGAACCCTGGTCAGCTTTTTTTAGGGCATTTATTAAGCAGGTGAAATTCGGAAACTTCAGTTTGTGTAGGGAGTAACTTTAAATAATTTTTTCAAGAGATAGCATTTGAAAGTATTTTTCCCTCTCTTTCAGGACTGTATAGCGTAATCTGCTCTTATTATGTCGGTGGTATTCTATGATTAGTGGCAACGGAATAATAACGAAAATAAGTTGTTTAGGTTATTCCTTCCTTGTATTCACAAGAATTTCCCTATTTTCATTTGAGCTCTTGGTTAATTTTACAATGCATGGAGAAAAAGAAAGCTCTTCTAATATTTGTATGTATATTGCAGTTCCATACTGATTGCTGACAGGCTGTACAACTGAATGTGTATTGCAGCAGCATCGTTACCTGTTTCTCTCACTATTGCTGAAAACTGTGTACCCTCGACTCAATTATCAATATCCAACTACTTATGTACGCGGAAGTTCAAACGAATCACTCCTCTGTGCTCACAGACCACTTTATATCCTCTCGCAAACACGCATCACGCCAGAGCCGGGCGCCTTCTCTTGACGATTTACGACTCTTTCATCTGGCTTAACGCAAACATCCGGAAATACTCCTCAAGTAGCTGTCAACCCAAACATTTTCTCGTATGCAAACTGTTTGATTAGACAATTCTCAGAAATATTACTCATATCTTCACAATATTTTTCATGTCCATTGTCGGCTGCTCCAGACGTGATATATTGAGCAGCTATTGTAAGACCATCAGCATTAATGAAGGATAACAGCCGTTGTCTGGAAGTTGACGGTTAGTAGAGATATTGAAAAGTGCTTGAGGAAGTTCACTGCCTTAGGAGGGCCATCCTTGGGTTACATTGACGGCTTCTAATATTCTGGAAGCTGACTGCCGCTGGAGAGTTCATTTTTCTGTGAAGTTTGTACACGCTTCCAAATAACGAATGTCCAATTTCCGCATGATCTCGTAAGTAATATTATTTAAAAGGCTAAAAACTGCACCCATGTGTGTCGTCTTGAAATATCGTATTATCATAAAACTCTTTGTTTCGGTTGCTTCATCGCTAAAGGAACTTCATCTAAGGATATCGAAAGTTTATAAGCTGCCCGTCCCTTCACTTTCAGCACTAAATAATTGGGTGGTTTAGTTAAAAGTTGAAAATGGTCCATTTAAAAGTATGCTTACACTCAACTGGGGTAGTCAACCGTATACATATACATTGAGAAAGTGCAATAATATAAAAGCTGTTTCAAATAGCTGAGGTGATAGGCGTATCAGGAAGAAGGGTATGGCGCATTTTACATAAAAAATAAACTCCAGAAAGCATGGCACAAATACGGATGCAAAATTTGTTAAATGTTGGGCAAGTATAAATTTGAAAACGAAGTTCCTGCTAAGGTAGAGACCGATTTAGTTATGAGCCCATCAATTTTGTGTTCCAGTTTGTTACTGTGGTTGAGACGAGGGTCCACAACTGCACTCCAGAAATGAGGCACTATTCAATACATAGCTTAGGAGGTTGTTAGCTTATATTATCGCTGTCTGTAGTGCCTAGATGCAAAGTTTAATATTGTTTAGTTGAGCACCTTATGTTTGCGATGGAATTTCACACAGAAAGAGCTGAAGAATGTACTTTTTCAAGCCACGGAAAAGCAGTATGTCGCAGTGCACTAAGCAAGAATTCATTAACAAGTAAATATTCACAAAATCTATGTTAACATGATATTTCGATGTTCATATTGAACTTGCAAAGTTCATAGTGGTTGGAAGCCAGTCAATCTGCACCAGAACAGGTGAAATCGATTGCATCTGTCAGAACAGTCATTACCAGCATTATTTGGGAAGCAAATGGAATTAATTGTATTGATAGTCTTGAAATTTAAAAACAACAATTGGCACAAAGTGCGCATTTTTTGGACCAAGTTAAAAAAATCGTAAGAAGACCAAGAAAGAGAAACATCTTTGAGCAGAACATTGCATCTGCCTATGAGGGTACTTTGACAGTAAAGAAACTGAGAGATGCGCAGTACGAATTGTCGATAGATTCATCCCTTTCATTAGATTTTTCCAGCTGTTACTATCAAGGCAAAAGAAATTTAAAATTTTTATAAATTAAAATATTTCATTTAAAATCAAGTGTTAGCACATATAGATGGAAATTGCATGACAGCAATGGAATCCATTCATTGGAAGAATGTTAAATTACAGGACTATATATAGAGATAATATTTTTTATTAAAAATTTATTTCCCTTCCAACCCAACAACTTTCAACTTGCCCTTGTTAAACTGTATGTTAAACGTCTATTTTTTATGGAGAAATTGGAATTGATTTTTGACACTTTCTTATATCGCCAAAAGTAAAAGTACTTTCTTTAGCAGATTTACGACCGTCCTGGAATTGTTATCTGTTGCTTCTATGAAGCATTCACTTTCGCAGCTGAGGGAGGCTCTGAAACTAGCACATGACTCTATCGATTCTATTTCCTTCCAAGCTTAATACATTTTTTTCTTCTTTTTAATGATTGATTCCGTGTTCATATTATCTGCCTTGTTTCTGGATGAAAGAAGATCTCTTGCATTGTACACGATTACTATGTCAACTGTGTAGTGTATATTGTTTATCTCTTTAAAGTGAATAATGCTAGATATTCTTTCATTATACAAGTTTAAAAGTGTCAGGGACAGTATATATCCCTGTCTAACATTTGCTAGTATGTTGATTTATTCAAGTGGTCTCCAACTATTATCTGTGATGATTGTTAATAGTACAGCTTTCTTTTGATGTCTCAATAGTAAATATTGCAACCAACTAAGGCTGATGCGATGTTTAATATTCCTCAGTGTCATTGGATATTCAACAATAAAGTGAATCATTGAATGGAGACAGGTCATTTAAGAAAAAAAAATATTTGGATACACAATAAGGCAACCCAGTGTTTCATTTTATACTTTGATCATTTTTATCTTGTACATGTGTTTATCAAACATTTAACATGAATTTATATTTTTTTATTAAGAGAGATTTTCCTCATTACAGAGGTTTTACTCCAACACAACAATAAAAACTTGGAACACAGATGTTGACTTCATCTTCTCAAAATATTTCTTCAGATATTTCAATCTTGTATATCTTCCTCTTCTATACCAAATCTTCTCATTGCTATTTGTATGCTTTGAAGCAGGTAAACATGGGCCATCCTCTTATCCTCATTCCTTTAATTTCCCATTCCTGTACTAGTTTTGGTATCCTAGTGTCTTCCATCCTACTTACATGTCCATACCATTTCAGTCTTTTTCTTTCTATAACTTCGTACATTTCTTTTTTTACTTCCATTAGCTTTATTATTTCAGTATTTCTTACTTTTTTCCCCCCTTGATATTCTTGCTGATCTTCTCCAGAAATCCATTTATATTACTTTCAGCTTTTTAATATGTTTTTGGTTGATTGTCCAGGTTTCTGATCCATATAGGACTATACTTTCCAATAATGATTTAAATATACTTCTTTTTGTTCTATTGATAACATTCTTGCTCCATAGAAGTGAATTGAGCATCCCAATTACATTCTGTACAAAATTAATTCTTTTATTAATTTCCATATTCAATTTTCCTTATATTTATAAAATTGAACCAAAATAGCAAAAATTATCTACCTTTTTAATTTTTATTCCATCAATGTCCAATTCATCAAGATCATTAGTAAGATATTCGGTTTTTTGATAGTCAATCTTTGAGCCCCATTTCTATATTCTTTTGACAGTTGATTACATATGTAATTTGCATCCTTACCATCTTGTGGTATGACGACTTTAGCAAATAGTAAATGATGTAGATATTTTCCACCTATTATTTCTAAGCCCACTCTATTACCCTTTTGAGACCATGTTCTCAAACTAACATCAATATAAATTTTAAATTGTATTGGTGACATGGCACCCTTGCAGTAGACTTTTACTTGTTTTAAATTTTTGTGATAATCCATAACCAGTTTTTATTTGGCATGTGTAATTTTCGTAAATTTGTTGTATTATTTTAATTAAGTAGTTACCTATATGTGACATACATAATGCTCTCTATAGCATATTTCCTTTGGACAATATTGTACACTTTTTCTAAATCTATGAAAATTAATTCGAATTTTTTTGATTTTTCCTTGTATTTTTGCAGAATCTATTGTAATGTGAAAATGTGGTCTATACATGACTTATCTGCATTAAACTCACATTGTTCTTCTTGATTGTTTTCTAATCTACTTTTTATTAGTTTGGCAAATATTTGCATCAGTGAATTCATAACACAAATTCCACAATAATTTGAACATACTTTGCAGTCTGCTTTCTTGAATATAGTAGTAATATGACCTAATGTCATTTCTTAAGGTATTGAGTCTCCATGTAATATTTTATTTAACAATTTTGTTACAAGTTTTACAACTTTGTCACCACCATATTTCATAATTTCCAAATTGATTACCCGTGGCCTAGGAGATTTGCCATTTTTTTCCTGTTCTCAAGCATTTCTTCTTCTGAAATTTGAATGTCATCACTTTCCTGCTCATTGTCTTCTCCTCCTTCTAAGTATTCTTCTCTCCCTTAATTCAATAATTTTTGAAAATATTCTTCCTATTCCCTTGGCTTTATCAACTCCACATTACTTTTCCCTTTTGTTCCTTGTTGAAGTCCTTTTAATACAGACCATGCTTCTTTTGATCCACAAATCCCAATTTACAATTAATATCTGCATATGTTCTTTACCATATTTCATTTTTGCTATCCTTATTTTCGTTAGCGTTTCATTCCTCTTTTCCTTATAAAAAGTCCTTGTTCCTTCTTACTTATTACTCAGTCAGTGATTGGAAGTATTCCTCTTTTCTTTTACTGCTTGCTCTATTTCATTTGCACATGTTCTTCCATGTATTTCATTTCTTGCTATCCTTATTTTCCTTAACGCTTCATTTTTCTTTTCCTTATAAAAAGTCCTTGTTTCTTCTAACTTATTACTTAACCAATGATTGAAAGCATTCCTCTTTTCTTTTACTGCTTGCTCTATTTTTTTTCTGACCACCCCTCTGCTTTAAATTTGTGTTTCTTTTCCTTTATGCCCAGCATCTATACTGTTATTTTTGTCATGTTAAATTTTATGTTCTATATATCTGCAGTACTTCCATCAAATGATTCATCTAATATACTTCCCATTCTAGCAACAAATAAGTTTTTATACTTTTATCTTGTAAGCTATCAATGTTATAACATTTATTTTCATCCTTCTCAATGTGATTCGCTACTGTTGCAATGTTGTTACTTCCTTTGATTTTCTATGACCAAAAACATTTCATTTTTACCAGATAGTGATCTGGTCCACACTGGGCTCCTCTGTATGATCGTACATCACTTGCCTTTCAAGTGTTTGTGTATCTAATGATACTGCAATCTATTACAAAATGTTTCCAGGTATGTTTGTGAATATCTTTGTGTTTGAAAAATGTATTTGTAATTTTTAAATTAAATTGTTCACATAATTCAATTAACCATCCTCCATTATCATTACATTATGCTTCTCCGTGTTTTCCCACTATCTTCCAAGATTTTGTTGTTCCTACTCTTGCATTCATGTCCTCCATCAAAATAAATTGTTTCATTCATGGGATTTTTCTATGGTTTCTCTGAGAGTTGTGCGTAAATTGTCTTTCTACCAGTCTATTACATCATTTGTGGAACATACACCCCAATAATCACGATCTCCCCGACAAACAGTGTCATTTTAACTACAATACGTTCACTGATAAATTCCGAATTTGTGATCCTTTCTTCCCATTTTTTCTATATCATGATGGAAACTCCAGTTGTAGCCCTTGCATCTTTGGGTACATAGTTACCAAGTTCTTCCTCTCCTCTACCTTTTCTCTTAGTTTCAGAGAATACAGTAACATCCATCTTTAATGTGTAAAACTCTGTGGGCAATATATTCACTTTTGTTGAAATTCCTTGTACATTGTAGCATCCAAAAGTCATTTTCCTGTTTCCATCGCCGTTCCGTCGTACAGTGATCTAATTTTTACGAGGAATATTGTTTGGTTTTTAGAATTTCGTATTTTTTATATGAGTGGGGAGCTGGCCCACTGCAAAAAAACCAAACTGAAGGACCAGGTAATTTTATAAGTTTTGTTTTAGCTAGTTTTGTTCCACCACGGGTATTCTATTCCCCAGCACCCACCATATCTGGTGGGCATTCCCCTATCAGCCACTTGGGGAGGCGCCCGATTAAAGACTAGCAACTCTACATGGATAAGATGAATTTATTTTCAGTGAAAATCTACATATTGAATCTATTCATTGGGATGCTAAGCCATTATTTGTTTTTTTTTTTTTTTTTTTTAATATTACTTTACTATGTTTCTAAGTAAAGCCAGTGGGAAATTAACTCAGGTTTCATATTGAAACGATTTTCTGCTTAGTTGTTAGGTTTTTAGTATAAATAATATTTTTGATCAGTCATGATTCAGCAGTTAGTAAATATTGAGTTGTTCTCTTTTAATAGCAGTGCAGTTCGTTACTTAAATGTTGTACTATTACTTATAACAATGAAGTATATGAAATAATAATTTAGTCTACTAGTTGTAAACTTGAAAACATATGTATGACTTGCAAATTAACATACTTCAATAGTGTATAAATTTGTCACTACATAATACTATGCATGTTTCCCTGTTTCTAGGGTTTATTGTCGCTACAAAACAAGCAGTTACAATCACGAGCAGCAACGTTCAATTAGTGAACTTCAAATCAACAGAATAAAGAAGGAACCAGCCATGACTTACTGCTGCAGTATTAGGAGTCATTTGGGTCAACACACATATTCATGTAAAAATTCCGGAAAATCTTATGAAAATTATTCTACGCTTAGACAACACAAGAGGTTTCATTCCAGTGAACCCCAATTTTCTTGCGACACTTGTGGAAAGTTATTTACAAAGTGTAGAAGCTTTAAAAGACATCAACGGGTTCATTTGTGTGAACGCTTCTTTTCTTGTGATGTGTGTGGGAAATCATTTACAGTGTATGGAAACCTCAAACGGCATCAGCAGATTCATTCTGGTGAAAGACCGTTTTATTGTGATATTTGTGGAAAATCATTTTCACAGTCTGCAAACCTTAAAAGTCATCAGCTGACTCATTCTGGTGAACGCCCATTTTCTTGTGATATTTGCGGAAAATCATTTGGACACTCTGCAAGACTTAGAAGTCATCAGTGGATTCATTCAGGTGAACGGCCATTTTCTTGTAAAGTTTGTGGAAAAAACATTTAGAAATAATTCTTCCCTTAGATATCATAAGGGGACTCATTTGGATGAACGTCCATTTTCTTGTGATGTTTGTGGAAAAAAGTTTATTGAGAATAATTCTCTTAAAAGACATCAGAGGATTCATTTGAGTGAACGCCCATTTGTTTGTGAAATTTGTGGAAAATCGTTTAAACATCCTGGAAACCACAAAACTCATCTGCGGATTCATTCCCGTGAACGTCCATTTTCCTGTGATACTTGTGGAAAATCATTTACAGAAAAATGGTTTCTTAAAGTCCATCAGCGAATTCATTCAGATGAACGTCCGTTTTCATGTGATGTTTGTGGGAAACGTTTTATGTATTCTGGGATTGTACAAGGCATCAGTCAACTCATTTACGTGAACGCTCGTTTTGTTGTTAGGTTTGAGGAAAATTATTTAATCACTTTTGTTGTCTGAAAAAGTCATCAGCGGATTCAATAAATTTCACACCCATCTTCCTGTGATATTTGTAAAAAATAGTTTATCGCGCATGGGAGTCTTACTAGCCATTATTAACTTAGGTGATGGTCCATTTTGTTTTGATATTTATGGAAAAATGTATTATGTTCCGTGTATCTTAAATACTGTCACCTAACTTGATTAAGCTGACGCCAGTTTTCTTGTGAAAGTTTGTAGAAAATCTTTCCTAGTTTGGATTGTCTTAAGTAGCACCATTTCATTCCATTTTCATGTATAATTTGTGGAAAATCTTTTGTATGTTCATGATATCTAAAAATGCTTCAAAAGAGATGGTATTCCTCAAGTTTTCAAATCACTCTTTTTCATAATTTAGAAATTATTAAAAATTATACATCTTGTTTATAGATAAGCTAGTAATATTCATTAACAGTAATTAAATAATTGTGTCAGACATCCCTTTATTTTCCTGTGAAGACTGCTGAATCGTTTCAGTGCCTAAACTCAAAGGGACCTTAAAGTCTGTTAGAGTTTACTTCTGTCTTCTTTTCCTCTTATCCTTACAGGGAAATTGAGGGTCAAACTTCTTGAAAGAATTCAGAGATGTGATTCAATTGGTTTTTAAATTACTGCTGGTATATTAATTCCTTTTAACTGTGTAAATCGGTGTATTTATTGAGTTAAATTTCTGTGCAATTCTCAATTTGTTGATAGAATTACAAAGGATTGTTATTTAAAGTCATTTTGTTTTCTGATATTTTCTAGTATTATCTGTTATAAATTATATCGCATTTATACTGTATACTGCCAATGTATATATTTCATTTACAGTTTGATGGTCCATTTTGTTTTGATGTTTATGGAAAAATGTATTATGTTCTCTGTATCTTAAATACTGTCACCTAACTTGATTAAGCTGACGCTGAGAGAAATGTCTGTGTAGAAATTTTGTGCTAATAATAATTTTTGAAGTGTTATTACCATACCAATTGTTTTAAAGAACGATTATTAGCGATCTTTATACCATTTATATACATTTTATATGAACCATGTATATAATGTTTTAAGTTTCCATTAGTAATCAATTAATTATTATTTTTAATATCCTAGATGGAACATTTTTTTTCTCAACAGTTCTGAATTGGATCCGATGGTAAGATGATAATTGTTAGAACTATAGTATTGATAGAATCAGTTGTGTGGATGTCCAAGCTCTGTTTAATAAGTGTCAGATATCTTCCTTGAATATATTTTTGTCATAGAATAATAACTTTGTAACCAAAGCTAATTAACTATTATTAAATCATGTCACTTCTTGTTTTTAATTTAATTTTTAATATCTCAATTTTTATTTTCCATTTCATACATTTTACTTTTTAGATTTGAATTCTCATAACGTTCATAATTTTGTTGGATGTGTTTTGATTCTTGTAAGCCTATAAGTACAACAATTATTTTTATATGTTGTACACTAATTGATGAAGAATTGTTGTTAACTGTAAGGTTGAAAATTAATTTTATCTATAATCTGTACATTATTTCAGTAGTTAGTCAGCACAATATCAAATACCTTAAAAAATACACTGCTGTTCATCTCTATTATATTTTTCATTGATACTGAGCACATATTCCTTCAAATATCAGATTTACTTAGTAAATAACAAAAACGTATTTAATATTTTTATAATTTGTTTAGAATTTCTGGGTAAGAATGAGGATTGAACTTAGATCCTTATTTATGCTGTATTTTACAGTAGCCAACTCGGTATTTATGCAAAGATGCCAGTGATTCTTTTTAAAGAACTGCTGATATATTACCTGTTGTGCACAAACGTCACCTCCATCACCTGGATGAGGTACAGGTTGCACAAAATCGTCCACACTTACTGTAAACACATTGGCTATTTATTATCTGACACCGTGGAATTCTGTTTTGCACTCGCTAAAATTCTGTATTATATTCTCTATATTATAGATATATATATTCTCATTATTTATACATACATTAGATACACACCTTTTTATGTAAATTTTCCTTTGGTTTAGGAACTCTTTATTGGTAACATGTCTATGAGAACAGTTGCTCCTGCTTCGGCCTCCATTCTTTTGGGTAATGGGAGCATCAATACTTTACCTGAGGATCCTGGAACGTCATATATGGCATCGGACTTCAAGATTGGCTGGTGTATCCGTATTGCAGACAGAGACATGTCTGACCCCTTCATTGGATATATACTAGAACCTAGAAGCTCTATCAGAATGCATTCGCATTGGCGATTCCTTAGGCTAATAGAACAATTTGAGAAATCCAAAACCGCCTTAAGTTGTTATTGGAATGTTACCCCCCAAGATCCCGTTAAATTTTGGGCCTTTTGTGGGAACCACATACACAGTCATAAAAAATTATTCTCCCTTTATACAAAAATTTACTTCTTTGACACCTAAAACTGGGATGTTCTTGGAAGCATCTAACCCCGTGATTTTAAAATTCAGCCCATCTGTCCCGCATAATTCTACGCTCATAGGGTTACAGTTTTCACCCATGTCAATTAAAAATTTACAAACCTTACCTTCACATACCGCTGATACCATGAGGTCAATATTGTTAAGCCCTTGATTGTACTGGCTATTAGCAACAGGAACCCTTATGAAGATCAGCTCGTTGGGCCCATGGCTACCCCTTAACAGTTTTCCGACTTACCTGATTCTCTATTTGGTTCACTGGCAGCCTTATCCCCTACATCACTTGCACGATGGCAAACTCTGACACCTTTTTTCCGCCAGGCCCTAGGTTTTTTCTTATTGGCATTGAAACTACCCTCCTTAGGATTCCTATTATTATTACTATACCAGCTCTGATTTCTGTGATGGCACTGCGAAATCTGGGTGACACTTTTACCTCGTAAGTTTCATAAATCTGTTTTGTTGTGGTTTGTTATGATTTCATCCCCTATATCCAGAATTGCAAAAGCAATCTACCTGTCGATGACCCTCTGTCCCACTAGACCAGCACATTATTACCTTTTATGCATAAAATACTTGCGTTGCAGGCTTAAACTTACCTTCTGCTGTTGACTTGGTCTTTACCTGCTCGAATAATATAGCGAATTGTAACGTATGTGATAAAACCTTCAGGCGGTGGAGGGAAATGGCTTTCATATAATTCTGTGCTTACCCCTGCTAAGAAAGCTTCCATCAATCGTTGTTCCGCTTTAAAGAGAACGATTTCGTCCTGTTTCTCATCCTCTGTCAACACAAATGTATGCGCGTTTGTTGCTTTCAAACGGTCTGCGAATTATTTCAACCCCTCAGTTTGTCTCCTCTTGGTGCTTCGTAATTTCTCACGATTGTACACTGTATTCCCCTTTGGCCCAAACCTTTTGATTAATTCTTTCCAAAGACCCTGGTAAATCACTACTGATATCCTACCCATTCGATAGACCCTTACATGACGAAAGGCCGCGCCTATCAAACGGGATTTCAATCAGATTAATATCTGACGGAAGGTCAAAAGTTTGTATTATATTGTCGAATTTGTCTAAAAACTCCATGATTTTCTCCCCTGAAACAAATGCTAGGCGCGAGAAACGTACTAAGGAGTTACAAATTTCTCGCATTTTCCTTGACTAAATTTGCCTGAAGGGCTAAATTTTCTACTCTTTCATTCATGTCAGAGACGGCTTCCTGTACCGTCTGTCTTCCTGCAGGTTTATTAATAGTTTTAGCCATAATTACTAAACTAAACTCCACTCACCGAGATGATACTCTGCTCCGGGCCCCGCTCCCTTTGGTTGTCGCTGCGACATATGGTCGTCCGCCGATGCCGCCCCCGCCGGCGAGTGCGATGAGTTGCTTCTGCAACTCGGCCAGCTGTAGTACCACCAAGTGCCGCGCCGCGCCGCTGACGTCGCCTGCTGGCCGCTCCGCGTGAATGCTGGTTGCAAATCCGCGCCGCTTGAAGACCGTACCCGATGTTGAAATGCTCAACGATTTTATGTTCTTCTGCCAGACCAGATACCCCCTTTTGCTCCTTGGAACCGCCTTAGTTTGCTTCTGTTTGTCTGCGCCCAGTCTTTGCGCTCAGCCGTTCCGGCAACAGTCTTATCTGTCAGCAGTCATATCTGATACTACTTGTATCTATCTGACTATTTTCGTATTGCGCCACTTGAACTTCTGCCGGTTTTCTTCTGATGGTTTTCTTTTGGAACCACTTTTAATCGACCGTTATGGCACTTACTTGGCCTACTATCTCTGCTCTAGATTTTGTTTCTGTCAGTCCTCCAGCGTCTGCGACAGTTGGCTGTAACTTCAAGAGACTGTGCAGACTAACCAGTTTACAAAATAACGAAATGTCTTCTGATACCTTCTCCTGCTTATTACACCCCTGCCATAGAGAGCTTACACTTCTAGAAGATCCCCGTTAACAAGTATCCAGGAGCGCTTAGATTCCAACTGACTGGAGAAGTACACTTACACTTTAACACTGGCGAGGAGGGTACTGGCTGGCTTTCCTAGGTCTCGGCGTGGCTGCTTAAACGAACATAGTGACTGCGTAGTCTTGTTTCCTAACTGTGAGAGCGAGGCACTTTCTTGCCCTCTTTTTATAGCCCAACTCACTTGCCAGTGCATGTGATCAGTCGTTGCACCGAATGTTCCAGATACTCTGCACGTGACTTGAACCTTCTCGAAACACGCCGCGTGACTAGACCTCTGTTTGGTCACGTTTAAATCCGTTCATTACTCTTTGTTTCACTCGTGACAGATGCCTGCGTTTTCTGACACAACGCAGTCAGCGTTCCACTTAATGTCTCTTCGGCTCCGCTGCCTCTACAGCTGCCTTTTACTACCGTACTTTTCAACAATATTTATTCACTCCTTTTTTAATTAAACTTCCCATTAAATAATTCTTGGAGATTTTAATGCACTGGTTGGCAAAGATAAAAAGTATAAGTAAATCATTGTAAAGTATCCCACCCATCATAGAACAAACAGAAATGGCATCAGGCTAATAGAATTTTGCCAGGCACATAATCTAATTCTTAAATCTACAGCATTCAAAAAACTTCCCCAAATCCCAAACTAGAGGAATTTCAACATTACCATGTAGCAATTAGAAAGACTTTTCACAAAGAAATCATGAATGTTAGAGTGCTTAGAGATGCAAACTTGGATTCAGATCATTATTTGTCTAAAATAAAGTTCGAAGTAATCCCCAATAGAATACAAAAAAACAAGGCAAATTAAAGGCCAGAAATACAACGCGGAAAACATACTAAGTTCTTATGACTTCTCGAAGGCATCAGAAAATATACACTCAAATCTGGGAAAATATCAAGGAAAATGTACGTAACAATGCGAACAAATAACACCCCAAAACCCAAACCCAAAATTAGAAAACATTTATAGTGGTCAGCAGTATGTGATACATACATTGCAGCGAGAAAACAGACATGGTAATAATGGCAATCACAGAAACCAGAGGAAACCAGAGTAAATTTCATTAGAATTAGGGAAATGGTAGAGAAAAATATAAAAAATGTTAAAAAGGCATATGAAGATAAAATTCATCTCGAAATTGATGAAGAGTTTTCCAGAAACAACAGAAGAAGCTTTTATAGAAAGTTCAAACAAAAACTATCAAAGTACAAAGCACCAACCATTCAATTTCGGGATGCTAATGGAAACATGACTCGAGAACAACACAGCGAGTTGCAAGATATTGGCAGACTATTTTAATAAACTCTTGAACTGTGAATCCATACGTGAAAAATTTGAATTTATTCTAAATACATCTGAAAAACCAGATTAAAAAACACCAACATTTGCAGAATTTTTAAAAAAAATAATAATTTCAAAATTACAATATAACAAAGCATCGGGAAAAAATCAAATAATTGCCGAAATTTTTAAAAAAGCTAACAAAAATGTAATTAAATCTCTTCAACGTGTCTTCAATAAAATTTGGATAGAAGAAGAAATCCCAGTGGAATGAAAAACAACCCCCATCCACCCTCTTCACAAGGAAGGCTTCAAAACAGACCCAAACAATTACATTGTTGGATGTAACATACAAGATTCTTTCAAATGTCCTTTTAAATAAAGCGGAACAACAACTGGGTGATTGCCATGGAGGGTTCAGAATGGGTAGATCATGCTCTGAACAAATCTTAAACCTCAAGAACATTATGGCGTATCAAAAATCAAGGGCAAAGATATATGTAATTTCCTTTATTGATTTCAAGAAAGTGTATGGTTCGATTGATAGAAAATCTCTAATATTAGTACTAGAAGAACTAGGATTGGAAAAGAAAAAAACTAACAAAATAAGAGCTACTATTACGAACGCGTTTTCAAAAGTTAAATTTATGGGTGAAGTATCAGATCCTTTTGAAATAAAAATCATTGGTAAGACAAGAGGATGGACATTCGCCATTATTGTTTAATTGTGCACTTGAGAAAATAATAAGAGAATGGAATAAAAATATAAAAAGTGGAATAAGACTGGGTTGAAATAAGAAGAATCTAAAAATCAATTGCATTTCCTTTGCGGAATGATACAGCCCTGTTGGCTGAAACAATGGAGGAAGCAATAGAACAAATCCTTGAATTAAAGAAACAAGCAGCCTAGATAGGTCTTAAAATTTCCTTTCAAAAAACAAAAATTATGACAAACACTAAAATAAATATTTAAAAGTTCAAGATCAAAAAATAGAAATAGTGACACAATTTAATTATCTGCGAGAATGGATTAGTTGGAATCTAACAGAACACAATGCATTAGAATACAGAAAAAATAAACTTGAATTGGCCTTTCAATTGACAAGAGAGATATACAACAAGAATTAAACATTACAAATGAGTGGTGAAGCCGGAAGCATTGTATGCGGCAGAAACTCTTGACTATGAATCGCATTGGTCATATCGGAACAACTGGAATTAAAAGAAGGAAAAATCATAGGAACAAAATTTCAAGGTAATAAAATAGTATACATCAAGAATGAACTTCTCTACAACAAAATACTATGCGCAAAAGGAGCTAAATTTCTACGGATATCTTCTCAGAATGAACTCTGGTAGAGTAAACAAACAAATTTTTTATTTTTTCCGGAACCGCATGACTAAGCCTAATTGGTTCACAGAAATTGAAAAAGACCTAAGAGAATTAAAAATAAGTCATTACTTGATAGAACAGCGCAGATAAGATTTAAAGGTGAAAAGATAAGGTTCCAAGAAAAATCTAAAATGAAGTCAAAACCCATCATCTCGGAAGAGGAGAGAAAAAGGAGGTCCGAGAAGATGAAGAAATACTGGGCGCAGAGGAAGAAACAGCATGCAAAGAGGTGACTGACTCTTCGTACCCCAAAGATGGAGAAACAAAAGAAGAAGATAAGAGCTAATATGAAAATGGCCAGAAACTAATGCACCACATTTTTTCTCATCCCCAACAATGGTATAAATGCCAAACTAGATATGAATTTTTTTGAATTTTTCAGACTGAACGTGCAAAGCTCCCGTTTCTTCCGGCAAACTGTGTACTTGCAGCAATGGTTCAACATGGCGTTTGTGAGTTAGGTACATTATAAGCAGTGTGTTGTCATTGAATTTCTCATTGTGGAGCAAGAAACAGTTGGAAACTTTCACAAACGTTTATGTGCAGTTTAAGGAGGATCAGAAGTCGAGAGAAGTACGGTTAGTCGCTTGGCACAGAGGGTGAGACCTTCTGAAAGCGGTTCTGCCAGGCTCCAATATTTGCAGAGATCGGGGAGGCCATCCACAGCTGTAACACCTGACAAGATGCAGCGTGCTGATGTGCTTGTCCGCGAAGACCGACGCATGACGACTCGGCAGTTGGCGCGAGAGCTGACAATCAGCAAGGGAAGTGTAGGTATAAATGTCAGTGCTCTTGATCACGCAAAAATGGTTCATGATGGGTTCAGCACCGTCTTACTGAAGAACAAAAAACTCTCAGAAAGAAATATTTCTTTTGAGTTGCTGCAACGTTTAGAATCTGAGGAGGAAGCCCTGTCCCCGTTTGTGAATGGTGATGAAACCTGCGTTCACCATATTGAACCCAAAACAAAACGGTAATCGATGGAATGGCACCATCCTGACTCTCCACAGGAGACAAATATAAACCATCTGCTTCCGCTCGTAATGTCATGACCACTGGGTTTTCGGACTGCGATGGTGTCATACTCATTGATGTGATGCCTAAAGGCACCACCATTAATTCTGAGGCATATGTGAACACATTAACCAAACTGAAGAAGCGCTTCCAGTGAGTTGGAAACCATAACAATCCAGGTGGAATGTTTGCTTCAACATAATAAACCACGCCCTCACACAAGTTTGAGGACGTTGGGACACATCAACAGGCAGGGGTGGACGGTATTACCCCATCCACCTTATAGCCCTGACCTAGCTCCCTGACTTTCACTTGATTCAGCAAGAAGAATGTCAAGCGTGGGAGACATTTTGGGGATAATGAAAACGTGACAGTGAACAAATGGCTTCTTGAACAGAAAAAGTAGTGATTCCGCCAGGGCATACACGCTCTTATATCTCGCTGGAGGAAGGCCATAGAATGTGAAGGAGATTACATGGAAAATAAGGAGTGTAGAAAAAAACAATATTTTTTCTTGGAAATTTCACTGTGTTCAATAAATAATTGTTGAAGAAACAATGTGGTGCATTAGTTTCTGGACCACCCTCATATACAAGAATATACAAAACCCAAAACATAAAATAAGTATCAATACACTCTTTACTTGGAGGTGTCATGCATGGAAAAAGCAAAGAGCCAAATAGATTGTCAGACGCTGTTTGAATCATTTTTCACAATGACGACAGAAAATCCAAATTTTACATTTACAGATACGATTTAAAGAGCTAATCTCGTGCTATTTATTCCCCCTACAATGGAACACAAATGTATTTCGAAGGTTCTGGCTTTTTTTAAGTTAGGGAAAACCCCCTCTGTAGATGCTGGTAGGATAAGCAAATTACGCAGATATTTCCACTGATATAAATGCCGGAAAATGGGTCCATGTTTTCTATGTTATACGAGGCGCACAAACATTGTCTCTTCCCTATTCTGGAAAGACGAATGCCTTGTTAATCCAGTTGGCCTCTCATCACCTACCGGGATGCTATTTTTTACTAAAACGAAATAAATTGCCAACGAAATCTCAGGAAAATTCTCGTGAAAAAAATTACTGATTATGGTAATTATGACAGAGTGAAATAAGTATACGATTTTGGTATAGTATATAGAAATTTAATTTAATTTAACTGCAATGGAGCACACCCTCCCGCTACAATTTCCCTACACACCCAACTTCCCCTTTTCCTGCACCCACTTATATTTGCCCTCTACATATTTTAACTTAAAATTCTTTCAACATTTTTGGTAACTTTTTCATCATTTCCCTCGATAATTTATAAAATCCCTGTCCCCCTACTTAAAAAAAGAGAATCTTCCCGTCCCCTTGTGCCTGAAATCCAGTGCCAACTTGTGGTCATGGACATCTTTTCCCTTCCATGCACTACATTTCATACCTACAGCAATAGCTTTCAAAGACTCATCGACAGTATACACCTTGTACACTCCCGTGACCCTTTCACCCTCCTCCTGTCTTGCAATGAATCCCATTCCAGCTCTTTTATCATATCTGTCACTGATTGCATTCTGTGATAATTTCCGGAAATAAATATAGCAGCCCTTTTTTGCACCCTCTCGAACTCTTGTATTTGATACTCAAAATGTGGGTCCCATACTACACCACCATATTCGAGCAATGGTCAGACCAAAGTTTACTAACCCAATTCCTTTACTTCTCTCGTACAGCCCCTCATCTCTCCCCAACAAGTGAAGAACATTGAAACCTTTTCCTGCCACCTGTCCAACGTGTCCAGCCCAGTGAAGCTTGTTATCAAATGTAATGCCAAGATATTTACATTTCAAGTTTTCAGCATGCAATTTTTTCCCCACCTTATAATCATAATCAAACTTTTATTTTTTATTTGTGTATCTAATAAGCTGACTCTTCTGTACTTTATCTTTATCCCATGTTTACCAAACCAACTAGATATCCTGTCCTTATTACCCTGCAACAGTTTACAGTCCTTCACCGATTTGATGCTTTTAAAAAGCATTATATCATCTGCAAACAATGTAGTTTCAGATAGTAAATAATCAACACAATTATTCATTAGAATAATGAATAGCAACGGTCCAAATACACTACCTTGCGGCACTCCTATTTTTACTTCCTCTTCTTTTGATACTACATTTCCTACCCTAACTTTCTGTTTTCTACCCTTTAAAAATACTTCTACCCAGAAAATAACTTTGTCATCCACTCCAATAGTTTTTACCTTATTTACTACCATTTTATAGCTCACTCTGTCGAAAGCCTTTGACATATCTAGTGTTACACTATCAATTTGGCATCCCTTGTCCATTTTATCTGAAATATCTTGCATATATCCCACCAACTGATATTCGCATGAATATCCTTACCTAAAGGTATGTTGTCTACTTAAAAACCACTTACGTTCCTCACATATATTTTTGATGTGGTTGCATATCAATCTTTCCATTAATTTACCTACCACTGATGTCAAACTGATCGTGCTATAATTTCTCACTCGTCCTTTATGTACCGGCCCTATTATCGCACTTTTCCAGTCCTGTGATAAGCAAAACGTATCCAGACTCAAATTAAATAATATTGCAAGATAAGGTACAATGTCACATCCGGCTATCTTCAAGATATCTGTAGTAATATTATCTAAATTATCCCCGTTATTTTTTTCAGTTTTCTTATTGAAATATAATCAAAAAGTTATCTGAAATTAGCATAGGAAGGAAGAGGCTATTATAGTTGGTAAATATGCTAGGTTAGTATATAAATTAAAAGTGCAATACAAAAAAGAAACATTTATGAGGAACCGGCAACAATATTAATAGTGACACTTGATCTTTAATACCTTTTAACAGATATTCTTACCAGCTGCGCAGTCCAGCTCTGTAGTAATTACCTAACCTAATTTAAGCCGGTCGTGCTGCGTGGTACATGGACCTTCAGTTCAACATATAATCCAAACCAATTCACAAGAGCTGAACAGATAGAACCGCTGTGAGGTCATGCGCGATGCGTTTAAATTCTGAACCCGTTTAGCTTGACAGCGAGCGGTTGTCTGTCTTTCTGTTAACATCAAGTTTAACTCAAGCACTACTTTAATGCACACTGAGGTGACAAAAGTCATGGAATACCCTGCTGATAGCGTGTCAGGCCTCCATTTGCCCGGCGAAGTGCAGCAGCACGACGTGGCATGGACTCCACGAGTCGTTGGAAGTCCTCTGAGGAAACATTGAACCATGCAGCCTCTGTCGACGTCCATAATTCCGAAAGTGTTGCCATTGGAGGATTTTGATCTCTCGATTAAATCCCGTTAATGTTCAATGGGATTAATGTTTGGCAATCAGGGTGAGAAAATCATCTGCTCGAATTGTCCCGAAAGTTCTTCAAACCAATCTCGAACAGTTATGGCCTGGTGACATAGGCGCATTGTCATCCTGAAAAATTCCATCGTTATTTGGTTACATGAAGTCCATGAATGGTTGCAAGTGGTATCCCAGTAGCTGAACGCCATGTAAACACAGCCCACACGATTATGGCCCCACCACCAGCTTGCTTGCACAGTGCCTTGTTGTCAACTTTGGTCCATAGCTTCATGGGGTCTGCGCCACACTCGTACCCTTCCATCAGCTCTTACCTATTGAAATCGTGACTCATCTGACGAAGCCACTTTTTACAGTCGTCTACGGTCCAACTGATATGGTCACGAGGCCAGGAGAGCCGCTGTTGGCGATGTCGTGCTGTTATTAATGGCGCCCGAGTCGGTCTTCTGCTGCCATTGCCCATTAAAGCCAAATTTCGCAGGACTGTCCTAACGGACACGCCCATCGGACGTCCGACATTCATTCCTGCGGTTAGTGCACACAGTGTTGCTTGTCTGTTCACACTGACAAGTCTACGCAGACGTCGCTGGTCGCGCTCATTAAGTGCCGGCAGACGGCCACTGCATTGCCCGTGATGGGAGATTATGTCTGAATTTAGGTACTCTCGGCAAACTCTTGACACTGTGGATCTCAGAATGTTGAATTCCATAACGATTTCCGAAATGGAATGTCCCATGCATCTAGCTCCAACTAGCATACCGCGTTCGAAATCGGTTAATTCTCGTCGTGTGGCCATAATCACATAATCAAAGTTCTCACATAAAACATTTGACTACAAATGAAAGTCCTGCCCAGGCACCGACCATTTATACAATTTGTAAGCGACACTACCGTCATCTATATATTTGCATATTGCTATCCCATGACTTTTGTCACCTCAGTGTATTTCATGCTCGTATCATATTTTACAGTTAACATTAAAAATTAATAAATGTCTCTTCTAATAAAATTTCACTATGTCAGTTAAATATCGTATTCTGAGTGAATTAGGCGCTATATTGGCTACTGTAGCCTCTTCGTATTTACCCTAAATACTGCTATCAGAATTAATTTCAAGTGCAAATTTGCAACCGTTTATGACCAACTGCTGGGCACTAAAAAAACAACACAACGGATTTCAGGGCATCGAGTCACAACTAGAATGACAAGTATAGACTGAACCTCGGGATGTACTGTGAATGGCCTTTTGCTTTCTGCGACCATTTAGACAGCTCCAATTTGTTTTTGCACCAACAACTATTTCAGGTTCTAATGATGATATTGTGGACACTACAGTGAGGACAGCACAAGACGGACACAACACTCAATTAAAGCCCAAGCTCATGCCCTGGGCCGGACTCAAACCGGCTGCTCTTATAGTGCGAGGCCAGCGTGCTAGCCACTACACTGCCGGGGCCGGGATGGCGTTTTGTTAGCTGCCTACCAAGCCGAGTCTCTGTTTTATTACTTCGGGCAACGATGTTAGATGATATGGTCGGGTTGCGATGCACCTGGGATACGAGCCCTGTACTTTTATGAAATAGATAATTCCTGTACTTAACCGGCTTTTTGTTATTAATTTGTGAAACAAAAACTCTGCCAGGTTGCTTCAGGCAGAACAGATATAGGAAGTGGATTCGCTGTACAGCGTCGTATAATCACGTTTGACCTCTGTCAGTGTGTTTGCTGCCTGCAAGGATGGAATTAATACTTTGGCCTTCGCTGGCTCGTTATATACATATGCGACAGTCACAGCATGTTTCTTAATGCATTGATGAGAGAGTAAATTTTTTGTGCAGGATCGAGAGCGTCCATAAAGTACGTGGATCGGTCTATGGGGGTAGGTCTTGGTTGGAAAGCTATGCTGGACTACGTGAGGAAATGAATCCCGAGCCCAGCGACTCATCTTTCCATTGATATTATTTGTCTAAGTTAAAATGGGGTACAGAACACATAATAGTTTGTGAAAATTTATTTCCTCATTTAATTACCTCCGTATGTAATTTCCGATAGTCTGTCAAAACAGTACAAAATGTCTTCAGGAATCAATAGAGGAAAAAGTTACGTGCTACATAGGGGAGGGGGGAGGGTATGGGTTATAGCCACGTCAGGCTCAGTGGGGAGAGGGGTTCATAGGAGGTCAAAATGGAGTTTCATGGATTATGGACGCTCCCTTGTTTGTGACTGTGAGACGTAGTTGAGGTGGTCAGTTGAAGGTAGCAGCCAGTGTCCTGCGTAGAGACTTGTAACGGGCTGTGCTCCCACTGGTTCCATCCTTGCCCAACACGTTTGTCAGTGTTGTCTGCCTTGATTTATGTATTCATTGTAAATTTATCGTTTCTTTATTAAACATAGGCCTATTACTTATAATTAATTTTCTAGCGCCACGAAGTGTATTTTTGTAAAGGGTCGGTGTGTTTTACTTAAAGTATTTTTCTGGACCATACTTTCTGGATATTTTGTTGCGGAAAACAAATATTGTTTGACTTTGTAAAATTATAAAGCGTTGAAATAAGGGTAAACGTATTTTATTGACAAGGTCAAATAAAATTCTGTTAATTACTTTAATTGTATTAATCTACTAAAAATTGAAAGTACTATTTGTAAAACAAAAAGAAGATAAAATTTACATTTGTTTGTCAGTAAGGTGGAGATTAGTGACAAATTAATTACGAATCATGTCTTAGGTACAATGCGACATGGTATTTGAAACTGAAATACAGCTAGAGGTCTCTGTTCTGTCAACGGCGGCAATTTATGCCCTATTCTCGAACCGATTCGAGCCATTTTTGTCCCTAAGTGTCTCCGGTCTTACTGACAACAAGCCTTAAATTTCCATCGTAAACAGATATTACTAATCTTGGCAAACATATTTAATTTAGCTTCATTTCTGTTCTCTGAAACATATTCAAATACAAATTTCACCGATTTTGCAACTAGTGATGATCATCAAAATATTAAAACAATTCCCTAATCTTAGAAAGTTGAAATTTGGTATGCTGATACAGTTCTATTGCCAAATTATGAGAATAGTCGAACACTACTGAATTTATATACAGCTTTCTTTTATCCACATCAATCGTTAATAATTGACTCTTAAATCCGTTATCTTTTTTTTTTGTGTATTGACACAGGTTGAAAATACTTACTTTAGGATCAAAGATTATGACAGGATGATGGGATCTTCCAAATACGAACTAGACCTGTGTTTCTGCGTTAGGGTGAATATGAAAAGTATTAATAGACATATTAAATACAGAGAGGATTGTGCTAATGTATAATTGTTTCAAATGTCTTGGTTGCTGGACTCAAAATTGCTAAAATACAAACTTGGCTTTTATCTGATCCTAAAAGTTAACTCTGCAAAATTCGAAATATTTCTTTTTATACCGAGTGCCCAATTGCTTCGAAAGAATCCGTTATTATTATTATTGAAACCATTCATGATGTAATCTTTGGTCATAGTGTCTGTAACGGCTAGAGAAATTAATACAGATTCCACACTATTATAGTTGACCCACTCCGTAGAAATGAATTGCCAGAATCTCGATTCGGTAAAATATTTGGTCTGATGTCCAATTTAAATAAACTAATAACTCACTTACATCGAACATGAAAAAAGACCATTAACTAAAGTGATCATTAAAACACATAAAAAGCAAATAAAACATAATGTATAAACTTTGATCAAGCAGCAATATTTGCTAAAGTTTTAATTAATCTTATATTTAGCCTAGACCGGGATAACAATTGGCATTCGTGGTAAGAGCAGAGACCACGAGTAAATTGAGTTTCTAATGTTATCCTCAGTAGCCATATATTACTGAAAAGTACTCGTAGTTCCACATATTTTCGGCTGTAAAATTTTCCCTATTTTTTAAAGAGTAAATTGCTATGAAAAAAAACTTAATGAATATATTCTGGCAGTAAATTTTATAGCAGTTTCCTAGCTATTAAACTATGCACTTAACCTCCAATTTCAAAAATATCTCTAGTCGGTGTTAGTTTGCGAGCGATGGGCGGCGGTTTGTGACGTCGCCATTCTCCAGCCAATTTACTTATGTCATAAATTTTTGTTCCTTTGGAAGTTAGTCATCACAGTTCCACAATAATCTCACTGGTCCTGAAAACAGTAACGTGGTACACATGTA